>CAUYUJ010019771.1:45000-57500 GCA_963575745.1 Prorocentrum cordatum
GATCCGTGTTGTTGGAATCCCCAGAACAGTGTTTTGGCATGCTTCAGGGTCCTCAAACGGTTTTCTTCCAACGAGGCAGTTCCCTCAGTGGAAATGAACCGCTGTCGGTGTAGGGGCCTAGGCAGAGCTTGGAGGGAGGGTTTATTCCACCATCGTTGATGACTCTTGAGTTTGCACTGGTCCTCCTCCTTCTCCTCCTCCTCCTCCTCCTCCTCCCCCTCCTCCTCCCCTTCCCTGGGACCAGTTCTTCCTCCCGAGCCGTTTTTTTGACAGTCCCGAGGCCCGGCGGGCCTCTTCCTCCTCGGCCACGCGCCGAGGGGGGGGGTCGCAGGGGGAAGGGAGAAGGCTTCTTAGAGGCACCCCTGCTTCCAAGAAGCCTTCCCCCCTCCACCTTCCCCCCTCTGCGCGCCGCCAACACTGCGTAGTCGCTCAGTTGCCATCGGGGGTGCAGCTCTTTGCATTGCCAGATTCGGCCACGCGCAAAGGGGGGGTAGGGGGAAGGGGGCAGGCTTCTTAGAAGCACCCCTGCTTCTTAGAAGGTGCGGGCCTTGTCTGTAGACGCAAGGCCTGCACCTTCTGAGAAGCAGCCTTCTAAGAAGCCTTCCCCCCTCCACCTACCCCCCGTTGCGCGCCGCCAACACTGCGTAGTCGCTCAGTTGCTATTGGGGGTGCAACTCTTTGCCTTGCCAGATCCTTCAATCTCGAGGCCTCCTAGATAGGGTCGGAGTAGATGGGATCGAAGGATCGTGCCGTATTGCCGATGCATCGCCGATGCGGCTCGATGTGGAGTCCGATTGGCTTCACGTCGACGTCGCCGGTGCATCGCCCACGTCGAAGATGCATCGCCAGTGCATCGCTGATGCATCGCCGATGCATCGGCGATGCGGCACGACCTCCCGACCCCATCTGCTCCGACCCCATCCAGGAGGCCTCTACAATCAGACCTGAGAGGTTATAGCATCATGATTCGACGCAAGCATACCGCCGCACAGTCATCAAGAGTGCTTCTGTTCGCTTGGAGGCTCCAGGAGCACGCATCTGGCTCTTTCGATTCTGGTGTCAGGAGGGAGGGGGGGAGGGAAAGAGGGAGGGAGGGAGGGGGGAGGGAGGGGGGGGAGGGGGGGAGGGGGGGGGGAGGGAGGGACTCCCCCCCTTGGCCCCTGCCCCTGCCCCCCTTTTGCCCCTGCCCCCTCCCGCCGCCTCGCCCCTCGTGCTCCTTCGACTCGAGCCCAGTCCTCCTCCTCCTCCTCCTCCTCCTCCTCCTCCTCCTCCCCCCCCTCCTCCTCCTCCTCCTCCTCCTCCTCCTCCTCCTCCTCTTCTCCTCCTCCTCCTCCTCCTCCTCCTCCTCCTCCTCCTCCTCCTCCTCCTCCTCCTCCTCCTCCTCCTCCCCCTCAGTCCCACGGGGCACAGGTGTTCGGAGTGACCTCCGTGGTGTCCGTCCTGGCCTACCTCTGGATCTGGGTGGTCCTGGAAGGCGCGCGTGCCGCTCTGCGGTGGGCGCAGCCGGCTGCTCGAACGGGGCGTGGTGCATCAAGCGGCAGAGGACAAGGATGTGCGCACACGTGTACGCGGGCTTTCTTTCTTTCTTTCTGTCTGTCTCTCTCTCTCTCTCCTTCTCTCTCTCTATGTATAGAGTTACGCGCATATGTCTCTCATTTATACATGCACACGAAGAAACGCATATCCATACACTTTCGTATGCGCCCCGCGCACGTGCCCACTCGCTTTTTTTGCACATACATTAGTTGTCATCATGCGTGCACATGTGGTCACCCGCCCTTTACAAAACAGCCTGGTCACCGGCATTGGCATATGTTTATGTATATATATATATATATGCAGGTGTATACAATATATATATATATATACATATATATATATTATCATACGCACCTCTCCGAGGGAGTAGAGCTCAGAGGCGATTCATGCGTCCGTCGTTTGCGATTTTTCTGGCCGTTTCGCTCGGGACATCCTCGAAATTCTGAAAATCGGTGGCACCCCTCACGCAGATCGTGACGTCAGGGTCAAAAACACATAGGATTTCCAACATTTTATCATAAAACCTTCAAAAACACATGGTAATTTCAATGATTTTGACTCCGATTCTCAGAGAATGGCGGTTTCGCCTGAGACATCCTCCCAAAATCGAGCCCCAGACCCCTCCTCGGAGCCTCCTGGGGGCCTCCTGGAACCTCCTGGGGCCTCCTGGGGCTTTCTGGACCTTCTGGTACCCCAGACCCCGCCTCGGAGCCTCCTGGAGTTCTCCTGGGCCTGCTGAGGCCGCCTGGGGCCTCCTGGGGCCTCCTGGGGCTTCAGAACTACATGCACACACAGAGACACAAATCACGCCCAACACATCACACGCTAGACAAACATAACATACACACACACACACACCGACAACACGCAAAAAGCACGCACCACACAAAGCACACATCACACACACACACACTCACAATCCTGGGGCCTCCTGGAGCCTCTTCTGGTATCCAAGTCGGGCCTCCTGAGGCTTCCTGGGGGGCCCTGGTACACACATCGCAAGGTGTGGCAACCCCACTTGCGCTCGAGTGCGACTTCGCTGTTGCATGTCACTCCTGCTTCAAACGCCCCTTCAGCTTGTTGTATGAGCCTGGGCACACACGTGCCACTTGTATATATTAGTGTGGACCCGTGAACCATATCCACGGAGCTGCGTGAGTCGAAGTTTACCGACGCGCGCCTTTATCTCTGGTGCGCAAATACCAGCAAGCTGCGGCATGCGATCGACAAGCGAAGTGACATCGACGATTTTCGCCTCTTCAGGCCCTCTTGGGGGTCCTCCTGGGGCTCTTTTGGGGCGTCTTGGGCGCTCTGGGGCCGTCTTGACAGCATCTTCGGCCGTCTTGGGGCCCTCGTGGGCAGACTCGGGGCCCTCTTGGCCTGCCTTGGGGGCCTCTTGGGGGCTTGTTGGGTCATCTTGGGGGCCTCTTGGGTTTTTATGGTGCCGTCTTGGGGATCTCTTGAGCCCTCCTTGTGCCCCTCCTGGGGTGTCTTGGGGCTCGCTTGGGCGCCTCTTGGGCCGTCTCGTTGCGATGCTGGAGGGCTCTTGGGCCGTCTTGGGGGTCCAGACGGTCGAAAGCGCGAGATTCTCAGAATCCGCAGGAAACCCAAGAAGGAAATCTACGATTTCGGCCTCTTGGCGCCCTGTAGGGTGTCCCCTCGGAGCTGTCTTGGGCGTCTTGACGGGTTATGGGGCCGTCTTGGGAGCATCTTGGGCCGTCTTGGGTCATCTCGGCGCTGTTTTTGGTCGTCTCAGGGCCTCCTTGGGCCGTCTCGGAGCTCTTCTGGGGAGCTCCGGTGCCGTTTCGGGGCCCTCCAGGCACCTTCCGGTGCTGTTTCGGGCTCCCCGGGGCGCTCGGGGAACCGGTGATCCCGCCAGGGTTCCCACGGAGCTTACGTATATAGATCAGCAAGAGGAAGTGGCATGGCTGCAGGTGAAGTTGCACCTGAGTGTACGCTGCTCGGACAAAACTGCGCAGCGATGCAGCGAGGCTAAAGTTTGAAGCCCTTTTGTGACATATTGGTCAGAGCCTGGGGGGCTTCGACGCATTATTGCAAGGCAGAGGCCGCTGCACCATGCACGTGTTTGGACTGCGACGATAATGGTCCAACGCGACCGGGCGCGCTGTGCCATGTGTGAGGGAACAGTCGCAGCTCTTGGCATCGGTCATACAAGCGCTTGCAAGCTGGCTGTTTGCCCGTGAACGCGAGGTGTCCTTTCGGGAGCCTTTGGAATCTTCTTGGGGTCCTCCCGGAAGCCACTGACTCCCCATCAGCTCATCCAGAAACGATGCTGAGGATTGATCAGGAACGTGTAGGAGCAAGCGGTGGAACAGAGTGGAGGGCAGCCGTGGAACTGAAGCTCGGGATCCGCCCGAGCAGACTCAGGAGTCAACCACGCATTCTTTCGCTGACCTATTGGTTGGAGGCTCGTGGAAGCTTACTACTCTAGACGCTTCGCGTAACCCGACCAGCGTCGGGCCGCCAGCGTCAGCCCCCAATGAGGGTCATTTTGTCCCTGGCATGTGCACTCGCTACAGCGGCCTATGCGCCTCTGCAGCCAATTATCTCGCTCTGTGCCCCAGACGATCTCTTCCCGCTCGCTGGATCTGTCCTTTGAGCCGCTAATCAAAAAAGTAACCCGACCAGCCCATCCAGCTAAGATGGCTAGGCGAGTTGCCCTGATCGGATGTGGAGGAGCATGCAGTGGAAGAACGGGCTGGGGACGCCGTCATACCCCAAGATGGGGGCGATGGAGGAGGAATCGGAGGACGAGGAGGAGGAGGAAGAGCAGGAGGAGGAGGAAGAGGAGGAGGAGGAGGAGGAGGAGGAGGAGGAGGGGGACTGGTAGAGGGATGATTGGATCGGATCGGCCTTCCACGAAAGCAAGGTGCATGACCTTGGCAGCCGGGGGGGTACGAGGCTGTATGTAGCTTCGCAGCCCAGGGCGCCTGCTATGCGGGTTTATTCCAATCCCCTCCAACATGATCCGGGGGGTAAGGAAACAAGACGGGTAACACATGGACCGATAGCCTTCAGTCTATCGGCCAATATCGGTTCTTTGACGATAGGCGAGATGCTCTGGTGTGAGTGGCCGGGGTGACTCGCGCGCATGAGGCTCTTACATGTCGACGTAGTTCTGTATTTTGCCTCGTAAAGGAGACACAGTTCGATCTTAGAGCCGGGGGTTAGCACACGAGCACTCATACGTGCGTATGTGTGTGTGTATATATATAAATGCAAATGTCAGTGCAGCCGCCCTCCTCTTGCTCCGGCGACCTCCGCCCTCCACGCAGGCACGTCGCCGCAGCAGGTGGACCTGCTCGAGGGCATGCTCACCCTGGTCGGCCCAAGGGGGAGGGGCGCCGTCGTTGTCGTCCGTCGTCCGTCGTCCGTCGTCGTCGTCGTCGTCGTCGTCGTCGTCGTCGTCGTCGTCGTCGTCGTCCTCGTCGGCGGGGAGTGGAGAAAGGGCGGAGAAGGAGCGATGGGGGAAGTACTTAGGAGGATGAGGATGAGGAGGACGTTAAAAAGGAATGAGGTTGAGGCTGAGGATGGGGATGATGATGATGATGATGGTGATGATGCTGATGATCATGAGGCGGATGATGATGATGTTTATGATGGTGATAATGCTACTGCTGCTGATGATGATAATGACGATGACGATGACGATGATGATGATGATGATGGTGGTGATGATGATGACTATAATGATTATGATGATGCGGGTGATCGTGATAATAGTGTCACTGCAGAGGATGCTAATGCTGATGATGATGAGGTTGATGATGATGATGATGCGGATGATGCTGATGCTGATGCTGCTGGTGATGGTGATGAGGAATACTATTCTGATGATGTTTATGAAGATGTTGTTGATCATGATGAGGATTCTGATGTCGCTGATGATGATGATGCTGATGCTGTTCTTGATGATAATGATAATGATGGTGATTGTGGTGGTGGTGGTGACGATGATACTGATGATGATTGAGATGGCCCTTAATGGTGATGATGAGGATGCTGATGCTGATGCTGATGATGCTGATGACGATGCTGATGATGATGATGATTATGATGGTGGTGGTGGTGGTGATGACGATGATGCTGATGATGATTGTGAGTGCCACTGATGGTGATGATGATAATGATGCTGCTGATGATGCTGCTGATGATGCTGATGATGATGCTGATGATGATGCTGCTGATGGTGCTGCTGCTGCTGCAAATGATGAATATGCTGATTCTGCTGATGCTGATGGTGATGCTGATGCCGATGTTGCTCATGATGGTGATGATGATCATGTTGACGCTGCTGATGGTAATGATGATGATGATGATGCTGCTTATGATGATGATGATGATGGTGATGATGACGATTATGATGCGGCTGCTAATGATGATGCTGATGATGCTGCTGATGATGATGCTGCTGATGGTGGTGATGCTGCTGCTGCTGATGATGATGATGGTACTGCTGATACGGCTGATGCTGCTGCTGATGATGCTGATGATGCTGATGGTGATGATGATGCTCCTGATGCTGATGATGAAGATGATGCTGAGGATGCTGATGAGGATGATAATCATCATTATGATGATGCTGATGATGCTGATGATGCTGATGATGATGATGATGATGGTGGTGATGATGCTGCTGCTGCTGCTGATGATGATGGTGATGATGATGATGATGATGATGATGATGATGATGATGATGATGATGATGATGATGATGATGATGATGATGATGAGGGAGCGTCGGGAGCGGCGGGAGCATCGGAAGCGTCGGGAGCGTCAGGAGCGCCAGGAGCGCCAGAAGCGCCAGGAGCGCCAGGAGCGCGAGGACCTTTCTGGGCCCGGCCCTCGGCTTGCGCGTGGTGTCGGGGCCTCCCGCGCGGTGTCAGCGCGGAGCCGCCAGAAAACAAGTCGTGGGAGCTCCAGCGCGGGTCGAGGGACAGCAGAGCTCGTCAAGTCCTCGACGAGCAGAGGGCGGGGAAGGCGATGCTCGGGGTGCTCGTCGTCGCCGCTTTCCTCGTGGACAAGGACGACGCGCGGGCGGCAGCCTGGATGGGCTGTGCTGGGGGACGGCAGCGACGACGACGACGACGACGACGACGACGACGACGATGGATGGTCACCGTGCTTGCGGGCGAGTGTCCATGACCCGAGCACCAGGAGAGAAAGCTTGAAGATATTCTTCCTGCCCCACCAACAGCCCGAACCCGCTCACGACCGGGCAGAGGCGGTGGCGCCATCAGTGTCCAGAGCTGCCCCCCAGGGCTCGGTGTCCCTGGGCCTGCGGCGACTTGGCCTGGGCGACAGGCGTCGCGCGCTCGGGCCCCGGAACCCTCCTTCTGTTGAGGGAAACACGGAGACCATGACCTAGATGCCACGGGATTTTGTTGATGCCGATCTTCTTGGTCATGGTCCATGTCGGCCGTCACCCACTCGCGGGGATGAGCCACGAATTGAGGCTGACCAGGGGCGACGGTGACCCAGATCGACACGTCGTTTCCGCGTTCAGTCTTGGTCATGGTCCCCGTTTTCTCCCCCTGAATTCTGGTGGTTGCTCCTGCAGTTCCCAGTCACCAGGGGCCTCCTGCTCCTGGAAAAGAGTCGCAGGGTCTTGCAGTCTTGCCCCCCCCTCTCCCTGTCGTGCCTCCTTGTCCTTGGGTCGCAAGTCGTGGGATTCTTGTACGAAAACCTTCGTGATTCCGTCTTAAGTGTCGACTAGCGTCGAGTACCGTATGGTAATCGGTGGGATACCGCCGATTTAGCGCCGATTAGCGTCGAGTAGCGTCGATCAGCATCGATTCAGCGCAGATAGCGTCGATTAGCGTCGACTTGCCAGGGCCAACAAGAGGGCATGGGTGGCTCCGACGAGTTGCCACATAATCTTCCTCCTCATCTTCGCCTCTCCTGCCCCGCCCCCCCTGGGGCCCGTCCCCGGAGGTCCGCGCGGCGCGCCGACAGGCTTTTAGTTTCCCGATGGCCCCTTGGGCCGTACATGAAGAGGAGGAGGAGGAGGAGGAGGAGGGGGAGGGGGAGGAGGAGGAGGAGGAGGAAGAGGAATCGTACTACTACTACTACTACTACTACTACTACTACTACTGCTGTTGCTGCTTCTACTGCTACTACGACTACTACTACGACTACGACTACGACTACGACTACGACTACGACTACGACTACGACTACGACTACTACTTCTACTGCTACTACTACTACTACTACTACTACTACTACTACTACTACTACTACTACTACTACTACTACTACTACTACTACTACTACTACTACTACTACGACTACGACTACTACGACGACTACTACTACGACTACTACTACTACTACTACTACTACTACTACTACTACTACTACTACTACTACTACTACTACTACTACTACTACTACTACTACTACTACTACTACTACTACTACTACTACTACTACTACTACTACTGCTACTACTACTGCTACTACTACTACTATTATAAGCGGCAAACACCTGAGCAGCACTTCCACAGC
The DNA here is from genome assembly GCA_963575745.1 of Prorocentrum cordatum. Taxonomy (NCBI): domain Eukaryota; class Dinophyceae; order Prorocentrales; family Prorocentraceae; genus Prorocentrum; species Prorocentrum cordatum. Next base: position 53,071 of record CAUYUJ010019771.1, read on the forward strand.
AAGGATGCTAATAATATGAGAAGAATAGAAAAATGTGCATGTGCATATATAATATAATAATACGTTTAGGCAATTTCCCCGGGGAAAAGGTAGGGCATGACTCTCCACAGCCTGGGCTCCCCCGGAGAACCTGCGGTTCACTCCTCCCCTCCTCCTCCGTTGCCCGGGGGATGTGGCGCCCGTGTTCCTGTTGCCCCTCCTTTCGTTGCTCGTGCTTTCGCCCCGCAGCCACTTGGGCTCCGTTGGCTGATGTGGGAGCCTTCGGAGCCTTCGGACCCTGATTCTGCAGGCGAGGCCCGCCCGGGAAAGGGGGGGCACCGCAACAGGGAGGGGGGGAACGGCCAGGAAGTGAAAGATGTAGGGAAAGGGAGGCGAGGGGGGAAGGTATGGATAAGGAGGAAAGGGAAAGGAAGAGTGGCTTTGAGGGGAGGGATTACCCCAGCGCGACCCTACTTAGGAGTCGGACCCCCTACGAAAGCAGCATTAGTAGTAACAGTAAAGTTCACTGCTGGTGGCCGCTGCCTGGTAGCCGGGTAGCCCTTGCGAGCGCAGGCGGTCGCTCGCCCTTGGTTTGGCCTGGCCTGGCCGCGGGCCCAGGCCGCGATCACCGCGGGCCGCGAGCACGAGCGACGAGCGGCCCCCGACAGGTTGCCGCCGTCGTGGGGCCAGCGCTGCCACATTGCCAACGTGGTCACATTGCAGTTGCAGTGCCGCCGCCAGCAGCGCCACCACAGCGCCCCGTCATTGCCGCCCCCCCTTCGGTCATTTATCTGGCGCGATCAGGGGGCCGCGCGCGGCATGCAGGCATGTTGCGCCTGGGCCTGCGTGCAGTTTGCACACCGGTGCAGCGCCTGATTTTGTAATTGTTGTCAATATGTCTGCCCTCGTCTGGACATATGCGCCGCGCCGCGCCTTGGAGGGCCAGGGCCGAGACGGACGCGCTCTGTTTGTTTTGTGCAAGCCTTGGGACTGAGCGACTGAGCCCCCAGCCTGCAGACCTTCTGGCTGGCCCGATCCATTGCCGTCCATGGGCATTGGGCCATGGGGCCATGGGGGCATGGCATGGGATGGGCACTTGGCAATTGAATTGGCCATGGCGCCGCGACCGTGCCCGTCGGGCCGTCGGCCAGCGGTTCGTTGCAATCATCGGTTTCGGTTCCATTTGGCAGACCAGAGGCTGTAGTAATTGTAGTTAGTAAGTAAGTGCTAGGTAGCCCTTGCGCCTTGCGCCCTTGCGGCCTGGGGCCCAGCGCCCCAACGCATGTGACTTTAGCCGAACTTTAGCCTAACTTTAGCCCTCGGGCAGGGGCCGGGGCCGAGGCCAATCTGCTTTTTTGATTATCCTTGTCGCGCCGCCCGTTGGCGTCGACGTCGCGCGCGCTGGGGGCGACGGGCCCGAGGCCCCCCACGGCGTCGGGCATCGGGCGGGCCCCGGGCCCGGCCAACAGGCGGGAGGCCAGAGCGCAGCCAACAGGCGCGGAGCCTCCAACTCGGGAGCCAGAGCACGGCCAACAGGCGCGGGGCCTCCAGCCGAGGAGCCCGACGACCAGACGACGACGACGATGTCCCGCGCCAAGGCCGCCCAGGCAACGCCCGCAGAGGTTGCAGAGCCGCCCCCGGGAGGGGAGCCGGGGAGCAGATCGGGAAGCACGCGGCGAGGGTGCGCCCGGGGCGGGCGGGTATTTTTCAGTTTCGGCGTTTTTGTATTTTTGCAAAAAATATAAAAAACGAAACGCAAAAACTATTAAAATAGTAAAAAAATAGTTTTTCCCACATGATTTTTCTATTTTTTTATAATTATATAAGAAAAATACATCTCCCCGGGAGAACACTTATTTTTCCAGTTCGCGCGAAGAGGGTGGCCGGAGGGATTACCTACTTTTCGGAGACCTGTCAGGATCTAGTTCCCCTTGTTCTCGGCCGTTCGGCTGGCGGCCCTCGGCGCTGAAGACGTCAGTGCTGGGGTGCCAGTTGGCTTGACGGGCCCAGGCCGCGCACTGCGGCGACGTTCTGCGCGAGGCTGGAGGGCGCCGGCCCCGGCGCAGCCCCGGCGAACGCCAAGCCAAGCGCAGTCGGACTCGTCGACGTCGAGCGCGGTCATGTCTTGCACCCAGAGCTTCTGGGCGGGGCATGGGCAGGCCCGGGCGTTGGCCTGGGCCATCGCTGGCGCCATGCTGGTTCATTCCAAGTCCAAGTCGCGCTCGGGCCGATCGGGAGATCCAGCAAATTACGGCACGGCAGACTGCCATTGTGCCATTGTGGCCTGGTGCATGTTGAGTCAGGATGATCCAGGATGGCTTGCTACCCGCAGGGGCGGTGGGTTTACCGTTTACCAGTTCTACAAGTCGGGCAGGCGCTGGCGCCACTGGGGCCGAACTCTTGGCAAACATCCACGCGTGCGGCATGGCAGGGGCAACGAGCTCGAGCTGGAATCCTCTGATGTGCCTTGGCAGGGTCAATGCTGGCAGCTGCTGGCAATGCTCGCAGTCGGGCAGGCATTGGAGTCGAACTCGGCGTTGCGACATTTTTTGTTTCGTGATGCCCGGTGGGATCCAGCGTGGCAACGCTGATCTCTACTTCGCTTGGAGGCGCTGGAACCGAATTGAGGCAAACCTCATGACTCATGCAAGTCGGCCTGGTGGGAGCAACGAACGCTGCAAATCCTTTCAGGGGGGCCTAGTCACTCGTCACTAGTCCTAGTGACCTAGTGGCAGCGACGCTCGGGCAGGCGCTCGAGTCGCATGTCAGCGACCTGGTTGTGGCAGCTTTGTAGCAGCAACTAGCAATGCTGATTTCTTCATGGAGTGGGAACAGTGCGACGTGCTCTGGGCGCCTGGTTCATGGGTTCGGGCAAACCACTGTTTGCGCGTTTTCCCAGCATTGCTCCGACGTGCTTTCTGTCAAATAGGTCGCGCGCGTCGCGCGCAGTGCAACGGCAGACGCGACGGCGAGCCCGGCGCGCGGCGGCCGCGTCGATTGTTCTGCTCAGGCAGGGGCCAGAACAGGAGAGGGGGAAGATGAGAAGAGTCTTAGAAGGGGTGGGGGGCCGGAAGGGAGGTGGACGAGCAGAGGAGGAAGGCGACGGTAGGCAGGGGTGGGCGAGGACGAGGGGGCGGGGAGGAGGGACGACGGCAGGAAACGACAAAGGAAGGGAAGCAAACGAGGTGGAGGAAGAGAGGAAGCGCTGCACACGATCCGTTCCCTGTTGGTTATATCCACTGCTGCGCGGGATCAGCTGTTTTTGTTGTGAGCTTGTCTGGTTTGCATGCGGTTTTCATATTATTTTGATATTATTTGTGTATTTTGAGCATTTTCGGCAATACGTTGTGAGCCTTTGGGCTGGGAATTATTAATACAAAAACAATACAGAAATAATACGAGCGAAATAGGAATGCCGCCTGTATTTTTATGATATTAATAGAGGGCGGTTTGTTTCTATGTTTTCGATAATAATAGGGGGCAACTTGTTTTTATTTTTTCGATAATAATAGGGGGTTTGCTCTTTTTGAGCTCCTCAGGAGCTTTGCCGGTTACAATACTACTACTACTACTACTACTACTACTACTACTAGTACTACTAATAATCATAAGAGTAGTAATAACAATAGTACTAATGCGATCAATGATATTTATAGTCTGAAGATTACTAATACTAATACTGAGAGTAATGCTAGCAATACTAATCCTAAGAAGACGAATGCTAATATTACTGATGGGCAGACTGCGAATAGGAACACTAACAACAATTCTAATCAGTATAATAATACGAATAATAGTAACAATAATAGTCATCATACTACCAATAATAAGGCGAAACGTAATAATATGAGGAGGAGGAGGACGAGAAGGAGGGAGAGGGGAGGGGGAGGAGGAGGATGAGTTGGAGGAGGAGGCGGCTCCAAATTCCCCCTCCTCTCGCTCCCCATCCACCCGAGGATGGGGCTTCCAGGAGGGGACCCGCTCCTGGAGGCGAGTCCAGGCGCGGCGTGGAAAGAGAGCCGCCGAGGAGGCCCCGGCCGCCGAGGAGGCCCGAGACCAGCGTGAGCCAGGGCCGCCACTCTCTCTCGACTGGCCCTCCTCCGGGAAGGGGACGCAGAAGTGGACCCCCCCCCTCGTCGTCGACACCGTGCTCATCACCCCCCCCCCTTCCCCCCGACCCAAAGGTCGGGCTCCAGCGTGGTGGAGGCTGTCCCCTGACAGCCTGCACCCTTGTGTGTCTGGGAGCAGCTTTGGCTGTGAGTCGGTGGTTCCGCTCGTCTCTCCATCGAGGGTCCGGCTCTGCTGCGCCGGTGGACGGCGGAAGTCCTGCACCACCCGCGCGGCCAGGGTGCCAAGGCCGGCTTCGACGCGCCCCGCGCGCCCCCTGTTCAGTGCTGGTTGGCATCGCCAGCGGGGCGTAGGATTTCGGCCAGCCGACAGATCGACGCCTC
>CAUYUJ010019771.1:62500-65000 GCA_963575745.1 Prorocentrum cordatum
GGGACGGATTGGTATTCCAATGGCTCAAGGCTCAGGAGAGACAACAGTACCACATAGCTAGGGGGGTGGCCGCTCACTCTTCGAGCTGGTGGTTCCTTCCGGGCATGCCTCCAGAGAGTGCCTGGGACGAGGTGCCACCAGCTCGAGGGGAAGGCGCGGCCACCCCCTTAGCTGGTGGTATTGGTACTTTTTTCTCTCCTGAAAGGTGCTGCGCGAGACCACGTGGTTCGCGACCGCAGTGTATTTTCCGTGTATGTGGCAGGGACTCACGGGTGTATGCCTGTGCGTGTCGACCGCGGAGAGCACGCGCCGTTCAAAGGAGAACGGTATGGTCGAGAACCAGCGGCGTATGGGAGGCATCGAGACCCCAGAGTGGATGGCGTTCGCTGTATACTTCTACCCTGGCTTGGTATTCGGCAACTTTGATGGTTTCAAAGATCCAGCCGCGCAGTATCTGGGCACACTTGCGGAAGTATTCAATCGGCTGTGCACCCAAGCTGGTATAGCGAAGTGGAGTTCGCACGTATTCGTCCGACCCGGCGGCTGGGTGTATGCTGGCTTGCGCAGGCTGTTGCAGCTCCTGCGTATTCACGTGCATTCCGAGGTGGTATCAGGTCTGTCATACAGGCGCATGGCGAGCCTGGATGTATTTGTGGCAACACACACGGCATCCATGGGCATGGAGCCGCCATGCATGGCTCTGTGGAATGCCTCCCACGACGTCAAGGATGGTATCACCTTGTTCCCGAAGCAGGATCATTGGTGGCACATGCCTGTATGGCGTTCTTTCGGGCAGTCCGAGTATGGGAATGTCATGGATTGCCGTGTGGATCTGGGTATGCCGGCGCGTGTCCAGGGCGTCCTGGCGGTATTGGCGCCCCACGGACGCACGGGCGATGTGTCCGCGAGGAGGCGTATCGGCACCATGCTGGGACACTTGGCCCCTGATGTATGGGTGCCAGGAGCGCAGCTTGCAGTATTGCGCCCGATGCGTGCCATTAGGGACAGGCGCATGCCAGAAGACGATGAGCACACAGACTCGTCTCTTTAGTATGCTTCCAGAGCACGTATGCGTCCGCCTCGCCTTGTCCTGCTGCTCCTCCTCCTCCTCCTCCCCCTCCGGCGGGGTACCCGTGGGGACAACCATCGGGACCACCATCGGAACGACCATCGCGGCAACCATGGGGACAACCATCGGGACAACGATCGGGACAACCGCAACCATCAGGACAACCGTCGGGACAACCATCGGGACATCCATCGGGACAACGATCGGGGCCACCATCGGGGCAACCATCGGGAGAACCATCGGAACAACAATCGGGACAATCATCGGGGCACTCATCGCGACAATTATCGGGACAACCACAACCATCAGGACCTCCGACCAGAGAGAAGTAGTCACGTGTGTTTCGTCGACGAGTGAGCCAGTATTGCACGTTGAGGCCGGAACGAGAACCACAGAACAAGAATGAGCATATATCGTCTCACAACAACGGAAACAAGTCCTGTGGTATGCTGGCGCCACGCACGTGATACCAGTCAAAATAAGGGTCTTGGCTTGTGTGGTACAGAAACGTTAAAACGTCGGAAAACGGTACACGTGCCCATTGTTGGAACAGGGGTATAAGTCGTATACTAAGCTAGTTTCCACAAGATGTTACCACAAGAAGTCATTGTAACCATGCGCCAGTGTAGTAGCCAAGGTCGTCCGCAGGCCACGAAGTGAAGTGTCCGAACGTCATAGGGCGGGAAGCTGGGTGTGGGTGGTGGCGAAGAGTCGTTTGGAAACTTGGTAGAGCTTGAACCGGCCCCCCCACAAAGTGGGGGTATTGCCCGCCTCCTATGAAAACCCTGGCACTGGTGAGAACGGAGTGTCCCCAGTCTTAAATGATTGTTGTTGTTGTTGTTGTTGTTGTTGTCGTTGTCGTTGTCGTTGTCGTCGTTGAACTCTCATTCTTGAAGAATAATTATTGTTGATCCCCCCCCACCGGTGCACATTGATTTTTTTCGATTGAAGTGCCACCCCCGGGGCTCGCACCTTGTTTTTTCTCAAGGAAAGTCTTCCTGCTCAAACTGTGCCCCTGCCCCCCGGGCTACAACAACAACGGCTCCCGCCTGAGACTTCCTCGATTTTTACTCAGGACCCCCGCTCCCGCCTGAGACTTCCGCGCAATTTACTCAGGAAAGGCGCTCCCGTCTGAGACTTCCTCGCAATGTAATCAAGACCCCCGCTCCCGCCTGAGACTTCCGTGCAATTTACGTGGGAACGGCGCTCCCGCCTGAGACTTCTTCGAATTTTACTCAGGACCCCCGCTCCTGCCTGACATTTCCGCGCAATTGACTCAGGAACGGCGCTCCCGCCTGAGACTTCCTCGCAATTTAGTGAGGACCCCCGCTCCCGCCTGAGACTTCCGTGCAATTTGCTCAGGAACGGCGCTCCCGCTTGAGACTTCCTCGCAACTTAGTCAGGGCCCCCGCTTCCGCCTGAGATTTCCTC
>CAUYUJ010019771.1:70000-107500 GCA_963575745.1 Prorocentrum cordatum
GTAGCCTCGTATGCCCCCCCCCCCCTGCCCTCAGTGTGGCCCCCTCGCTGCCCTTTGTGGCACTCAAGAATCGCACTACTCGTCCCTTTCTCCTCTTCCTCCTCGTCCGGCTCCTCCCCCTCCTCCTCCTCCTCCTCCTCCTCCTTCCTTCCTCCTCCTCCTCCTCCTCCTCCTCCTCCTCCTCCTCCTCCTCCTCCTCCTCCTCCTCCTCCCCCCCTCCTTCTCGCATCCTCCTCCTCCTCTCGCTCCTCCTCCCTTCTCCTCCTCTCCCTTCTCCTCTCCACCCCCCTCCTCTCCGTCCTCTCCTCCTCCTCCTCTCCTCCCCTCCTCCTCCTCTCCTCCTACCCATCCTCCTCATCCGCCTCCTGCTCCGCCTCTTCTTTCTCCCACTCCTCCTTTTACTCCTCCTCTCCTCTTTTTTTCCTCCTCCTCCTCCTCCTCCTCCTCCTCCTCCTCCTCCCTCCGCCGCCTCTCATGGCATGCGTGCAAGTTGTGTGTTAGGTTTCGTGCCCTCCCCACCCCACAAGCGTTGCCAGTGCCATAGGGCCTTCCAGGGAGGCCCCGCCAGACAACGGCAGGCATGGGAGCAACGTGTTGTTCAGTGGGTTTCGTGTTTTTTCTACTTTGCCAGCCGCCTCATCAGTGCCATCTGGCCTTCTGGGGAGGCGCCGCCAGACCGCACCAGCATTCGCAATACGTTTTATGTAGCAGGTTTCGTGGCATGAGGCCCTCCAGGGAGGCTCCACCAGACCGCGCAGGGCATCGGAGTAATTACGTACCTTGTTACTGATCAGCCTTACTGCCTTCCCCACTCCACCAGCCTCACTACGGGCCCTCCCCCCGCCCAGATCCTTGGCCCTGGCCCCAGCTCCCTTTTCCCTGGCCCTGGAGGCCCTTCATTCTCGTAGTCGTCGTTTGTTCTCAAAGGGATGGTACATGGCACACCCCATGGCGCAACCCACTCGAACCCCCATGCTAACCTGTGTTGCAATATCGTGTTCAGCCACGGCGCAAACTGACTCGCAACTTGTGATGCCCGCCCGATCGGACAGTCGGGGTCCGCCCTCCACCCGCCCGTCTAGTTCAACCGGTTTTCCTGCTCTTAGCCAGCCTCCTGTCAATCCCATTCGTGCGTCATCCTTGTCCTCCAAGTCGCTCTCTCACTCTCTCTCTCTCTTCGTTCCTGTCTCCCCTCTTTCCCTGTTTTAGGGGCTGCGCCGCGCCAACTACACGTGTCAAGTAATGAAGACGTACCCGCACGCTCTCGCCTGAGATTTCCCCACAATTCATTCAGGACTCACGCTTTGATCCGCCCGCCGGACCCGCCCGTTAGGGTCGCCCGCCGGACTTGCCTGCGACGGCAGGCCTGGCGGCTCGCTTGGAAGCTCGCCGTGTGCTATCACGTCCCGCACGCCCGACCCGCCCGTAAGGGTCCGCCCGCGGGTCTGCAGGCCCCGCCCGCCCGACCCGCCCGTTGGGGACCTTGCCCGACCCAACCGTCGGAGGAGGAGGAGGAGGAGGAGGAGGAGGAGGGAGAGGAAAAGGGGGGGGGGAAGAGGAGGATGAGGAGGAGGAGGGGGAAAAGGAGGAGGAGGAGGTGGAGGAGGAGGATGAGGAGGAGGCGGAGAAGCAGGAGGAACATGATGATGATGATGATGATGATGATGATGATGATGATGAGAAAATGCTGCGATGGGATTGCTGATATGCTCGACATGAGTGCGATGCTATGAGCGATGCTGATGCTGATCATGCTGGATCGATGAGCCTGCTGCTGATGATGACTGATAAATATCGATGACATATACCGATGAATATCAATGAATGCAGGATATGATAGATGCGATTAATGATGATGTATGACTATGATGGATGATGATGATGACAGTTGATGCTGCCTGTTCGATGATGATAGATGATGAACGACGACGAAAGATGATGATCGATGAACGATGGTGATGCAGGCTTGATGATATGATGCTGCTGCTTGCTGCTGCTGCGGATGATAGCAGGATGATGAGGTGGACTCGATGATGATAATAGATGATAGATGCTAGATGATGATGATGATGATGATGACACACAATGATGATGAAGATGATGTGGTGGTGAAATGATTGATGACCTGATCCAGATGCATGCTGATTCAGAGATTATTATGTTGATGATGCTGCATATTGGAAGATGGATGATCGATGATGCGAATGAATGATGATGGTGTGATGCATGAGAAGAACGGATCAGGATGAGATGGAGAATATGATTGATGAGTAGGAGGGGAGAGGAAGCGAGGCCAAAGGAGGAGGAGGCGAGAACTGGGGGGCGGAGAAGGGGAGGGGGTGCGGCAGGAGGAGACGGAGGAGGAGAGGAAGGAGGAGGAGGAGGAGGATGTGGAGGAAAGGCGAAGAGGAGAGGAGTAGAGGGAAGCGAACTAGGAGGAGGGAGGAGGCAGGATGAGAGAAGGTAGGATGAGGAGGAGGAGGAGGAAAGGCGAGGAGGCAGGAGGAGGAGGAGGAGGGAGGATGAGGAGGAGGAGGAGGAGGAGGAGGAGGAAGAGGAAGAGGAATAATCATAATACTAATACTAATAATAATAATAGTAATAATAATAATAATAATAACAATAATAATAATAATACTATTAATAATAATACTAATAATACTAATAATACTAATAATATCAAAATTAATAGTATTATTAATAATAGTAATAAAAATAATAAGAAGAATAATAATAGTAATAAGAAGAAGAGTAATACTACATAGAAGAATAAGAAGAATAATACGAACAACAATACTAATACCAATCATAATACTAATACTATAATAATAATAAGACGAATACTAATACTACTACTACTACTAATAATAATAATACTAATACATCGGCCCAATGAAAGTTCCTGGAATTTTCATCACGACGCTGGCCGGCGGAAGTCGACGGAAGTAAAGCGAGGCGGAAGACGGGGGAAGGCCGCCGGAAGGCTTGCCAATGTCAGCGGAAGTAAACGACGCCCCTTCCGAACCCCTTACCCCCGTAGAAGCCTAGCAATGTTGTCTTCCTCCGTGGGCCGGGCGGGATCCCGCCTGGCTTATTCCGCTTTAATATTATAAGTTTAGTTCAGGACGATCAAAATCCCACCCATTAAAAATGGGGTAGACCAAAATCCCGGGTCGTTGGGGATCGGCTCGAAGTAAGATGGGGCTCATAAGTTGTATTATTGCCGTGTTGGGGTCGTCTTGAGGTCATCTTGAGATCATATCCCGGTCATGTTTGGATCACGCAGCCATCGCGTGGTCATTATGAGGCCACCCTGGGCGCGCTTGGATCCATCTTGTTGCCATCGGGCCATCTCGGCGTCACGCGTTGCTCATGTGTTTCGTCATCTGCGAGTCGGCCTGAGACGGTCCAGCATCCATGGCGGGATCGCGTTGGGGTGGCATCATCCTGGGTCCTCTGGACGTTATCGTCCGTGGCCTGAGGCATTCCTGGAAGCATGTTGTGGCCGTGGGACGTCTTGGGATCGCGTGCGTGCGAACGCTGAGCACGCGCGCGCGACTTTTCATCTTGCCGACGGGCTTACAGACATAGTATTCCTCTTGCGAGTTTCCAAGGAAACTTTTGTTGGAGCCAAGTAGTAATACTAATAATAATAACATAATAAGAAGAAGCATACTAATAATAACAATAAACCAATAATAATAACCAGAAGAAGAAGACGACTCATAATAAGAAGACTAACGATACGAATAATAATACTACTAAGAATAATAATACGAAGAATACTAAGACTAATACGAATCAGAATACTACTACTACTACTACTACTACTACTACTACTACTACTACTACTACTACTGCTACTACTACTACTACTACCACTACTACTAATAATAATAATAATAATAATAATACTAATAATAATACTAATAATACTAATAATAATACTAATAATGACATCACTAATACTAATAGTAATACTACTAATAAGAAGAACAATACTAATAATAGTAGTAATAATAATAGTACTAATAATAAGAATAACAAGAAAAAGAAGAAGAGGATGAGGAGGAGGAGGAAGAGGAGGAGGAGGAGGAGGAGGAAGAGGAGGAGGAGGAGGAGGAGGAGGAGGAGGGGCGCGGCGGGCGCACCAGGCCCGGCACCGCCAAGTCCGTGAGCCCCCTGGCCTCGTCGAGGTCCGCGCGCAGCTCCGCCAGCCTGCGCTCCTCGCCGGAAAGGCGCGGTCGGCGCGCCCGGCGGGGAGTTTTGAGGGTTAAGGCGGGCAAGTCCTTCTACACGAGGAATACTCAGAAATTGTTCAACAAATAAAACGGGGAAGCTTTGTTGAGTATGTTAACGCATTTTCAATTTGTTATTCCTAACCATCCTGTGTTGTTGGGTCCTCGTTTTGAAGGGACAGCGCCCCGCGTCCCAGTGCCTCCTCCTCACCCCTCCTCCCTCCTCCATGCGTTTCACCCACCCAATACATCGCTTCGTGGCCCCATAGGGAACTCCATCTAAGGCCCCAGGGGGGGTGTACCACATGCGTCCGCCACACCCAGGACGGCGCTTCGTGGCCCCATACGGAGCTCCACCGAAGGCCCCAGACGGGGGGGGTACCACATGCGTCCGCCCCACCCAGTACGGAGTTTCGTGGCCCCATCAGGAGCTCCACCCAAGGCCCCAAGGGGGGGGGTACCACATGCGTCCGCCACACCCAGTACGGCGTTTCGTGGGCCCATAGGGAGCTCCACCTAAGGCCCCAGGGGGGGGGGGTACCACATGCGTCCGCCACACCCAGTATTGCGTTTCGTGGTCCCATAGGGAGCTCCACGTAAGCCCTGGGGGGCCCCCCCTGCGTCCACCACACCCAGTACGGTGTTTCGTGGCCCCATAGGGAACTCCACCCAAGGCCCAATGGGGGGGGGGTACCACATGCGTCCGCCACACCCAGTACAGCGTTTCGTGGTCCCATAGGGAGCTCCACCTGATGCCCCAGGGAGGGGTACCACATGCGAGCGCCACACCCATTACGGCGTTTCGTGGCCCCATAGGAAGCTTCACTCAGGGCCCAATGGGGGGGGGGGTACCACATGCGTCTGCCACACCCAGTACGGCGTTTGGTGGCCCCATATGGAGCTCCACCTAAGGCCCCAGAGGGGGGTACCACATGCGTCCGCCACACCCAGTACAGCGTTTCGTGGGGGTACCACCTGCGTCTGCCACACCCAGTACAGCGTTTCGTGGCCCCATACGGAACTCCATGTAAAACCCCAGTGGGGCTGCCACGTGCGTCCGCCACACCCACTACAGGGTTTTGTGGCCCCACAGGGAACTCCACGTAAGGCTCCAGTGGGGGTACCACATGCGTCCGCCATAGCCATTACAGCGTTTCGTGGCCTCATAGGGAACCCCACCCAAGGCCCCGGTGGGGGTGGCCATATGCGTCCGCCACACCCAGTATTGCGTTTCGTGGCCCCGTAGGGAACTCCGCCGAAGGCTTCACTAGGGGTGGCCACATGCGTCCGCCACACCCAGTACAGCGTTTCGTGGCCCCATAGGAAGTTCCATCGGAGGCCCCAGTAGGGGTGGCCACATGCGTCCGCCACACCCAGTATGGCGTTTCGTGGCCAGTGGGACCGTCCGCGTGCGTCCCGCACATCCAATTTGGCATTTTCACCCACCCAGTACAACGTTTCGTGGCCCCATGGGGAGTTCCACCGAACCCCCCAGTGGGACCGCCCGCATGCGTCCCGCACGCGCATTTTTCATTATCACCCACCCAGTACAGCGTTTCGTGGCCCCGATAAGGGGGCTCCACCGAAGCCCCCAGTGAGACCGCCCACATGCGCCCCACACACCCACTTTGGCAGTTTCACCCACCCAGTACGGCGCTTCGTGGCCCCAATGGGGACCTCCACCGAACCCCCCAGTGGGACCGTCCGCATGCGTACTGCACACCCAATTTGGCATTTTCACACGCCCAGCATAGCGCTTCGCGGCCGCATTAAGATCTCCACCGAAGCCCCCGGTGGGACCGCCCGCATGCGCCCACCCAGTGCAGCGTTTCGTGGCCCCAATGGGGAGCTCCACCGAAGCTCCCAGTGGGACCTTCTGCGTGCGTCCCAGAAGCCGAATTTGGAATTTTCGCCCACCCGGTATAGCGCTTCGTGGCCCCATGGGGAGTTCCACCGAAGCCCCCAGTGGGACCATCCACATGCGCCCCCCACACCCAATTTGGCATTGTCGCCCACGCAGGAAAGCGTTTCGTGGCCCCACAGGAAGCTCCACCGACGGCCCCAGTGCTACCGCACGCATGCGTTCCCCCCCACCCATTGCAGCGCTGCGTGGCCCCACAGGGAGCTTCACAGAAGAAGGTATTCACAATTGCGGTACCCACAACTGCATATGGTTGGGTCCTTCGCCAGGATATTTTTTTCGTCCAAGATCCGCCTACACGCCCGACCTAACCGGATGGGCCCATGGTTAAGTCGGGCATGTCCCTCCACAGGAGGAGCACTCAAAGATCGCAAGACAATAGTCTGGGGTCGATTTTCGACGATTTTTAATCGTTATTTTCTGGACTACTTGTCATCCAGAACCCACCTGTCGGAGGACATGCCCGACCAAAGCTCTTTGGGGAGAGGAGGTTTTCTTGGACTCCCACATCCCAATCTATGTACTTTAGGCGCCCTCCTACTGCAAGGGTCGAGCGGTGTTGCCGCTTCCCTCCTCTTCAAAAGTGGCGGGCGGAAGCCCAGTCTAGCTGCAACGCCCTCCTGCTTTCTTCTTTTACTTGCTTCTTCCGACCGACGTTTAGGGGGAGACTGGCATAGGGGCGATGCATCGGCGATAGGCCCTCAATAGCAAGTCACCACGCTCCTGGGCGGGGTGGAGCTATTGGGCCCCTGTCGGCAATGAGTGGACGATTGGGGGTCGATGCATCCACCCCTATGCCTATCCCGTCGTATCGTTGCCCTTGACCCATGGAGGACACTGGAGGAGGATGGCGGCTGTAGCCGCCAGAGTCTCTCCCGCTCCCGGTGCTCCGCAGGTGGTGGTCGGTCTCTCCCTCCCTGGCCTCTGCCAGCGCTGCGGCTCGTCCGATCGAGCCTCGACTGCGTCAAACCTTACAAGCAAGGGGGGATGGGACTCGAGGCAACGCAAACATGGATCAGGGTTGGAGCCGGCTGGGAGGCTGAGGTGGCCCAGCATTGGCTCCCGGCCAGCGCAGAGCGGGGGGGGGAGAAACGGGCCCCTCGCTGCCGCGGCGGGGCGCGGCTCGAGACACTCCCAGGAGGGGCCCGTGGACCGACTTTGAGCGGACTTGACCTCGTCACTTTCTGGGGCCTACCCGTCGCAGAAGTCCCTGGCCGCTTCCAAGATTGAGGCGCGAGGAGGAGGAGGAGGAGGAGGAGGAGGAGGAGGAGGAGGAGGAGGAGGAGGAGGAGGAGGAGGAGGAGAGGAGGAGGAGGAGGAGGAGGAGGAGGAGGAGGTGGAAGAGGAGGAGGAGGATAAGATAGGATAGCCAATTGACGGTGTCAATGAAAGGACAATTCATAATTCCACACTGCCTGTGCATGTGCAGTGTGTTGGGAGTGACCTAGTGCACCTCGGTCACTCCCAACCTCGAACGGCCTAGGAGGGGAATGGGACTCAGAGGTGCACGTACACGTCCTACGCCTCCACGACCGACCCCCCCCCCAGAGGGGGGGGGCCCCCCTGCCACCGGGCCAGTCACTCCAGGCTTTGGCCGGGGACACAGGACACCCCTCGTCACCAGGCGGGACACCTGACGCGAGTCTCGGGGCCGGTGCCCTGGCCTGCTCCCCCCAGTCCCCTTGCCCAAGGGGGACAGCAGGACTCCCCATGAGCCTCGCCGAAGCCAGACCCCCCCTCCACACCCTGGCGCGACTGGGGAATCGCCGGGCCAAGACAGTGGAGGGTACCCGAACCGGCCGTAGCCGAAACGGGTTTACCGTTTAGGCCCGAAGACCGGGGTCGGTGCCCCCACTGCCGAATCCCCCCACCCACCCGGCAGTGGCGCAGCCCCCATACAGGCCACGACTAAGCGGGTTTCAGTTCCCCTGGACGCCAGGAGGTGCCGCCCACACCAACCGGCTGCCCCCGCCCGGGGGCGGAGGCGGAGGAGGAGGAGGAAGATGAGGAGGAGGAGGAGGGTGTGAGCAGGAGGAGGAGGAGGAGGAGGAGAAGGAGGAAAGTGAAGAGGAGGAGGAGGAGGAGGAGGATGAAGTGGAGGAGGAGGATGAGGAAGAGGAGGAGGAAACCGAGGAGGAGGAGGGTGTTGGCAGAGGGAGGAGGAGGCGGAGAAGGAGGAGGAGGAGAAGGAGGAGGAGGAGGAGGACGAGGACCAGTGTAAACCCAAGACTCACTGAGTCTTCCCTCCAAGTTCCCTCTCCGTAGGCGCCATACAAGGGTTCATGATGACTGAGGGAAGTCCCCCGTTTGAAGACAACCGTTTGAAGATCCTGAGTTGTGCCAGAACTCTATTCCTGGGACCTCAACACCGCGGATCACCGTTACTGTTGCGTTTTGGCGGTCCTGAGTCGTGCCATAATCCCATTCGTGGGATTTCAACACCGCGGATCA
This sequence comes from Prorocentrum cordatum, assembly GCA_963575745.1. Taxonomy (NCBI): domain Eukaryota; class Dinophyceae; order Prorocentrales; family Prorocentraceae; genus Prorocentrum; species Prorocentrum cordatum. The sequence continues at coordinate 78,611 of CAUYUJ010019771.1, forward strand.
ACGTTACCGTTACGCCCTGACGTTCGGGCATCGTGTCAAAACATTGCTTCTGGGACGTTAACCACTCGAGTCCTTGAGTTTGCTGCAAACTCTTAAGACGAATGCGGTGCTAAGGCGAGACCCACATTTTGAAACCGACCCGCCCTCCATCCGTCAAACGCTGTCAAACTTTTAAGATGAATGTACGCGGCGCCACGGCGAGTGCCACATTTTGAAAGCGAGCCTCCCCCCATCCGTGAAACTCGATGTGCTCGGCGCATGTGCTCGGCGCTAAGGCGAGAGCCACATTTTGAAAACCATCCGCTCTACATCCGAGAAACTGTTGCAACCTTTACGCTTCATGATCATACTCGGTGAGGAAGTCTTAGGCAAAACGCCCAGCGCCGCCCTTTCGAGTGGCCTCGGGGCGAGACAGGGAGGAGTAGTTTTAGAAGGAAGAGGGATGGTGTAGGAGGAGGAGGAGGAGGAGGAGGAGGAGGAGGAGGAGGAGGAGGGAAGGAGGAGGAGGAGGAGGAGGAGGAGGAGGAGGAGGAAGAGGAGGAGGGAAGGATGAGGAGGAGGGAGGAGGAGGAGGAGGAGGAAGAGGAGGAGGAGGCGGAGGCGGAGGCGGAGGAGGAGGAGGATGATGAGGAGGAGGTGGAGAATGGGAGGGGAGGAGGAGGAGGAGGAGGAGGAGGAGGAGGAGGAGGAGGAGGAGGAGGAGGAGGAGGAGGAGGAGGAGGAGGAGGAGGAGGAGGAGGAGGATAGGGGGGGAGGAGGAGGAGGAGGAGGAGGAGGAGGAGGAGGAGGAGGAGGCGAGGGATAACGGCAGGAGTCTCACCTGCCACCTACGAGGCCAAAACGTATCTGCTTCCAATTATGGCGGAACTTCTTGAGGAAGGCCTGACTACCAGCCTGCACATTGATGATCTCATTCTCTCGAGCTTCGGGATGAGCATGACCAGTGTGTTGGAAATATTGATCGAGCTAGCAATCCACATCAGGTAACGACTAGGAGACCTCAAGTTGAAGCTGGCTATGCCGAAACTTAGTATTGTGGGCAGCTCAGGGGAACTTGTCGAACGAGCAAAGAAGACGCTTGGCGATCTGGATGGCATTTCAGGCTGGGGAGTCGAAAACTTAGGAATCGATTTCTTGGCGGGGAAATCCGCTATGTACACGGGGGCCCGCAGAGTCCGTAGGAGAAGATGGCTCTCTCTCACGGCCAGGGCCAAGCGCCTTAAGGGCCTTAGGGGTAAGAAAATCAAGGCCCTGCGTTCAAGGTTTTTCCTGACGGGAGTTAGGTCCACCATACACTATGGTGCGGCGACGTCGGTTTTCACACCGGCCGAAGTACCTAGGTTGAGATCCTTGTCGTTAGGCTTTTCTGCTTTTCACCTTAGGTCAGGACAGAGTGATTTATGGTGGTCTTCACTTTATTTGCAGGGCCCTATTTCTCTGGCAGGAGTTTGTCTTGAAAGATACTGCCAATAATGGTGGAGGGCTACTTCGCCACGACCTGAGATCGAGGGGCATGCAGATCAGTTACCAGTCAGGGAGCTGCGTGATGCTTTCTTGACAGCACACGATAGGCTAACACACTCTGGCTGCTCATCTTTGCTAGGAAAGGTATGTGGCCCTCTCTCACACATGCTGTCATGGCTGAAGACGGGCCAATGGGCAGTCTTCAGCCAAACCCACTTCGCCACGTCCAGTGGGACAGAGTTCAACATCGCAGAAACTTCCCACGGGTGGTATTTACAGATTTTGTAGCAGATTTAAAAGCACCAGCTGGTCCAGCAGCATGTAGACAAGGTGCTCTCTCCAGATAGCCCAATTAGGGAGAAGGGGCTATGGACATATGGCTTCAAGATAGCCCTCAAGAGGGCATCCAAAGGTTTAACTTTCAAACAAGTACAGCATTGTTGGGCGCTGTATTGTGGCATCTGCACAACAGGTGCCAAGCTGAAAGATTGAGCGGGCTCTGCCCATACTGCAACCCACCACCACCTGCCCACCGCATAGAGTTTCAGAAGAAGCAGACGAAGAAGCATACTAAAAAGGATTGTGTGGGGGGTGGCAGTGGCCAGCGGCGCAAGTTGAAGGCTGACCAGCTTAGAAATTTCAAGATGAACCTGGCCAGGGGTCAGGAGTATGTACGCCACTTCAAGTGCAAGTCGAGGGACAACGGCTATTCGAGCAGCTCTGACTCGGACTGAGTGCCAGCCCGATTGGCTAAGCGTAGGGCGAGTAAGGATTAGGGTGTCATCTGTATCAAGGGATAACAGTATGGATAATAATATATAGCAGTATTCGCCCTACAGCTCATAGGAATAGACTAGGTCCTCCTAGGCAATTTAGTGCCAGCTCAGTCACACAGTCAAGCTGCGCTTATACTTATTATAAAAGGGGCCCTACGTGTTATGAGGAATGAGCAGCAGCAGCAGGAGGAAGGTCATTAAGAAGGGTAGAAGGGCCCCGCTTCCCCCTCCCCCGTCCCGCCCACAACGTCGACTTCCACGAGTACGTGCTGCTTCGCAGCAGCGCCAAGGGCCGGGACTTTGGGGATGGATGGAGACCTGCTTCCCGCCCTCTCTCTTCTCTCTTCTCTTTTTTTTGTTTGTTCCTCTCTCTCTCTCTCTCTCCCTCTCCTCTCTCAAGGTAGGCTTGAACTGTCTTCACATTTTGCTTGCATTTCGTGTTGTGCTCGCCGACCCTTCATGCTGTGTCTGTGTCCAGAGGAGGAGGAGGACGAGGAGGAGGGGCGAGCCAGCAGCAGCAGCAGCAGCAGCAGCGGCATGGGGGGGGGGAGGAGGAGGAGGAGGGGCAGGAGCACGGGGAGGAAATCAGGGTGTGAGCGGGAGGAGGTTGCCTATTTTTGTCCTCTCGACGGGCGTTGCGCCGCCGCCGCGGCCGCCGCCCACCGTGCCAGGCGCGCAGGGCGGAGCAGGATCCGCCAGGACCCGCCCGGGCGTCGGCCACGCGGTGGGAGCGAACGCTGGCGTTCTGGACCGGATGACCTGAGAGTTCATCGGGCAGGGCTGCGGTTAGGACCGGGATGAATCGTTCCAGAGCTTTCCGCAATGCTCTGAGAGCGTTCCATAGCTCGTTCATCGGCCAGGGTTAGGGCTGCGACCAGGACGACTCGTTCCAGATCATTTCAGAATACTCTGCGAGCGTTCCAGAGCGCCCTGGAGCGGCCGCGGCGCCTGGTACCTTTTCCAGACCCGCCAGATATATTAGAATCCCGACTCGTCCCGGTACGATTCCGTCCAGATCGTGGCTTCGTATCTCTAGGCCTCCCAGATGGGGTCAGAGTAGATGGGGTCGGAGGATCACGCCGCATCGCCGTTGCATCGCCGATGCGGCTCGATGTGATACCTGGTTTTGTTCGCGCGCGCCGCCGCCGATGCATATGTGATGCATCGGTGAACATCGGCGACGCGACGTGATCTTCCAACGCCATCTACTCGGACCCCATCTGGGAGGCCTCTACTTTCAGTCCAGGGGGAAGCGAGGGAATCAGATCAAGGCCAGGGAACGCGCAAGAGGAGGGTGAAGACCGTGTGTGTGTGTGTGTGTGTGTGTGGGTGTGCGTGCGTGTGTGTGTGTGTGTGGATATCGTCGCCAGGGCCATGGTTCATTGCAGATTGCGTGGCCCCCTCTTTTTTTTTTTCGTTTTTTTCCTCTTCTTTTTTTCGTCTCCCCCTTTCTTGTTCGTCTTATCCTTCTTCATATTCATATTATCCTTCTTCTTGACGCTTCGCGTATCCCCACCAGCCCATCCAGAAGACCCATCCCGAAACGATGCCCATGAGAACTGACAGGGGAAAGAGTAGACACGCGTAGTCAAACACCGACGGAAGATTGGGAGGTTCCGTGGCGATCTCGAGCTGTCTTGGAACGGTTTTGGGGCCGCTTGGATCATCTTGGGAACCATCTTGAACCAACTTGGGCTATCCAGGCCATCTTGGAGGTCATTTTGGGCTCTCGCAGGCCGCTCGGGGGCCTCTGGGGCGCGTTTCGGGTGCCTCGTGGAGCCTTTTTGGGGCCTCTTGGGGCCTCCTGGGGCGCTCTTGGAGCCCTCTTGGGTGCCTCTTGGGAACCCTGGAGCGCCTCTTGGGGCCATCTTGGAGGCGGTCGTTCAAACCAGGGGGGGTACTCGATGTGTGCCCCCCCCCCCCCGGGGGCCACGATCTTCGTGAGGGGTGTCGAACATTGTCCCTTCTCAGCGGCCGACAAAAAACTGTCTGACACATCGGTCCCCCTCCCCAAAAAACCTCAGGGAAGGGAGGCGAGGGTTCCCTCCCCGAAGGGAAGAGGGGCTGCGGAAGAGGAAAGAGATCGTCCTTAGACCACCTGTCGCCCAAAGGGCTGGTGGGATTACTCCTACTCTTCTTTTCCTCCAGTGCGTTCCTCTTTTTTTTTTTTTGTTCTTCTTCTTCTTCTTCTTCTTCTTCCTCTTCCTCTTCCTCCAGTGCGTTCCCTGGCCCCCCCCCTCGCCCGCGCACGCGCCTCGGGCCACGAGGCGCGAACCCCCCGCCCCGTGGCCTCCCGTCGTCGGCGACCCCCCCGCCCCCTGGCCCCCCCAGGGAGGCGGCGTGGTCGCGCGCGCGGCAGCTCTTAGGGCAGGCAGGCCCCCGTCGGGGCCTCCTCCTCCTCCTCCTCCTCCTCCTCCGTCGTCCGACCCGTGCAGGCGGCCGCTCCGCGCCCTCCGGGTGCGGCGGCAGCACGGGCGCAGCCGTGCAATCGGCGTCACCCCAGCATACTAACATAACAGATGCGCGTCCTCCCTCCCCCCTCCAAGGGGCGACGCGCGCACCGAGGGTATCTCATTGCATGTGCGTCGTGGCGGGCGCTTTCTGGCCGTACCGCTCGGGAAACGATGTACTGCAAGATGGGTATGCTATACGTTCGGGTCGGGCGCGCTTCTCCGAGGAGGACATTTAGTATTGGCATGTTTCTTTCCGTCCTAGGCGCAGCCGTGCAAAACCGACCACCCCCGATCTCTAGGCCGCCCAGATGGGGTCTGAGCAGACGGGGTCGGAGGATCGCGCCGCATCGTCGATGCATCGGCGATGCGGCTCGATGCGGAGCCCGATTTCTTTCACGCTGGCGTCGCCTGAGCATCGCAGATGTATCGGCGATGCGGCGCGATCCTCCCCATCGAGGAGGCCATCGAGGAGGCCTCTACGATCGCTTTGGGGGGCCCCTGGCAGCGGATATCGTTCAGGGCGGAGTGCTTTCACGCAGTGCGCGTCCACGATGGAACTCGCGTTGTGAGTGGGCCCCGCGTCCTTTGCCATTCCCGCGTCCTCCTCCACTCTCTGTGCCTCAGTTCGTTCCTCGTGTGTCCCGCCCGTAGCCCGACCGGCGTCTGCACCAGCTTCGACTCGCTTGCACCCGCTGGCTTAAGACACGTTTCCACGCAGTGGCAGGAGCCAAGGGTCCTCGAGACCATGGCAGGAGATTGCTGTGTGTCAGGGCCGCTCTTTCGAGTTTTGCCACCCGCTTCCGGGCGACGGGCTCTCCTTCGCGTGGGCATATGAGTAGGGACTTGTTTTCTTCCTCACCACATGGCCCCCAGACAGGCGCATTTTTTTTCGCACCCGTCTCCTCAGCTGCCCTTCGTCTTGGGCGGCCAGCAAAGGAAGCGTACCGCATTCAGCGTTCGTGTCAGGATTCAGTCGTCGTTTCGATAAGCGTGTTGTAAACCTTCGCAAGTATCGCCGCTTTCGTCGTCTGCTTTTTAAACATCTGTTTTCTCTTATAATTTCCTTCCCTCCTGCTTCTGATTGTCGTCTTGCATTGCGTAGCAGCTGTGGCCTCGAGAATCAGCATCGTCTGACCGATCTCCACTTCACCAGGCCATGGTATCTCAGCGCCGCCAGCCCCCCCTAGATGGTGATAGGTCCCGCGAAACCCACAGGGAACGGCGTATATCTTCAACTCGGGGGTTACGCTCGGCCAGTGAGACCAAGGCCGTGCCAGTGGGGATCGGGATCCGAAAGAGGATTCCCAGAAAGGACGCTTGGATTGGCCCTGCCCCACAGGCGGCCGTCTCTTCCCCTGCCCTCCTGGCCGTGCCGTCGCAGGAGATCACGGCGCGTGCCACTGGAGGCAAGAAGGCGGGGGGGTCCGCCGCAGGGGGAGGGAGAAGTCGGCTTCTTTGTTCCCCATATCCGAAGGATGGGTTCTTGATATTCTTTGGACGCCTCCACCTGATTCACTCACGATTCTTTTCTTTCTTTCTCATCACAGTCAGATCATTCATAGCCACACTCAAACATACTCGCACTCAGATCGCTCATACTCAGACCCACTGACACTCGGACTCACTGGCACCCACAGACGCACTCAGCCCCATGCTCGTCGCGATGCAGCAGGCGTTGCACCTGAGCACCCCGAGGAGGAGCCGCCAGGCGTGGGGACATCTGCCCGTTCGCGCTCAGTTTGTGGGGATATCTCAGGTAGCGTGCCTGTTTGGTTGATCATACTGCTATCTTTCCAGAGCCTCATGCTCATCGCGAAGCAGCAGGCGTGGCATGTGAGCACCCCACGGAAAAGGGGCCGCCGGTGTTGGGGACATTTGCCCGTTCGCGCTCGGTTTGTGGGTTTGTCTCGGGCGGCTTGCCTGTCTGGTGGATCAGATCTCATCTCTTTTCAGAACCCATGCTCATCGCGACGTGGCAGGCGTGGCATTCGAGCACCCCACGGAAAGGGGCCGCCAGTGTTGGGGAGACATGCCCGTTCGCGCCCAGATTTGTGGGGATGCCTCAGGCGGCTTGCTTGTTTGGTTGATCAGGTTTTTGTGTTTTTCAGGCCCCCATGCCCATCACGGCGCAGCAGGCGTGGCATGTGAGCATCCCACGGGGCGGCCGGCAGGGGTGGGGACATTTGCCCGCTCGCGCTCAGATGGCGGGGATGCCTCAGGCGGTCTGCCTGTTTGGTTGATCCGACTTTTTTCGTTCTTTTTCAGAGCCTCATGCTCATCGCGAGCAGGCGTGCCACCTGAGCACCTCGGAGAGGGGCCGCCAGTGGTGGGGACATCTGTCCGTTCGCGTCCAGACTGTCGGGATGTCTCAGGTGGTGTGCTTTGACTGGTCGGACCTCTTCCTTCCCTCTCGGAACCACATGCTCAGCGCGACGTAGCAGGCGGGGCGCCTGAGCGCCCCGAGGAGTGGCCGCCCGAGGCAGGGGCCTCTGCCCGCTCGCACCCAGATCTGTGGTGATGCCTCGTGCGGTTTGCCCTTTGGTTGATCCGTTTTTTGTTGTTGTTGTTGTTGTTGAACACTATTACTTCTAAAGAATTATTATTGTTGGACCCCCTGGTGCACGCCCCCCGCCCAAAACCTAGGCCGCAGCTACATTTTCATCATTTTTCTGCGAAAGCTTCAGAAAAGTGGATTACCCCCGGATCCGGTTTTTTGTTGACGCTCGTTTTCCCTTGCAAAAAACAATAGAAAATGAAAATTCTTGTTCTTAGTTGATCAAATTTCAAGAATCCCTTGCAAAAAATAAGGTAAAGTGGACATTCGCGCTCGCAAGACGAAATCCTTCCAAAACCTTAGGTTTCGTAGCGATTTTAACATAAAAACATCAAAAACCCAATGGTTTTTTAAGAAAAAATTGTCAAAATGTCCTTCCGCGCGCTCTTGCGGATTCATAGGAAACACACCACTTTTTAAACATTTCTGTCAAAAGGGTCTTTGCGTGCTACTTCTTCAGGTGCTTTGAACTTCTCCAACAACGGTTGCGCGCCTGCGAGGGCCACCATCCCTTGCAAAAAATGAGACGAAGTGCACATGCGCGCGGCCGCCGCGCGCGCATGTCGAAATCCTGCCAAACACAATGGGTTTTCAATAATTTCAAGATGCGATGTTCAGAAAACATATGAAAATGCACTACTTTCTATGAGAGTTAGGATCATAGCGCCATGAGTCTATGAGCAATGCATGCGTCATCCTTGGGACTGTATAACATCAGTGTAACACATGTACTTCTGTAATCGCATCCCCACGAATTTGCCCCAAAAATGTGACCAACTATCTTGGCACTGCGTACCATCTCACGTGTACCGTGTACCACATCATATGTAACAGATGTGATCAACCTCTGTGGGTGTGTACCCCACGCCAGTGTAGTAGCCAGGGTCGTCCGCACGCCACGAAGTGAAGTGTCCCAACGTCATAGGGCGGGAAGCTGGGTGTGGGTGGTCTCGAAGAGTCGTTTGGATATTTGGTAGAGCTTGAACGGCCCCCCCACGAAGTGGGGGTATTGGCTGGTGTCGCAAGAAAACCCTGGCACTGGGGAGAACACTGAGCGTTCGGGTAAAATGATTGTTGTTGTTGTTGTTGTTGTTGTTGTTTTAGAGCCCCGTGCTCGTGCGCACTTGGGCATTCCAAGGGCGAGCCGCTAGGGAGCGCAGGTTCGCCTCAGGCTAACATTTCCATGTAGACACCCACAGAGGGGAGTACCAGGAACTTGAATGCACACTCGGGGATCTCCGCGTCGAGTAGTTGTGTGTTAGATTTTGGTCGTTGCTTGTGGTGCTTCTTTGTGAATGCAGTTTTTAACCTGGAGGCCTCGGGAGGCTTCTGGTACCCCTGGAGTTCTCTGGGATCTCCAGAGGCCTCTGGACGCCTCTGGGGGCGCAGCTCGGCAGCAGCTTCCCTTCCATGGGAGGATGCTCCCCGAAAGGGCCTCGTCGTCGACGAGTCGAAGGCCCTCGCCTTCTATCGAGGGCTTCAAAGAAGAGGGCTTCGCCCTGAGAAGGCCCTCGTCTACTCTTCCATAGGGAGCATTGCAGAAGGGCTTCGTTTTTCGCTTCCCAACAGGGTCCGGAGGGCTGGATCTACCACTTTCGCAGAGACTGGTAGAAAGTGCACGGATGCTGGCGGAAGTGCACGAGGGTGGTATTGCTGGTGCAGCCCTGTGGAAGTTAAAGCGCGCCTCTAAGAGAGGTCGACGCGGCTTGAACCAGGGCTTCTAGATTGGGCCACCATCTTCTGGCGAAATGTTGTTTTGGAGCACGTCCGCAGACTCGTCTGGTGCGTCTCGCAGCCTCTCCACGCCCTGTGCGGTTCTGAGCCGTGCTTGCACTTTGTCTTAAAGGGGACACTCCGGCCTTGGTAGTAGACGCTGACCCGTGTTCTGGCACTCTCTCTCCAAAGCAGTATTGGCCCGCGTCAGGATCGACGGGATGCGATAGAGCTAATCGTGGTGCGCTTAAGCTTTTCTTCGGTAGGATCCAGTGTGAGCTGGGCACCTCGTGGCCGTGTGTCCGCCAGCTGTCTCGTGAAAGCGGTCTCTGGCCGTGGGGAGATTGTTGCGTCAGATCCTTTGATGCGGGCGCGATGGTTCTCGTAGGTGAGGACGGACGCACATCCGATGTAGCCCCGAACAACGTTTTCGAACGTACTCGCGTGCAGCCTCCCTCCACGTTGTGACTCGGCGGCGAGCGAGGGGGGGGCAGCGAGAAGGAGAATGCCTCTCGGAAGCAGGTGGGACTTCTCAGAAGGCTTCGGGCCTTCTGAGAAGTTTTCCGTGCCTTCGTGGAAGACGTAGAAAACTTTTCAGCCAGGGGACCTCCGAGCCATCTGAGAAGGCCCGCCCCCTCTCACTTCCCCCGAGGGCTCGCCGCCGATGGACGTATCTGGACGCGCCCAATTTTGCAGTCTTCCGCCAGAAGCCGGGCTGCAGCACGCCGCTACAAGACCTACATGTCTTGCGGTTCCGCGGTCGCCGGTCGCCCTCGCCCCGTCCTTCCCTGCGCAAATTGGGCTTCGCAGGAACCCTGCTTTGATGGACCGACTCGTTCGATCGCCGAGTTTGTGACAAAAGGCATCCTCTGGGATGTGGCAGTAGTCCTTTCAGGCTTAGGTCCCGCCAGCGGCGCGGCGTGCTTTTCACGGTGCCGTTTGAACGACTGAGCCGCAAAGCATAGTGCTCATCCTGCAGCGACGCGATGGCCGGGGCCTTGATAAAGACTACTGAGCCCCCCCATCATGGACGGCGGCGGGGGGGCATGGGGGGAGCGGGTGCTGCCGTAAGCTGGTGGTTCCCTCGCAGGAATGGTTTCAGAGATTTCCTGGGGCTGTTTTCTAGCGAGCATCCCAGCAACCTGGCAGTGTATTCCATGGTTCTCGGGATCCTCCCACGTGCTTGTGGGTCCTCCAGGGGCGCGCCATGACTTCCCACGAGCTCCTGGGCCTCTAGGGGGGGGTTCGAAGGGTCTCCGAATGGAAAGCAGTATGCATAAAGTCGGAGGCTTGGAAATGGGCACCAACACCAACACAGGGGGTTGCCTCCACCAGGGGGAGATGATCCTAGATTTCGGTGTTGGTGGTAATATTTCGGTCACCTTGGAAGCCAGAATATTACCACCATCACCGAGATCGGGATCTTCTTCACTCGGTGGAGGCACACCGCCGATCTTGGTGTTGGTGTCAACCCCTCGGCCTGCGATAAAGCCTGGGGCTAGAGTTGGATTTTATTGTGACGGGGCAGTCGTCTCGTTGAGGAGCCCCGTGGCCAGCGGGAAGGGGTGCGCAGACCTCGAGGAGGAGGAGGAGGAGGAGGAGTGGTGGAGGAGGAGGAGGAGGAGGAGGAGGAGGAAACAAGCAAAGCAAGCAAGCAAGCAAGCAAATCTCGCGGAGTCTCCCGATGGCCTCGGCTACGCATCTGAGCCTCGGACGGCCACTTAGGACTCTGAGGGGGTGGCCAGCCACCAACGATTGTATCATGCGCCTTTCGGCGAGTTGCACGATCCCGCACAGCGGGCACAGGCCCAGACTTGCACCCTCCTGGGCACGCAGTCCCAATGAGGGGCCAGTCATCGGGCACGATGCCCGCGCCTGGATCACACATCAAAAACTTAGCGCACAAGCTGGCTCAAGCTGGCTCAAGCCAGCGATGCCCACAAGGAGAAATGCCCCGCCAGATTTCGCTTCCCGGAGAAAAAGCTTAGCGCCCAGAATATTTCCGAGAAGTGGAGGACTGCTGGACAGGGCGCGCAGGGGGCAGAGTGGCGACATGCATGGCAGGGAGGTCGGGGTGCTCATACGACTGAACTTGGCCCGTCGCTCTCGCTGCTGCAGCCGCCGAGACCAGCCCGCGCGATACCAATGCTGCAAGTCTCTCACTGGTGGCCATCAAATCACGAGCAGTCCTACGCCGACGTGGCGATCGGCTTCGCTCACTGGGCGGCGGGCTGGCTGGCTCAGGCGATGAATCTGCTGAGTGCCCTGGCCGCCGTTCAGAAGCCTCGAGACCTCCCTCTCGAGCGGCCCCCTGAGCGCGGCGCCCGTGAGACGCCTGCCGTTCGCCTTGTCGAACAGGCCGTGGATCGCCTCGGAGACCTTCGCATCCGCGTGCGAGTGGTCCAGGGCCCAGGTGAAGTGTGCCATCTTCGTCTCCCCCTCCTGGCGGATCTTCAGCTTGAAGACCCGCACCAGCTGGCCCATCTCCGTCGAGTCGAGCTTCGAGATCATCGTGAGGACGCTGCGCAGCATGTCCTGCAGGCCCTCGTCCGCGTACGTCGATCTAAGCCTCCTAGATGGGGTCGGAGTAGATGGGGTCGGAGGATCGCTCCGCATCGCCGATGCATCGACGGCGCGGCTCGATGCGGAGCCAGATTTTCTCCACGCCGGCGTCGCCGATGTACCGCGCACGTCGACGATGCATCGCCGGTGCATCGCCGATGCATCGCCGATACATCGCCGATGCATCGGCGATGCGGCGCCATCTTCCGACCCCATCTACTCCGACCCCGTTTAGGAGGCCTGTAGTCGACAAGCCCGTCGAGAGGACAGCCACGAAGATGTAGATGTGCGGGCTGCCACGGGCCCTCCAGTCCACCTCGTCGCCGTTCTTGACCGCCTGCCGCAGCTCCTTGCTTTTGTCGTCGTGTGTCTTGCCCGCCTGGGTGCACCCCTCGACCAGCGGGCCGTCCGCCTGTACCATCATCCCGTCGTAGACGGTTGCTGCGACCTCGGCGAGCTCGCGAGAGTAGGTGAGGAGGAGGCGCGCCATCGTCATGACGAGGGCCGTGGCCAGCGCGCCCTTGCCCTTGCCCTTGCCCCTGCCCTTTGCCTTTGGCCGCCACCGCCGCCGCCTCGCCACCTGCGGGTCCTGCCGAGCCCGCTGCTCCCCTCCGCCGCCCGCTGGATCGGCGCGATCGGCTCCGTCCTCTCCTTTGCGCTTTTTGTGCGGATTCAAGACCACGTTGTACAGTGAAAGCCTTGAGTAAGGAACACTTACTTTTCAAAAGGGGCTCGGTCGTTCCTTAGGTTTGCATGCGTTCCGCTACCTGGGGGCTCGGCCGTTCCTTCTGGCTTCATGGGCTTACTTGGACAAAAAGGGGCTTCGTTCCTTATTTATGGTTCCTTAGGTCAAGACCCTCACGGTACCATGGAGGAAGGGGAATAGCGGCCGCCGACTCGGCGGGCATCGCTCGAGTGGTGCTGGAGAGCCGCCGAGACCACCACCGGCAAGTGTTGAGCAACAAGATGGCTACAGAGCGAATCGAGATCCCCTAGGTCATCCGAGCACAAGCGACACGTGTAGTTGAGAGGTTCGAGAAGAGGTGCCAGCGTACGTCCTCCCTGGGGTGGGCAACGTCCGCGGTGCATAGCGGTGAGCAAGTGACGACCAATACACCAACGATCCCTGAATGTGTGCCTGCAGCAGATGCATTTGTTGGTCGGCGTGAGGACCGCCGCTAAGTTTCTCTTGTGGTGGCCAAAGCGAAGATGGTTAAGCATCTGCTTTCGAGTGTAGAATTCTGCTCCGCAATCTGGCTCTGGGCATATACAGAAGAAGGGGCGTGGACCATGGGGAAACCTACCAGGACTAGGATTTCGCTGGGGAAACGGGGGTTACCCCATCCCTCGGGTTGGGTCGGTCCAGGTGGCGGGATCGCCATCGTGAGCGCCCTCCCTCTAATTTTGGTTACATCGATAACCCGAAAGTCCGCGCACGCCATCGTGAGCGCCCTCCCTCTAATTCCCCATATCCTAAGATGGGGTTCTTGTTATTACTTGGACGCCTCCTACTCCTCCTTCTCCTCCCTCCTCCTCTTTTCTCCTCCCCTCCTGTCGGACTTACTCATACTCACACTTGCTCATACTCAGACTTACTCATACACAGACTTACTCATACTCAGATTTACTCATACTCAGACCTGCTCATACTCAGACTTACTCCCACTCAGACATACTCATACACAGACTTACTCATACACAGACTTACTCACACCCAGACGTATTCATACACAGACCTACTCATACTCAGACTTACTCAACACACATCAGATTTGGAGGATGTCTCAAGCGGGGCGCTGGCTTCAGCACCCCTAAGGGGAGCCGCCAGGGGTGGTTGCACGGGCTCGTTCGCGGCCATTTTGTGGGGATGTCTCAAGCGGTTTGCTTGTTTCTGGGCCCAACATCCTTCGCTTGGAGAGCAGATTGTGAGGATGTCTCAGGCGGGGCGCTGGTTTCAGCACCCCTAAGGGGAGCCGCTAGGGGTGGTTGCACGGGCTCGTTCGCTGCCATTTTGTGGGGATGTCTCAAGCGGTTTGCCTGTTCCCCATATCCTAAGATGGGGTTCTTGTTATTACTTGGACGCCTCCTACTCCTCCTTCTCCTCCCTCCTCCTCTTTTCTTCTCCCCTCCTGTCGGACTTACTCATACTCACACTTGCTCATACTCAGACTTACTCATACACAGACTTACTCATACTCATATTTACTCATACTCAGACCTACTCATACTCAGACTTACTCACACTCAGACATACTCATACACAGACTTACTCATACACAGACTTACTCACACCCAGACGTACTCATACACAGACTCACTCATACCCAGACTTACTCATACACAGTATTAGTCATACTCAGACTTACTCATACCCAGACGTACACATACACAGACTTTCTCATACACAGACCTACTCATACCCAGACTTACTCATACACAGACTTACTCATACACAGACTTACTCATACTCAGCACCCCTAAGGGGAGCCGCCAGGGGTGGTTGCACGGGCTCGTTCGCGGCCATTTTGTGGGGATGTCTCAGGCGGTTTGCTTGTTTCTGGGCCCAACATCCTTCGCTTGGAGAGCAGATTGTGAGGATGTCTCAGGCGGGGCGCTGGTTTCAGCACCCCTAAGGGGAGCCGCCAGGGGTGGTTGCACGGGCTCGTTCGCGGCCATTTTGTGGGGATGTCTCAGGCGGTTTGCTTGTTTCTGGGCCCAACATCCTTCGCTTTCGGAGCAGATTTGGAGGATGTCTCGAGCGAGGCGCTCATTTTCACCCCCCAGGTGGGCCAGATTTTGAGGATGTCTCGATCGGTTTGCTTGTTTTGGTGGCCAGGCTCCTGGGCGCAGATTCTTCTCAGGATGCCACAGGAGGCTCCAACAGGCTCCAGGAGGCCCCAGGAGACCACATGAGGTCCCAGGAGGCATCAGGAGGCCACAGAAAGACTCAAGAGGCCACATGATGTCCCAAGAGGCTCCAGGAGGCCCCAGGAAGCTCCAGAAGGCCTCAGGAAACCACAGGAGGCCCCAGGAGGCAACAGGAAGCGCCAGGAGGCCTCGGAAGGCAACAGGAGGCCCCGAGAGGCCCCAGGAGCAGGAGGCCTCAGAAGGCAACAGGAGTGGCTCCAATCCCATGTGTTTTACGTATGCTCCTATCGATTGGGCCTCACCTGGAGCACGATTCTTTGATGTTCTACGTATGTTTCTATAGATGGTCCTTCTCCTGTGTACACAATCCTAAATGTTTTACTCATGTTCCTATATATTGGGCCTCTCCTGGGGCACGAGTCCTTGGTGTTTTACGCGTGTTCCTATAGATTGCCCTTCTCCTGTGGCTCTAATCCGCAATGTTTTATGTACGTCTGTTGCTATAGATTGCGCCTCTCCTGGGGCACGAAACCTTCCTAGGAGGTCCCAGGAGGTCCCAAGAGGCTCCTGGAGACCCCAGGAAGCCCCAGTAGGTTTCAGGAGGCCCCAGGAGGCCCCAGGCTCATGCACAGAGACGCGCTCGTACTACTGAGGCTCATTCACACTCCAATTCATTTGCAGTTAGATTGATGTCCAGACCGTCACAACTGAAGCGCGTTAATATTCGAAAGCTCTTGTGCCTAGACATTCACGGCGGACAGGTCCATGCGAGTAGATGCACATATGGGGAGCTCCACGCAGTGAATAATTTCTGGGCCCAGCATCCTTCGCTTGGAGAGCAGATTGTGAGGATGTCTCAGGCGGGGCGCTGGTTTCAGCACTCCTAAGGGGAGCCGCCAGGGGTGGTTGCACGGGCTCGTTCGCTGCCATTTTGTGGGGATGTCTCAGGCGGTTTGCTTGTTTCTGGGCTCAACATCCTTCGCTTTCGGAGCAGATTTGGAGGATGTCTCGAGCGAGGCGCTCATTTTCACCACCCAGGTGGGCCAGATTTTGAGGATGCCTCGATCGGTTTGCTTGTTTTGGTGGCCAGGCTCGTGGCCCTAAGGGGAGCCGCCAGGGGTGGTTGCACGGGCTCGTTCGCGGCCATTTTGTGGGGATGTCTCAGGCGGTTTGCTTGTTTCCGGGCTCAACATCCTTCGCTTTCGGAGCAGATTTGGAGGATGTCTCGAGCGAGGCGCTCATTTTCACCCCCCAGTGGGCCAGAGTTTGAGGATGCCTCGATCGGTTTGCTTGTTTTGGTGGCCAGGCTCGTGGCCCCAAGGGGAGCCGCCAGGGGTGGTTGCACGGGCTCGTTCGCGGCCATTTTGTGGGGATGTCTCAGGCGGTTTGCTTGTTTCTGGGCTCAACATCCTTCGCTTTCGGATCAGATTTGGAGGATGTCTCGAGCGAGGCGCTCATTTTCACTCCCAGGCGGGCCAGATTTTGAAGATGTCTCGATCGGTTTTCTTGGTTTGGTGGTCAGGCTCCTGGGCGCAGATTCTTCTCAGGATGCCACAGGAGGCTCCAACAGGCTCCAGGAGGCCCCAGGAGACCACATGAGGTCCCAGGAGGCATCAGGAGGCCACAGAAAGACTCAAGAGGCCACAGGATGTCCCAAGAGGCTCCAGGAGGCCCCAGGAAGCTCCAGAAGGCCTCAGGAAACCACAGGAGGCCCCAGGAGGCAACAGGAAGCGCCAGGAGGCCTCGGAAGGCAACAGGAGGCCCCGAGAGGCCCCAGGAACAGGAGGCCTCAGAAGGCAACAGGAGTGGCTCCAATCCCATGTGTTTTACGTATGCTCCTATCGATTGGGCCTCACCTGGAGCACGATTCTTTGATGTTCTACGTATGTTTCTATAGATGGTCCTTCTCCTGTGTACACAATCCTAAATGTTTTACTCATGCTCCTATATATTGGGCTTCTCCTGGGGCACGAGTCCTTGGTGTTTTACGCGTGTTCCTATATATTGCCCTTCTCCTGTGGCTCTAATCCGCAATGTTTTATGTACGTCCGTTGCTATATATTGCGCCTCTCCTGGGGCACGAAACCTTCCTAGGAGGTCCCAGGAGGTCCCGAGAGGCTCCTGGAGACCCCAGGAAGTCCCAGTAGGTTTCAGGAGGCCCCAGGAGGCCCTAGGCTCATGCACAGAGACGCCCTCGTACTACTGAGGCTCATTCACACTCCAATTCATTCGCAGTTAGATTGATGTCCAGACCGTCACAACTGAAGCGCGTTAATATTCGAAAGCTCTTGCGCCTAGACATTCACGGCGGACAGGTCCATGCGAGTAGATGCACATATGGGGAGCTCCACGCAGTGAGTAATTTTGGTTACATCGATAACCCGAAAGTCCGCGCAAGCTTCTAGATCGAAGCAAAGGTGTGCGTCCGACGCGAGAGACTCGAAGCAGCCCTCGTCCAGGTGACGTCCCGCAATCTTCAGATCCTCCACGGCCTGTCGGGCCCAGGGGGAAGCCCGCCGAGTGAGCTGGCCATTCCGAGTGGGGGGCCTGTCCGAGTCGATATTCATGGTGCCGAACAGCGAGATGAGAACTTGCGACGATCCCTTGGGGTCCTTAGCCCATCCTTGATAAAAAGTAGACGACGCATTAGCAACTCCTCCCTGGCCCCCACCATCTCCCAGTGCTTTATTATTTTCTTCGTGCTCAAGCTGTGTGCGTGCTCGCCCCCTAGTCCGTTGCGCCCCCCTCTCATGGCGATCTTACCCAGGCCAGCCAAGCACGAGTCAGGACGAAGGGCTCCAGGCAAGACTGGAGAGTGTTCTGGACGAAGCCTACCAGAAGTGATCGTTTGTAACGTTTGAACAGCGTCAATGACCACACCCCTCCCAGCGAGAAGAACGCGTGGCGGGCGGCCGCACACCTTCGCTCGACTTCGTTGTGACCAGCCCCTCGAAGCGTTGGGTAAGGCCCGAGGTGCCGCGCCTCAGTCCTTGGGGCGGCCTGCCAGCCCGAACGAGCTGGCAAGCTTGGTGAGACGTTTGAAATAATGGGCGCCCGATCCAGAGAAGAAAACCATAAACTCCTGTTTACTCATGTTCTGTGCCAAGCCATGCTCCTCAAGAGTGTCGTTCAACCCCTGGTCGATTTTTGACAGCTTCTGCATGAATCCTGTAGACGAGAGGCCGCTCTCGGCCACGCAGGTCTCATTCAAATCGTTGGCGTACTTTAATAGCGAGAGGTCCGCGCGAAGCGGGCCCCGCTCTCTTCTAAGCACCGTCGCCATCGGGTCTTTGCCCACGAGGTCCCTCCCCCACTTCAAGACGGGTCGACAGAAAGTCTGCAAGGACGTGCGCGCGACACACGGGTCGCCCATCGCGCCTCCTTCCCCCGTCTTGACCACCACCTCCCTGTCCTCCCCCTGCACAGCTATAGTAGATAATCGGTATCTTTGTTGGCGCAGTTCCGTATCCTCAGGCCTGGTATGTAATTGCATGTCCATAGAGTTCCAGGTAGTGCAAGCGAACGCGTTGGTCATGTCTTCAGTGCTTTGCAGTGTGTCTGCTTAGCGGCCCGCAGACGGTGGCCAACAACCTGACAGACCAAGACTGGGTTCTCCCGCGGGCGCCCGGCAACGAATCCGCGATCTTGAATCGTGCCCTGTGCCGAGACTCGCTTCGCGAAAAAAGCCCCCCCCCCGCCGCTGGGGGAACGTGCGCGACTCGACGGCCTCCTGGGCCGTGCGTGCCATTCTTGTGCAGAGCTGCTCCCTGCGATCTGTGCCAGTGCAATGGTGATGCAACATGGGCCCTGTCCTTGCCGATCCCGACGCCCAACACATCCCACAAAACCTTCGCGTTAAGAGTGCTCTGCTCGTAACCAATCCCTGCTCTACTACCCTGCTTGCGCCAATTTGGGAAGAACAGCATGTGCCGGAGCTCCAATGGCATGGTACCGTTGGGAACTGCACGACGTTTAGGTGCACGTCTAACATAACTCCTCATCGCCCGAATATCCCGTTTCACCAGCTCCCCCACCTCCTTGTCCATATTGGGCTCATAACCTCCTTCCACTTCGCGTCGGCTCCTCCATTCGTCCCAGTTGATCTCCTCCACCGACGTACCTCCCACCTTGTCCTCTCCTCTCCATGCCGGCAGCCACCCCCCGCACGTAGGAAGGGATGATCGAATGAGCCTGCCGTCCTTGTGCCTAGGGCCGAACGGGCAGCGGGCAGCCGCACGGCTCGCGCGTATGGTTTCCGCGTGTCGTCCAGCACGGAGCGACGTGACAGCCTCCTCCATTAGACGGCTTCGCTGCTCCTGCACACGCGCGCGGCGGTCCTTGGTCAGCTGCGCCGAAGAGTCCTTAAGTTCGGCATCCATCAGGTCGGCTTGTTCTTGGGGGGCGTCGATTTTTTGGGCTCTGATCTGGGATCTGCAATGAAGAAGTTCCCGTCGTCGACTGCTATCTTCCGAATGCGACGGCGGAGGACGGGCGCGGGGCGGACCAGCGAAATGTTGTTGCCCAGCCCGCGCCACCGCCCCCTCGAGCGATTCAAATATTTCGTGTGGCGAAGTCCTCTGGTATTGGAACCTTATTTGGAGCCCCTGGAGTTCCCTCTTAGCAGCCCCAGGAAACTCCAACCTGCCCGTTCCCCTCCGCAGCGCTTCCATCATGGCAGTGCGGTTCCAGAGCAGTTGGGGATCTTGCTGGGGAGGGTCGCCCCGCCCCCCCCCCCCTCCCCTTCCATCACGGGAGCTCGAGGTGACTGGGGGGGGGGGGGGTCCTCGGGGGCGGGGCCTCTATGTGCTTGTAGTTTAGCTCCGAGGCCCTGGCGAGGGCGACAGCACGTGACCTCATTGCTGAGCCCCCAGGGGTGCCCGATTTTGTCGATGCGAGTCCCCGAACCACCTGAACGTGTTGCCCGCCATCATGTGGAGAGCGTCCAACAGCTCACGGAAACGATGACCTGCCCCTCGACGCAGACGTTCGCGCGTCGGGCAGCCCACTGCGAGAGACGTAGGTACGTGCCGCCCATTTCGTCCCCACGGTTCCCTTATTCCATCATTCAAGTCCGTGAGAATAAGCGGGATGCACCCACTAGGTAGGGTCGAGGGAATATCGCCAAGCCAATCAGATAATCCTTGGCTACACGCAGTAGCCTCTTCGAACAGCACGAGAAGGTTGCGGTGGGAAACAGACAGAAATGAGGCGGACGTCGACGCGCCCTGTCTTAATTCGCGCCGCGATACCTCTACCCCCAGCCCCCGCGGGGCTGGGCCGCGCGCGCTTGATGTTCTTTTCCGTCACTCCTGGCACCGGGGCGATCGAACACCCGCAACTCCGATTCGAGAAGGCCTCTGACGTAGCGGGAGCCTCGAGAACCAGACATCCCATGACGCGACGACGAAGTACCTTCTGCTCTGCCTGCCTGCACGAACATTAAGATCCCGCCAGCATGATAAAATCGTAATTGCCCGTCTCTGCCACTATCTCCCCCAGGCGCAATCTTGTGGCTGCTAGCGGATTGAATCCCACAGTACGCAAGGCCATCGCTGCAATCCACCCGTGGCGCATGAATCCTGTGGACACCCCCACAGGAGAGTACTCTATGCGGTGCGTCTCGCCCCCCTGCCTGACACAGCCCTTGGACCTGGGGGGCTGGGGGCTGGGGGAGGAGGAAAGGGGGGGGAGGGGGGGGGGGGGGTGTCTGGGCCCAGGATTCCCCCTCATTCCAGTCGCGCAGGGCGACCGTGGCCGCGCCAAGCGTGGCCTACTGAACCTCTCTGTGGCCCGCGCGACGCATCCCTTGCTTTTTTTTGATCCTCGCTGTGCGTTATACCTCGTATCCTTTGCTCTCGTCTCGCGCTAGGGAGGAGGCGCCTGTGCGTCTACGTCGCCGACTTCGTCTACCGCGACGTCCTCAGCGCGCCAGCGCAGCCCTGCCTGGCATCGACGACTACGACGGGAACGCGCTGGCGCAGGCGTACTGCTACTGCGACTGGACCGAGCGCGACAACTACTCGAAGTCCACCAGAGCGTCCAATAACCATCAAGACCACCCGCTGCCGCCATTGCGCCCATGATGGCTCATGCTCCAGTTGGCAGTTACCGCAATCGCCAATGGCGTCAGCGTCAGCGCCAGCGCCGACGCCAGCAACGCCAAGGGGAGACCCGAGGAGCCCCTCGGACACAATGGCGCGCTCGCAGCTGCGACGACATCCGCGGCGCGGGCAGCGGCAGCTCCGCGGGGCAGCAGCAGCATCAGCAGCAGCAGTCGCAAAAAAAGCAGCGACATCGCAGCCCCCACGTGCAACGCAGGCAAGAGAAGAGAACAGAGACTGCTGCCGACATCGCCCCCATGGCCTTCGCTGAAGCCAAGAGGCAGCGGCGCTGGAACGAGCCGCCACCCGCGCGCCGCTTCGACCGAATGAAGGAGTGCCGCAGGAAGTGCGAGGCAGACATTGACTATCTCATCGCCGCCATCCAGAGGCGCGCCAACGACGACTGCGACTTCAACGGCATCGTCGCCGAGATCCGATTTCAAGAGTCCATGTTACTATACTCGCGCGACGCAGAGGATCAACGGCGAGAGGTTGAGAGCAGGATTGACGATGCCGTAGAAGGGCAACGCGCAACAACAGCTGGAGGAACTCCGGCAAACAGCCGCGCAACTGGAATATCGGCATCGCCATCTTCGGAGCCTCCACGGACGACCCGGGCGAGGGCGCGCAGAGCAACCGCGTTCCGACGCCCTTGCGCCCGACGTCGGGGGGCGGCGCCGAGGATGCATTGGGGCAGCGTCCCCAGCATCACCAGTGACTCAAGTACCTGTGGAGGCATCCACCGCCAACGAGCCGGCACAGGAACTCTACGAAGCACATCGTAAATCTGAAGTGCAACGAAGTCACGTCGCACAGCAAAATGCCATCATCACCCAGCTCGAGGAAGCGAAGGAGACCCGCTGCAAACAAGCGCGAAGAGATAAGCCACCGCGAGCTCCTGCGCCGTTTTGTCTCGCGGGGTGGGCGGGGCACGGGGGTCTTTCTTTCTTATCGTACTGCTTGGCGGTGCTGGCGACGCGCGGCCAGCTCTGGAACTCGGGTCGAGGCGATCCGCCAGGCAGGCGATGTTGGACTTGGTTCAGCCAGTTCATCTCGACCGTCGCCCCGTCCCCCCACCCATCTGTTGCGGTGGCCTGGCGCTCGCTGCGGGCTCGACCCGGGGTCCCAGTGGCCGTCCTCGCCACTTAAGCGCGTTGTCGGCGTCCCCTTGTGGCGCGGCCGTGGGGCGCTGGAGGTAGTGCTGCCTCTGCGGCAACCGTGGCGCGGGGGCCGCCTTTTTTGCGGGTGGGCTGGGCGCGGGGGTGGACTTGGTCTGGCCGGTCCACCTCGACCGTCACCCCGTCCCCCTTGCAACTGCCGCGGTTGCCTGGCGCTCGCAGCGGGTTCGACCTGGGGTCCCAGTGGCCGTCCTTGCCACTGCTGCGCGTTGTCGGCGCCCCCCTGTTGCGCGGCCGTGGAGCGCTGGAGGCGGCGCTCCCTCTGCGGCGGCAGTTGCGCAGGGGGGCCGCCCCCCTCTGGGGTCTGGGCACGGGGGTGGACTTCGCTTAGCCAGTTCACCTCGACCGCTCCTCAGCCCACACCCCGTCTCCTCTGCCCCTGTGGGCGGTGGAGTGGCTCGTTTTTTTTTGGGGGGGGGGCCGTTCTCGCCCGTGCTGGCGGGCCCGCTGCAGGGCGCTCGCCCGCTGCCGCCAGCTCTTGTCGTCGCGGCTTCGGATTGCGCAGTGCCGACTGCAGACAGGCTCGCGCCCTCCCCCCGCGCTTTCGCGCCACTCCGGAGAAAAGCGCGCAGCTAACGTACTTGGAATCTTGTCGCCCAAGGGCAGCTCCGCACCATCGAGACCGAGTGCCTGAAGGGATGCGGGATGGCAGCTGGATGCAAGGCCCGCAATCACGACCGCCAGAATATCAACAACGGTAAAGTACCTATACGACCACCCTTCGGGTCATAATGAGGTTGTGGGGTGGGGCGGTGTGGGCGGTGTGGGCGGTGTGTGTGTGTGTGTGTGTGTGGGGGGCAACATCTGACTCGATGGGTCTTGCCTTCGATCTCACTCGACGGGGCGCCACGGGGCGCCGCGGGGCACCGTGGGGCACCGCGGGGCACCGCGGGGCACTTGTCGATCTCACTATCGATCTCATTATTGATTTCACTCAACGGGACACCGCGGCACGCCGCGGGCCACCGCGGGGCGCCGCGGGACACTGCGGGGCACTTCTCGATCTCACTATCGGTCTAGCTATCAATCTCACTATCGATCTAGCTCAACGGGGCGCCATAGGACACCGCCGGGCACCGCGGGGCACCTCGGGGCACCGCGGGATACAACGGGGCACCTGTCGATCTCACAGTCGATCTCATTATCGATCTCACTTTTTGGGATGCCCGGGGCACGGCGGGGCACTTTGGGGCGCCGCGTCGATCTCAGCATCGATCTCACTATCGATCTCGCTATCGATCTCATTCAACGGGGCGCCACGGAACGCCGCGGAACACCGCGGGGCACCTGTCGATCTCATTATCGATCTCACTGTCGATTTCATTTTTTGTGGCGCCACAGGACACCGCGGGGCGCCTCGGGACACCGCGTCGATCTCAATGCCGATCTCACTATCGATTTCATTATCGATCTCACTACCTATTTCACTCAACGGGGCACCACGGGACACCGCGGGACACCGCGGGGCACCGCGGGCCACCGCGGGCCGCCGCCGGACGGACGGACGGATGGGCGGGCGGGGAGGAATCATTCGTCTTGACTTCGCCCTAGCAGCGGCGGACTCCACGGGGCGCCGCGGGACACCGCGGGCCACCGCCGGACGTGCGGGTGGGGGGGGATCATTTGTCTTGACTTCGCCCTGGCAACGGCGGGTTCATTCCTCTCGCGCGCCCGCGCAGCTTCGCCTCGCCGCGCGCGCGACGCGAACAAAACGAAACGATTTTTCCGGTTGCGGGTCTCCGTTCCATTGCGATCTCTCCCCCAACCTCCGACCTTCCGAGGTAAAACGCGCATCCTCAGGTTGCGATATCTACCGAGACTCTTACAACACGCCCCGACTATACTATTGCGATTTATCGACGCCAACCTCAGCCGCAACTCGTCATGGGGACACATGTTATACGACGATCAACAGTGGGTGTGGACATGCCTCGACGACGAGCACAAGCTGCGCCCTACCGTGGACCTCGGCCCCTTCCTCAGCTCTATTCGCAGGGCGCCTCAGGTCTTCGCGTCGCAGGTCAGGCGGTGACGCAGCGCCGCGCGCGACGCTGCCGAGACCAAGAGCACCTACGACAATGGCGCAATAGCCGGCGACCTTACCAAAATAACGACTTCGTCCCACAAATCATGGCCGACAACAGCCACAACGACAAGACGATCATGTGCTACGAGTGTGGCGCCACCTTCACCGAGAGCAACGCTTTCTACGCCTACATGGGAAAATGCCGCCCGGCAGATGACCGCACAACCAGAGGGGCCCACGGGGCGAGATGCCTGACATGCACCAACGAATGCCGCGCGTTTGGGCGACTCGTCAGACATGTTTCTCGCGTGCACCGCATGCGCTGCCCCTTGGGGACGAGGCGCAGACAGGCGTGGCGAGGCAACCGCAGAAGCGGACAGAGAAGCCATGCGCGACAAGGAAAGAGCCAACCTGACGGCTGGACTACTTCCGCTCCACGCGCGCATCGTCAGTTACAAGACGGACATGCCGCCTCTGTGCGTCAAGGACCACGAGGCTACAAAAGAGCTGCCCGTGCCTGCTACAGCATCATGATAATCAAGACCCGACCCTATGCCCATGCCAAGAACCACGGGAACTTCGAGACAGGTCATCTTGCACATTTACAGCGGACGCAGACGCACTTGTGACGCACAACAAACTCCGACGACAACATCATCATAACCTTATCCATTTATATCGCCGACGACGAGATCAATGGATCCTCGCGAGATGGGGCGCCATGCAGTTCTGGAGAGACCAGCTCTCGCGCGGTCGCGTCGTCGCGATCATAGCTGGACCACCCTGCGAGTCATGGGGCGGGCGCCGTCCGCGACCTCTGAGGAGCCGACAACAGCCTTGGGGACTGCTGCACCGGTCACTACGAACTACGCAGCGACAACCAGCTACTGCGTACCACCGTTCTCTTAGCATACAGATGCATCAGCGCGAAGGTCCCTATGATCATGGGCCACCCAGCCATCGTCAACGACTGTGGAGATGCAGCAAGCTGCTGGCTACTACCAGAACTAACAGACTTGAGTGGGATTGACGTGGTGGACGTCGTCGCCTTCGACCAGTGCAAGGCTGGGCAGACTTCCGCGATGCCTACTGCGCACCTCGCCTTACAGGTGCCAGAAATACGACGCGCGATAACATTGCTACCCAACCACGTAAGATGCAACCATGACATAGGCTACCATCACCCTTTTAACTGGGAGGAACCACGACGGCTCGTGGGGGGTTCTACCGCCAAGACGTGCACCACCGAGGTGTGCAGACTATTAGCTCACGCCATCGTGGGCGCCGTCCATCGCAGATGGACACAGCCACGAGACCGCGAGAACTGGGACATGGAAGGCGACATTGCGAAATGCCACATGACGCTGGGCCCGCGCTGCGATTTCTAGGGGGGAACGACTGCGTTGAAGCGCGGCGGGGGCCCAGGCGGACGGCGCCCACCCCGCAGCGCGGGCCGCGGCGGCCCATTGATTTGGGCGCAGACCGTTGCCTCAGCATCGGTTCTGGCGCGCCCCGCCGTGGCGCCCGATCGCTAACTCGCCCTTCCATGTGCCGCCAGCAAAATGCAAACCGACATACCACCAACCGTAGCCCAGCTTCGGCTCAAAAGCGTACCTCGCCTATGTTGACCAGCGCGCCCCTGGCGCACCTCATTGCCAAGCTCAGCGCGCCATGGGGCCTCCGCTGGACCCCCCCCCTTCAGCGGAGCACTCTACCTCGAGAAGACCATGGCGAAGACATCTGGATATCCGCGGATGTCTTCGGCGAGCTACCGGGGTCCATCGACTTCAATGAGGCCGAGCTCTACTGCGCCAGTGGAGTTAAGGCCCTCGACCGCGCTAACCAACGGCGGGTCGCAGCCATTAGCGCAGCCCCACGTGGGATGCGGAGCAAGGCCCCGCCAGAGTACCAACAGAGAGGAATGCCTGCGCCCGCGTCCAACGGCAAGGGCTACGACAACAAGAAGGCGCTCATCCACACTCCGGGAGACCTCCGAGCAGCGCCACGAGGAACTATTGCGTGTTAGGCAGTGTAAGGCCAGCACAAGGAGTCAACGCATCCGACGCCCTCGTGCGCCATTGCACGCACGTTTGCCTCACTGTGCGTCCCCGCGGCAGTGAAGGGCGGATTAGCGCGAACCATTTGCCGTCGCCGCCGCGCCATCGCCTACCTCGCCGCAACGGGGGAGTGCTGGAAGGACAAGGCCAGGGGGAGTTGGCACCGTTTGCAGCAACTTTCTGGTCCACTCCAACAACGAGATGTGGACCGACGCAGACCATTGGATGGGCAGGCCCGATAATTGCCCGCACTACCGCTCCGCCACAAAGTACCGCGCACCAGAAGACGCTGCAACCGACCGCGACTCCAAGAATATCCCCGCCCACAATGGCAAGTCATTGCTCTCAAGTGCAGACGCACCGCAGCTACCAGCGCTGCCATGGAAGAGCAAGGGCGAGGCGCCGTTCACCAACCTACAGGCCCCACGCATCTTCAAAAATAAGGGCACGGAGAAGCGCCGCAACTTCGAGGATATAGAACGCAAAGCCGTCTACAGCTTTATCGAGCGTTGCAGCCAGAAGATTCACGTCGTGGCGATCGCCGACACCTAAGGCGCTTTGCATCCGACCTCCGAGATAGGGATACCATCGGCATACGCAAGAGACATCATTGAAACCCGCGGAGGAGGAGCACTACACCCATCTGCTGTCAATTACGTCCTTCCCACCGATCGCCACCGCACTGCGCCGCGACCAATCGGTGGGCTGCAGTCTGACGAGACGGACCTTGCAGGACAAAGAGTACCAGTATATCTATGCCACTCATGGGGCGCCGCGCTGTCATCGGCATGGGCGGGGCGCGCCGCGCGCCACCGCTGCCGACAAATGGGGCCAATCACGTTGCGATCCTCAACCTGAGCGCGCCCATCAGTGACCTTCCCAACTGGCCCGCCATCATCGACAACGCCATCGTCGACTACCCAGCGCAAGTTCCGCAGGATATCACTACAACTTCGGAGACATTCGCAGCGAGAGCCGACGGGGCCGCCGCCGCCCGCGCTGATGCAGCCGTGCGGGAGGTCATCGGCCACCGAGTAGAGCTCGCCCCCGACAAGGGTGCGCCCGCCGAGGCGAGACAGCGACTTGACTGCGAAGCGCCAGGGTGCAAGCAACCTGCTGAGATCGTGATGGGCGGCACCATGCAGGCAAAGGTTGCCGGCGTCGACGAGCTATCCGAATATGAGACCCGCGGAGGACGAGGGGAGCCGCAGTGCGCGCCACCTGCGTCACTACTGCCACAAACTATGCAACGCTGGCTTCTGGCCCACCAACTGGGCCCACAACAACTTCCCCGATTGGCGCGCGGCATTCCCAGGGGCCCGACCGCAACAAGTACAGCGCCCAGCGAGCACTACTACTACTACGCGCACGCGCACCGACCTGCAGCCCATCCAGCGAAGACCCACCTCGCAATTCCACCGCGCACTGCCAATCCCTGTGCCGAGCGTATTCCAGCCCATGTACCAGCATGCCAAATTCCGATCCCTAACCGGCCGCCGCTGCCGCCTGGCCCCCCCCCCAGGCAGAACCCCCATGCAAATTTCCACGACGACTCCAGGGGCCAGCCGATGCTTCCGCAGCCCATGCGACCCACTGACGTTCAAGCATGGCGAAGCTCTCCCACCTTACCCATCCCACCGCGGGAGATTGCCGTCTGGTTAGACCGCGCGCGCTGATGTAACGAGAAGCCCCGCCTACTACCACAGCGAGGACACAGGCGTCGCGCAGTGGAAGTGCCCGGGCGACTCCAACTACTAACCGTGCTGTACTCGGCAGCTCGCCGACTAGAACATCGAGGCCTTCAGCATCAACAGGGGCGGCTGCTTCTACCGCAGCCCGAGGCCGACCTGCCCTCCATCCCTCACTGACTACCCCCCGAATTCCAGTGCACCCAGCCATGCGCGAGCAGGTCGACAAAGCCATGGCACTCACCGTCCGCGACATACTCGACAAGATGCGGACCAACTACCTGGGGCACCCGGACGTCCACGAATGGGTCGACCGAGCACATCTATGGTACAACGAGCAAGCGCTTGGCCTGGACTTCTCCCGCCTCAAGCTGATCCAGGACGCCGAGCCCTTCCTCATTTTCGGAAACAACTTGCTCGTGGTCACACCGATGCGTGAGCTAGGCCCGCGCCCTCGACGCGCGTGCCACATTCTCCATCGCATCGCGCAGATGCGCAGCCCGAAACCCATGCTTGCACCGTGCTTTGAGCGCGAGATCCACGTCGAGATGCCACCGAAGCGGGAACCGACTTCGCGCGGAGAAAACACCCACAAATAGCAAACTACACCTGGCGACCGTAACCGACAATGCAGCCCACATGACTCGCGCGATCATGCCTACCAGCAGCGGCAGTACAATGGCCAGCACAATTCCAGCAACCACGCCCTGCCGGCGATATTCAACCCAGCTCACCAAGTCTTTCCTCGAAGCGCGCCAAACCCAGACCCCGGGCCGGTGAGATGCAAGGCCCCGCCCGCCCTGCCGACCTTCAAAGAAGATGCTACAGCGCATTCGATGTCGACTACGACGATGCGAGCGCGCAGCTGGACGCGCCCACGGCAGGATAACAACGCGGGCTCGCTACTGCATCCGACATCTGCGACCCGACGCTTATCATCAGGGCTCCCATCGCAAACGTCCACCGATCTCCCCTGATGCAATTGGAGCCCCAGAAGCCCATTGGATGGTTCCCTGTTGCGACGAGCACTTAAGAGGCGGTAAATCCCGACACAATCACCTTCCCTATGGGAGCCACCATACGCTACCCTTACAGCACCAAGCTTGAGGACTCCCTCGCCCGCGGCACCGTCACTGTCAACGAGGGCGATGAGGTCACAATGCTCAGCGTGTCCTTCAAGTCGCGCGGTGCCATCGCCCAATCCAGCGACATGCGAAGCAGCGGACAGGCTCTGATCGCATACATCAGCATCGAGTACCGCTCCCGCTACCACGACATCCGGGAGATGCTTGACACCCTTGCCGCGATGTTAGGGGAACCGCAGGTCAGCAGGACGCGCGGTCGTCACGCGGTCGTAGACATTCAGAAGGACATCGCTTCGGCCAGCGATTTCACCATTCAGTTCCTCGACAAGCTCAACGACTACATCACCCGACTTCGCCCCCGACCA
>CAUYUJ010019771.1:115000-155000 GCA_963575745.1 Prorocentrum cordatum
AGTAGTGGTGGTAGTAGTAGTAGTAGTAGTAGTAGTAGTAGTAGTAGTCGTTGTAGTAGTAGTAGTAGTAGCAGCCGTAGTCGTAGTAGTCGTAGTCGGCGTAGTAGGAGTAGTAGGAGTAGTAGTAGTAGTAGTAGTAGTAGTAGTAGTAGTAGTAGTAGTAGTAGTAGTAGTAGTAGTAAGTAGTAGTAGTAGTAGTACCAGTATTACTAGTAGTAGTAGCAGTCGTAGTAGTAGTAGTAGTAGTAGTAGTAGTAGTAGCAGTAGTAGTAGTAGTAGTAGTAGTAGTAGTAGTAGTAGTAGTAGTAGCAGTAGTAGCAGTAGTAGTAGTAGTAGTAGTAGTAGCAGCAGCAGCAGTAGTAGTAGTAGTAGTAGTAGTAGAAGTAGTAGTAGTAGTAGTAGTGGTAGTAGTAGTGGTAGTAGTGGTTGTAGTTGTAGTTGTAGTTGTAGGTTTACTCATAGTCTCAGTCGCAGTAGTGCCGCCCCCCTTTGATTCGGCATCCATTCCACATGTTTGCAGGGGCGAATCGTGGCCTCATCCTCCTGGTTGTCCTCCTCACCGTCGGCGTCTTCTTCCTCTTCAGTCTTATCCTCCTCCATTTCCTTATTGATCTCAGGGGCGCGGCTCGACACTTGGACTCTTAATGTGGAGGAATTGGAACTCGCCGGCCGTCTATGCTCTCTCCTTGTTCCCCCTCCTTCCCCTTCCTCCCGCACTTCATTCTCTTGAGGACATGGCGGTGAGTCCGGGCCGTGGGGAGGATATGGAGGAGCAGGAGAAGAGGAGGGGGGGGAGTAGGAAGAGGAGGAGGGAGGAGGGCACAGGAAGGAGGAAGGAAGGTGAGGAAGGGTCAACTTGAAAAGATGTGTGATTTGCAGACTTGTGAGTGGCACTTCGCGTTTGTCTGGTTGTTGTGTTCCTAAGGGTGCTGACGTACTGCGAAAATTTCGCTGCACTGGTGAAAAGAGATCTGCCAAACAGCTGCAATTTGATTTTCGCAGCCTGATGGCCATCGCAAGGTGGGACCACCGGACATTTAACCAGTTGCAGAATAATCTTAGTACGTGTAAGACGTTTGTTGCTCTCTCCCCCCCCTCTTCCTCCTCCCCTTTCTCTTGTGAATGCCAGGTCTTGGAGGAGCCCCTGCGTGCCACTTTTCTATAGCTGGTTGTCTCTCCAAGTCTAGATAGAGTCGGACAGCGCGATAAGTGGTTCTGTAAGCCGTGATAGATCATCACGTCCAACGCCGTCCTTGGCTCGAAATGGAGGCGCCGTTGGCCCGCTTTCTGCACCTCGGGGCTTCAGATGGCCTGGTGTGTTGTCATCGAGGCCTCTTGGGCCTTCTGTGACCATCCTTGGGCTGTCCATGGGGCATCTGAGCACCCTCTGGGCTGTCATGGGCCCGGGTTGTGGGCCCCAAGGCTTCGATGCTCTCGCCGGGCCTTCCCGCGCTCCCAGTCCAGACTGAAAGCTGACTCCGGGACTGGTTGCTGGAGTGACAGGCAGATGGATTGCAAAAAGGATTGCAAAAAAACCGAAGGATTGCAAAAAAACCCTAGAACGAAGGATTGCTAAAAAACCCAGGATTGCAAAAAAACCCTAGAACGAAGGATTGCTAGGTTTTTTTTGCAATCCTTCGTTCGAGGGTTTTTTTTTTTGCAATCCTAGGTTTTTTTGCAATCCTTGGTACCAAAGAGGTCGTCGCATCTGGTCGCTGCTAGATCACAAGGTTGGGCTCGCGCCGCGATCACGAATCCCGTTCGCGGAGTTTCGCGCGTTTTCTCTGGGAGGGCACTGCGTATTTGCTGTTACCTGAGCGCGTCATGCCCTCGCAGGCTGTGCGGGGAAGCGTAAGACTCGAGTGCGCCGGAACTCGGGTTTGCCGGCGATTTTGACGAGCGCGTCTTGGATTTTGACGTTCCAGCTTTCGTGGGATGTTTGCAGATGGGGGCTCGCGTCAAATTTCAGACTGGGTCTCGTCATTTTCATGATGGCCCCGTCAGGCCAACGCGGGCCCCCCGAACCCGAGTCCTACGCTTCCCCGACTGCTGGCGGCATCGAACACAGCACCCTGTCAGACTCCATTTGCGACGCCCCAGACTTTGGGCGCGAGCGTAGCCCGCAGCCCACGAAGAGAGGAGCCCGACCACGCAGTCGGGGCGCTTTCGGCCCTCTCCGCCCACGCCCCACCGGAGAACCCCGCCGGCCCAGCAGGTGTCCGACATGGCGGACGGTCTGCGGATCAGGGTCGGCGCCAGCGGGCCCGCCGCTCAGCCCGCCTCGGCAGCGCCCATGGTGGCCCAGCCGCGCAGGGGGGCCTTCAAGTCGTGAGGTCCAGTTGCTGGGAGGGGAAGTACCGTTTCTGGGGAGGTAACCTCTCACTGTTGAAGAATAGTTATTGTTGATCACCCCCCTCCGGTGCATATTGTTTTTTCTTTTGGAGTGCCCCTCCCGGCGCTCGCACCCTGCTTTTTATAAGTCTTCCTCCTCATACTGTGTTGTTGGCCCCCGGATTACAACAACAACGGTTCCCGCCTGAGACTTCCTCACAATTTAGCCAGGACACCCGCTCCCGCCTGAGACTTCGTCGCATTTTATGCAGGAATCGCGCTCTCGCTTGGGACTTCCTTACAATTTATTCCGGAATCGCTCTCTCGGCGCTCTGGAGTCGCGCTCTCGCTGGAGACTTGCTCGCAATTTACTCAAGACTAGCGCCCTTGCGTTTGAACTTCTTGCAATTTACTCAAGCGCCGCGCTCCCGACATTCAGGCACCCAGGAGTCGCGCGCTCACGCCTAGGACTCCCTCACAGTTTATTTAAGAATCGGGATCTCGCTGCCCTTCGTGGCCCCGTTGCAGCCCTTCGTGGCCCCCTCGCTGCCCTTCGTGGCCCCGTTGCAGCCCTTCGTGGCCCCCTCGCTGCCATTCGTGGCCCCGTTGCAGCCCTTCGTGGCCCCCTCGCTGCCCTTCGTGGCCCCGTTGCTGCCCTCAGTGGCCCCGTTGCAGCCCTTCGTGGCCCCCTCTCTGCCCTTCGTGGCCCCGTTGCAGCCCTTCGTGGCCCCCTCGCTGCCCTTCGTGGCCCCGTTGTACCCTTTTGGTGGCCCCCTCGCTGCCCTTCGTGGCCCCGTTGCAGCCCTTCATGGCCCCCTCGCTGCCCTTCGTGGCCCCGTTGTATCCTTTCGTGGCCCCCTCGCTGCCATTCGCGGCCCCGTTGTACCCTTTCGTGGCCCCCTTGCTGCCATTCGCGGCCCCGTTGTACCCTTTCGTGGCCCCCTCGCTGCCCTTCGTGGCCCCGTTGCAGCCCTTGGTGGCCCCCTCGCTGCCCTTCGTGGCCCCATATCTGTATGCCCTTCGTGGCCCCCGCTCGTCTGCGCCCGTCGTGGCCCCATACGCATGCCCTTCGTGGCCCCGCTGTCGCCCTTCGTGGCCCCCTCGCTGCCCTTCGTGGCCCCGTTGCTGCCCTCAGTGGCCCCGTCCTTGCCCTCCGCGGCCCAAAATATGTCTGCCTTTCGTGGCGTCCGCTCGTTCGCGCCCGTCGTGGCCCCATGTGCATGTCCTTCGTGGCCCCGTTGTCGCTCTTTGTGGCCCCCTCACTGTCCTACGCGGCCCAGTTGCTACCCTCAGTGGCCCCGTCGTTGCCTCATGTGGCCCCGCATTATCTGCCCTTCGTTGCCCCCGCTCGTTCCCGCTGTCGCCTTTCGTGGCCTACTTCGTGCCCTTCGTGGTCCTGCTGTCGTTTTCTCTCTCGCTCTCGCTTTCGCTCGTCGTCGTCGTCGCCGTCGCCGTCGTCGAAGTCGTCGTCGTCGTCGTCGTCGTCGTCGTCGTCGTTGTCGTCGTCGTCGTGGTCGTGGTCGGTCCCCTGTCCGTCCCCCTTGGGGTCGGGTTGCCGCCGATCAGCGCTGCCGCTGGCCAGGCCGACGGTCCGCGGCCGCCCCGCCGCTTGCTGGGGCCCGTCCTGCAGGGAAGAAAGGTATACCCCCCAAAAGGGGTACGATCGAAGACGAAGAGGGTGGATATGGAGGGTTTGGGAAGTACGCGTTAACGGACACTCGAGCAGATAAGAGCGAACAGTATCAAACTTGTTGTTGCTGCTGTTGTTGTTGCTGCTGTTGTTGTTGTTGTTGTTGTTGTTGAACATTATTTCTTCTTAAGAATAATTATTGTTGGGACCCCTGGTGCGCGGCCCCCCCGCCGCGCCTAGGCCGCAGCCACATTTTCATCATTTTCGTGAGGAAGTCTCAGGCAAAACGGGGGGTACCAGATCCGGTTGTTTTGTTGTCCCCCGCTTTCCCTTGCAAAAAATAAGCTAAAGTGGATATTTCTTGTTCTAACATAACCAAACTTCAAGAATCCCTTACAACAAATAAGGTCAAGTGGGCATTCGCGCGCGCAAGACGAAATCCTTCCAAAACCTTAGTTGTCGTAGCGATTTTAACATCAAAATATAAAAAAACATTTTTTTTTTTTTTTTTTTTTTTTTTTTTTTTTTTTTTTTTTAAAAAAAAAAAAAACACTTGTCAAAATTTCATCCCGCGCGCTCTTGC
This sequence comes from Prorocentrum cordatum, assembly GCA_963575745.1. Lineage (NCBI taxonomy): Eukaryota > Dinophyceae > Prorocentrales > Prorocentraceae > Prorocentrum > Prorocentrum cordatum. Next base: position 119,545 of record CAUYUJ010019771.1, read on the forward strand.
GGATTCGTAGGAAACCCAGCACTTTTTAAACATTTCTGTCAAACGGGCTTTTGCGAGCAACTTTTTCGAACTTCTGCAACAACGGTTGCGCACCTGCCAGGGCCATCATCCCTGTCAAATAATACCATGCGGGACACATTCGTTTTTTCTTCGCGCGCGCACGCCGTCGTCGTCGGCCGCGGGGCCCTGAATAGTAGCCACGGTCGTCCGCATGCCACGAAGTGAAGTGTCCGAACGTCATAGGGCGGGAAGCTGGGTGTGGGTGGTGGCGAAGAGTCGTTTGGAAATTTGGTAGAGCTTGAACCGGCCCCCCCACAAAGTGGGGGTATTGCCCGCCTCCTATGAAAACCCTGGCACTGGTGAGAACGGAGTGTCCCCACGTGCTAGTAATTGTTGTTGTTGTTGTTGTTGTTGTTGTTGTTGTTGTTGTTGTTGTTGTTGAACATTATTAATTCTAAAGAATAATTATTGTTGGGACCCCTGGTGCGCGCCCCCCCCGCCGCGCCTAGGCCGCAGCCACATTTTCATCATTTTCGTGAGGAAGTCTCAGGCAAAACGGGGTATACCAGATCCGGTTGTGTTGTTACGATCGGTTTTCCCTTGCAAAAAATAAGGCAAAGTGGACATTTCTTGTTCTAACATGACCAAACTTCAAGAATCCCTTGCAAAAAATGACACGAAGTGCACATTCGCGCGCGCAAGACGAAATCCTTCCAAAACCTTAGTCTTCGTAGCGATTTTCACATAAAAGCATGAAAAACCCAATGGTTTTTCAAAAAAAAGGTTTCAAAAATTCACCCCGCGCGCTCTTGCGGATTTCTTAGGAAACCCAATACTTTTCCAACATTTCTGTCAAACGGGCTCTTGCGAGCAACTTTTTCACGTGCTTCGAACTTCTGCAACAAAGGTTGCGCGCCTGCCAGGGCCATCATCCCTGTCAAATAATACCATATGGGACACATTCGTTTTTTCTTCGCGCGCGCACGCCGAAATCTTCAATTGCAGGGGGAAAAGTCGTATACTAAGCTAGCTTCCACAAAATGTTACCACAACAAGTCATTGTACCCATGCGCCAGTGTAGTAGCCAAGGTCGTCCGCAGGCCACGAAGTGAAGTGTCCGAACGTCATAGGGCGGGAAGCTGGGTGTGGGTGGTGGCGAAGAGTCGTTTGGAAATTTGGTAGAGCTTGAACCGGCCCCCCCACAAAGTGGGGGTATTGCCCGCCTCCTGTGAAAACCCTGGCACTGGTGAGAACGGAGTGTCCCCAGTGTTAAATAATTGTTGTTGTTGTTGTTGAACATTATTTATTATAAAGAATAATTATTGTTGGGCCCCCTGGTGCGCGCCCCCCCTGCGCCGCCTAGGCCGCAGCTACATTTTCATCATTTTCGTGAGGAAGCCTCAGAAAAGAGGGTGTGTACAGGATCCGGTTGTTTTGTTGTAATCCGCTTTCCCTTGCAAAAAACAATAGAAAATGACATTTCTTGTTCTAATATAATCAAATTTCAAGAATCCCTTGCAAAAAATAAGGTAAAGTGGACATTCGCGCGCGCAAGACGAAATCCTTCCAAAACCTTAGTGTTCGCAGCGATTTTAACATAAAAACATCAAAAAACCAATGGTTTTTCAACAAACAATTGTCAAAATCTCATCCCGCGCGCTCTTGCGGATTCGTAGGAAACCCAACACTTTTTAAACATTTCTGTCAAACGGGCTTTTGCGAGCAACTTTTTCGAACTTCTGCGACAACGGTTGCGCACCTGCCAGGGCCATCATCCCTGTCAAATAATACCATGCGGGACAACCATATCCTTCTCTCTTCGCGTGATCAACTATCTTGTGAGTACGTATCGTGTGTATCATGTGTATCATGTACCATATGCATCATATGCAACAGATGTTCTGTGGAAGGCTTAACAACTTCTGTGGGTTAACAAGGCTTAACAACTTCTGTGGGTGTACGAACGTAGGCTTAACAACTTCTGTGGGTGTGTACTCCACGCCAGTGTAGTAGCCACGGTCGTCCGCAGGCCACGAAGTGAAGTGTCCGAACGTCATAGGGCGGGAAGCTGGGTGTGGGTGGTGGCGAAGAGTCGTGTGGATATTTGGTAGAGCTTGCACTGCCCCCCCACAAAGTGGGGGTATTGGCTGGCGTCGCATGAAAACCCTGGCACTGGTGAGAACACTGAGCGTTCGGGTAAAGTGATTGTTGTTGTTGTTGTTGTTGTTGTTGTTGTTGTTGTTGTTGTTGTTCTTGTCAATTTACTCAGGAAAGGCGCTCCCGTCTGAGACTTCCTCGCAATGTAATCAAGACCCCCGCTCCCGCCTGAGACTTCCGTGCAATTTACGTGGGAACGGCGCTCCCGCCTGAGACTTCTTCGAATTTTACTCAGGACCCCGCTCCTGCCTGACATTTCCGCGCAATTGACTCAGGAACGGCGCTCCCGCCTGAGACTTCCCGCAATTTAGTGAGGACCCCCGCTCCCGCCTGAGACTTCCGTGCAATTTGCTCAGGAACGGCGCTCCCGCTTGAGACTTCCTCGCAACTTAGTCAGGGCCCCCGCTTCCGCCCGAGATTTCCTCACAATGTACTCAGGACTGCGCTCTCGCGTGCGACGTCCTCACAAATTATTCTGGAATTGCGTTTCGGCGCTCAGGAACCACGCACGCGCCAAGGACGCCTTCACAACGTGGTATCTTCCCTCTTCCTTCGTCCTTCCCCCTCCCCTTCCTCCCACTCTCCCTCGTTCTTCCCCTCCTCCTCTTGCAGGGCCCGCGCCAATTCCAATGGCGGGCAGAGAGATGTACGCCCCCGAAGGATTGTCCGCCCGTTCCGGTTTGCCCGTACGTCTAAGCCCGCCGGCCCCAGCAAAGAGAAATAATCCCCCCGAAAGAGGTGTGATCGAAGACGAAGAGGGCGGGTATCGAGGGTGTAGGGTATACGTGTTGAATGACTCGCGGGCAAGTAAGAGCGTACAGCCTTAAAATGGTTGTTGTTGTTGTTGTTGTTGTTGTTGTTGTTGTTGTTGTTGTTGTTGTGGTTGTGGTTGTGGTTGTTGTTGTTGTTGTTGTTGTTGTTGTTGTTGTTGTTGTTGTTGCTGTTGCTGTTGCTGTTGCTCGTCCCCCCTCCCCTCTTCCACCCCCCCTGAAAGCGCTTCGCTAGAGGGTCCTCGCAGCTGCAGAACTGTAACGAAGGTCCACAGAGGAGTCCCACAGGGGGGACGGGGAGCCCGAGACCGCCTCGTCTGGCAACCGTTTCGCCTAAGGCTGCCTCGCACTGTGCTCAGGAGTGCCCGGGAATGCACGCTGCCCTTCGCCGACCTGCTCCTCGGTTCACCTCTTCACCTCTGCTGCTATCAGTGTGCTTCGCTGGGGTAAATCTGTTGACTCGAGATTGGCATTGCAATGCGAGCGCTGGGCGCTGACTGGAATCGTAGCCCCAAGTGCCAAGACAAACACATTAAGACCCCATGGCGCGAGGCCGCGACGGGGGCCTCGCTTCCGCCCGACACCCCTGGGACGGGCTGGGTGAACGGCGCTAGGCCCGAAGAGAAAGGATGGGCGGAGGCGCAAGGATAATCTCTCTCTCTCTCTCTATATATATATACACATATATATTTATACGCATCTACAACCCTCTGGCCTATCTTGCGCGAGGTCATCAGCATCCATGGTATTCGTGTCATTTTCTTTGCGTGCCCCTGCCTCTGTATCATTGACTCCAGTGCGGAAGGAGAGTGTTATTTCGGCTTCAGAGGCTTTTTGAGGGCACGGCAGATTTCACAAACATACGCTAGAAGCCTCCGCTTCTTCTTCCTCGGCGGGCCCCGGTGAATCCGGAGCGCGCGGTTGTCACTTCAAGTGGTCGTGAGAAAAAACGTCCACGGCATGTTTTTTATTTCCAACCCTCCTTGGTTGGGTATTCGTTTTGAATAGAGCACTGCGGTCTCCAGTCCTCCTCCTTCTCCTCCTCCTCCTCCCGCCTCCTGTCTCCCGATCCCCTCTTGTCTCCTCTTGCTTTGTGCGGACCTCGCCATCTCTGGGGGGCTGCGATCTGCGAAACTGTCGCCACTTTCGAGGGCTGCTGGGGAGGCCGTCCCTGGGGGGGGGGGGGGCTGCGATCTGTGACACTGTCGCCACATTCGAGGGCTGCTGGTGGGTCCTGCGGAGTGAGGCACCGCGCAGATCTGAGCGGGACCTCGCCGTCCCTGGGGGGCTGCGATCCGGACACTGTCGCCACTTTCGAGGGCTGCTGGTGGGTCCTGCGGAGTGAGGCACCGCGGGGATCTGAGCGGGACCTCGCCGTCCCTGGGGGGCTGCGATCTACAACATTGTCGCCATTTTCGAGGGCTGCTGGTGGGTCCTGCGGAGTGAGGCACCGCGCGGATCTGAGCGGGACCCCCCCGTCCCTGGGGGGTTGCGATCTGCGACACCGTCGCCACTTTCGAGGGCTGCTGGTGGGTCCAGCGGAGTGAGGCACCGCGCGGATCCGAGCAGGAACTCGCCGTCCCTGGGGGGCTGCGATCTGCGAAGCTGTCGCCACTGTCGAGGGCTGCTGGTGGGGCCAGCGGAGTGAGGCACCGCGCGGATCCGAGCGGGACCTCGCTGTCCCTGGGGGGCTGCGATCTGCAACATTGTCGCCACTTTCGAGGGCTGCTGGTGGGTCCTGCGGAGTGAGGTACCGCGGGGATCTGAGCGGGACCTCGCCGTCCCTGGGGGGCTGCGATCTGCGAAGTTGTCGCCACTTTCGAGTGCTGCTGGTGGGCTCAGCGGAGTGAGGCACCGCGCGGATCTGAGCGGGACCTCGCCGTCCCTAGGGGGCTGCGATCTGCGAAGTTGTCGCCATGTTCGAGGGCTGCTGGTGGGTCCAGCGGAGTGAGGCACCGCGCGGATCTGAGTGGGACCTCCCCGTCACTTTGGGGTTGCGATCTGCGAAGCTGTCGCCACCTTCGAGGGCTGCTTGTGGGTCCTGCGGAATGAGGCACCGCTGGGATCTGAGCGGGACCTGGCCGTCCCTGGGTAGGCTCTGGAGAGCTGCTGTGGGATACGTTAGGCGAAACGGGCGCATGGCACAGCCAACGGGGGTGATTTGTGAAACAGACCATCTGCCTGGCGATGGCCATAACGTTGCGCCTACACGTATCCCGCGCGGATCTGAGCGGGACCTCCCCGTCCCTGGGGGGCTGCGATCTGCGAAACGGTCGCCACTTTCGAGGGCTGCTGGTGGGTCCAGCGGAGTGAGGCAATGCGCGGATCTGAGCGGGATCCCCCCGTCCCTGGGGGGCTGCGATCCGCGAAATTGTCGCCACTTTCGAGGGCTTCTGGTGGGTCCAGTGGAGTGAGGCACCGCGCGGATCCGTGCGGGACCTCGCCGTCCCTGGGTGGCTGCGATCTACAACATTGTCGCCACTTTCGAGGGCTGCTGGTGGGGTCCTGCGGAGTGAGACACCGCGCGGATTCGAGCAGGACCTCCCCGTCCTTGGGGGGCTGCGATCTGCGACATTGTCGCCACTTTCGAGGGCTGCTGGTGGGTCCAGCGGAGTGAGGCACCGCGGGGATCTGAGCGGGACTTCCCCTTCCTTGGGGGCTGCGATTTGCGAAGCTGTCGCCACTTTCTACGGCTGCTGGTGGGTCTCCAGCGGAGTGAGGCACCGCGCGGATCTGAGCGGGATCTCCCCGTCCCTGGGGGCTGCGATTTGCGAAGCTGTCGCCACTTTCTAGGGCTGCTGGTGGGTCCAGCGGAGTGGGGCACCGCGCGGATCTGAGCGAGCTGCTGTTGGGTCCAGCGGAGTGAGGCACCGCGGGGATCTGAGCGGGACCTCGCCTTCCTTGGGGGCTGCGATCTGCGAAGCTGTCGCCACTTTCGAGGGCTGCTGGTGGGTCTCCAGCGGAGTGAGGCACCGCGCGGATCCGAGCAGGACCTCCCCGTCCTTGGGGAGCTGCGATCTGCAACATTGTCGCCACTTTACAGGGCTGCTGGTGGGTCCAGCGGAGTGAGGCACCGCGGGGATCTGAGCGGGACCCCCCCCGTCCCTGGGGAGCTGCGATCTGCAACGCTGTCGCCACTTTCGAGGGCTGCTGGTGGGTCCAGCGGAGTGAGGCAACGCGCGGATCTGAGCCGGATCCCCCCGTCCTTGGGGGCTGCGATCTGCGACGCTGTCGCCACTTTCAAGAGCTGCTGGTGGGTCCAGCGGAGTGAGACACCGCGCGGATCCGAGCCGGATCTCCCCGTCCCTGGGGGCTGCGATCTGCGAAGCTGTCGCAACTTTCGAGGGCTGCTGGTGGGGCCAGCGGAGTGAGGCACCGCGCGGATCCCGAGCAGGACCTCCCCGTCCCTGGGGGCTGCGATCTGCGAAGTTGTCGCCACTTTCGCGGGCTGCTGGTGGGTCCAGCGGAGTGAGGCACCGCGCGGATCTGAGCGATACCTCCCCGTCCCTGGTGGCCTCGATTTGTGAAGCTGTCGCCACTTTCGAGGGCTGCTGGTGGGTCCAGCGGAGTGAGGCACCGCGCGGATCCGAGCAGGACCTCCCCGTTCTTGGGTGGTTGCGATCTGCGAAGTTGTCGCCCTTTTCGAGGGCTGCTGGTGGGTCCAGCGGAGTGGGGCACCGCGCGGATCTCAGCGATGCCTCCCCGTCCCTGGGGGCTGCGATCTGCGAAGCTGTCGCCACTTTCGAGGGCTGCTGGTGGGTCCAGCGGAGTGAGGCACCGCGCGGATCCGAGCAGGATCCATCCCCGTCCTTGTGGGGCTGCGATTTTGCGAACTGTCCGCCACTTTCGAGGGCTGCTGGTGGGTCCAGCGGAGTGAGGCACCGCGCGGATCCGAGCAGGACCTCCCCGTTCTTGGGTGGTTGCGATCTGCGAAGTTGTCGCCCTTTTCGAGGGCTGCTGGTGGGTCCAGCGGAGTGGGGCACCCCGCGGATCCGAGCAGGACCTCTCCGTCCTTGGGGGGCTGTGATCTGCGAAGTTGTCGCCACTTTCGAGGGCTGCTGGTGGGCCCAGCGGAGTGAGGCACCGCGCGGATCTGAGCGAGACCCCCCCGTCCCTGGGGGGCTGCGATCTGCGAAACTGTCTCCATTTTCGAGGGCTGCTGGTGGGCCCAGCGGAGTGAGGCACCGCGCGGATCCGAGCAGGACCTCCCCGTCCCTGGGGGCTGCGATCTGCGAAGTTGTCGCAACTTTCGAGGGCTTGCTGGTGGGTCCAGCGGAGTGGGGCACCGCGCGGATCTGAGCGATACCTCCCCGTCCCTGGTGGCCTCGATTTGCGAAGCTGTCGCCACTTTCGAGGGCTGCTGGTGGGTCCAGCGGAGTGAGGCACCGCGCGGATCCGAGCAGGACCTCCCCGTCCTTGGGGGCTGCGATCTGCGAAATTGTTTCCATTTTCGAGGGCTGCTGGTGGGCCCAGCGGAGTGAGGCACCGCGCGGATCCGAGCAGAACCTCCCCGTCCCTGGGGGCTGCGATCTGCGAAGTTGTTGCCAGTGCGGCACCACGCGGATCTGAGTGAGACCCCCCCGTCCCTGGGGGCTGCGATCTGCGAAGCTGTCGCCACTTTCGAGGCCTGCCGGTGGGTCCAGCGGAGTGAGGCACAGCGCGGATCCGAGCAGGACCTCCCCGTCCTTGGGGGGCTGCAATCTGCGAAGTTGTCGCCACTTTCGAGGGCTGCTGGTGGGTCCAGCGGAGTGGGGCACCGCGCGGATCTGAGCGAGACCCCCCCGTCCCTGGGGGGCTGCGATCTGCGAAGCTGTCGCCACTTTCGAGGGCTGCTGGTGGGTCCAGCGGAGTGGGGCACCGCGCGGATCCCAGCAGGACCTCCCCGTCCTTGGGGGGCTGCGATCTGCGAAGTTGTCGCCACTTTCGAGGGCTGCTGGTGGGCTCGCCACTTTCGCAGGTTGCTGGTGGGTCCAGCGGAGTGAGGCACTGCGCAGACCTGAGCGGGACCTCGGCGTCCCTGGTGGGCCATGTCATGTTGTTGCTGCCCCGCCGACGTTTCAAGCCCCTTGCCCACCGTCTCCTTTTGCACCTTGCGTTTTCCTTTGTGATTCAGGGTTCACTTAGTTACTCATTGTTTTTCCCAACCCTCCTTGTGTTGGGTACTCGTTTTGAATAGAGCACTGTGGTATCCACCTCCCGCCCTCTCCTCCTTCTTCTCTCCTGTGTTCGCGGTGCCCTGCGGGGCTGCGATCTGCGCAACTGTCGCCACTTCGTGGGCTCCTGGGAGGCCCAGCGGAGGTACGTCTTACGCAGACCACTTTGAGGCCTCCCTGTCCCCTGCGGGGCTGCGATCTGCTCAACTGTCGCCACTTTCGTGGGTTCCTGGAGGCCCAGCGGAGGTAAGTCCTACGCAGATCGCTTTGAGGCCTCCCTGTCCCCTGCGGGGCTGCGATCTGCACAATTGTCGCCACTTTCGTGGGTTCCTGGGAGGCCCAGCGGAGGTACGTCCTACGCAGACCACTTTGAGGTCTCCCTGTCCCCTGCGGGGCTGCGATCTGCGCAACTGTCGCCACTTTCGTGGGTTCCTGGGAGGCCCAGCGGAGGTACGTCCTACGCAGATCACTTTGAGGCCTCCCTGTCCCCTGCGGGGCTGCGATCTGCGCAACTGTCGCCACTTTCGTGGGTTCCTGGGAGGCCCAGCGGAGGTACGTCTTACGCAGATCACTTTGAGGCCTCCCTGTCCCCTGCGGGGCTGCGATCTGCGCAACTGTCGCCACTTTCGTGGGTTCCTGGGAGGCCCAGCGGAGGTACGTCCTACGCAGACCACTTTGAGGCCTCCCTGTCCCCTTGGCGCACCTGGCGCGCACACCTGACGCACCTGACGCGCTGGGCGCACCTGGCGCGCACCTGGCGCACCTGACGCACCTGGCGCTCCTGGCGCACCTTTCGCACCTGGCGCGCACCTGGCGCGCACCTGGCGCGCACCTGGCGCGCACCTGGCGCGCACCTGGCGCACCTGGCGCGCTGGGCGCACCTGACGCACCTGCCGCACCTGGCGCACCTGGCGCACCTGGCGCGCCTGGCGAGCCTGGTGCAACCGGCGCACCTGGCGCACCTGGCGCGCACCTGGCGCGCACCTGGCACACCTGGTGCACCTGGCGCACCTGGCGCACCTGGCGCGCTGGGCGCACCTGGCGCACCTGCCACACCTAGCGCAGACCTGGCTCACCTGGCGCGCCTGTTGCACTTGGCGCACCTGGCGCACCTGGCGCACCTGTCGCACCTGGCGCACATGGCGCACCTGGCTCACTTGGCGCGCCTTGCGCAACTGGCGCACCTGGCACACCTGGCGCAACTGGCGCACCTGGCGCACCTGGCGCGCACCTGGCGCACACGTGGCGCACACCTGGCGCAACTGGCGCACCTGGCGCGCGCCTGGCTCGCACCTGGCGCGCACCTGACGCGCTGGGCGCACCTGGCGCACCTGGCGAGCTGGGAGAACCTGGCGCGCACCTGGTGCACCTGGCGCGCTGGGCGCACCTGACGCACCTGGCACACCTGGCGCACCTGGCGCACCTGGCGCGCGTGGCGCGCATGGCGCAACTGGCGCGCGTGGCGCAACTGGCACACCTGGCGCACCTGGCGCGCCTGGCGCGCGCCTGGCGCACACCTGGCGCACCTGGCGCACCTGGCGCATCTGGCGCAACTGGCGCACCTGCCACACCTGGCGCACCTGGCGCACCTGGCGCACCTGGCGCGCTAGGCGCACCTGGCGCGCACCTGGCGCACACCTGGCGCACCTGGCTCAGTTGGCGCGCCTGGCGCACCTGGCGCACCTGGCGCGCCTGGCGCGCCTGGCGCACCTGGCGCACCTGGCGCACCTGGCGCGCTTGGCGCACCTGGCGTACCTGGCGCATCTGGCGCACCTGGCGCACCTGGCGCGCTGGGCGCACCTGGCGCACACCTGGCGCACACCTGGCGCACCTGGCTCACTTGGCGCGCCTGGCGCACCTGGCGCACCTGGCGCACCTGGCGCGCCTGGCGCATCTGGCGCACCTGGCGCGCCTGGCGCGCCTGGCGCGCCTGGCGCACCTGGCGCACGTGGCGCACCTGGCGCACCTGGCGAACCTGGCGCACCTGGCGCACCTGGCGCACCTGGCGCACCTGGCGCGCCTGGCGCGCTTGGCTCACCTGGCGCGCATGGGCTTCTGGGAGGCTCAGCGGAGGTACGTCCTACGCAGATCACCACCATACCATGGCGCCGAAATGTCTTTCGGTATTGAGTGGTCCTGACTGCACTTGTCACTTGTGTAGAAAGGGTGGGGTACGTCGCAGGATAATTTCATCATGCCTCGATGGGGGTCTGGGCGCGTGGGCCTCCTGGAGGCTTCTCGCCGCCACGGCTGCCTCCGCCTCGGAGAAGCGGCCCCGATCTCGAGCTGGCTTTGGCCTCGCAGAGGAGCGGCCGGTGTCTGAACTGGCCGTGCCCCCAGGAAAATGGTGGATGGTGATGATGATGATGATGATGATGATGATGATGATGATGATGATGATGATGATCGCACTCCCCTGAGCGCGCCAGAGAGGGGGGCAGTTCAGCTGCCCTCTGCCGCGGGCCTCCTGATGAGCAGGCTCCGCACGCCGCGCCCCTTCTTGGCAAGGTGGCGGGCACGCGCGCGCAGGAGAGGCAGCAGGCATTCGGGCCCGTACCTGCGCGAGCTCCTCAAGGAGTTAAAGGTAGAAAAAAGCAGGTCGTGGACAAGAAACAAAGAGAACAGCTGCTGACTAGACTGGCATGGCATAGTGCACAGCATACGCGCATCGAGGCTCTGATTCAAATATTCGACTGGCAGGAAGGGCAAAACAGAATGGAGCAAGCTCAGGACATGAGGGCAATCGAAGTAATGCTGGACGTGGTCGCCGCCTGTGGCCAGGCAACCGAAACGGCAGGTAAGACGGCCTTGCCTATACCTGGCAGAGGTCGCCCACGCGTTGCAGATGGTTTTGAGAATGGCCGCAGCCACATATGGGCCGACGCGCGCGCAGGAAATTTGGAGCCTGAGCACCGCAAGGTCGATACTAGAGGCATCAGCAAAAGGAAAAGCGAACCGAATTCGATTGCCCAGGAGAAAACTCGCGGAGCTACAAGGGGCCTCAGAAAGCAATTTCTTCAAAATCTGTCTCTGCAACTCGTGAGTGTCCTCATCGAAGTGGTTCCACGGCAGGGCAGTTAGTCGCTCGTAATTGTGAATCAGGTGGAAAACAATGGACTCGGCACGCCATGCCGGGTATCGCTTGACCATCAGAACATCCAAGTCCTCTTCCTCAAGCTCATGAAAGCGCTTCCGAATGCTATCAAAAACCTTAGACCGAACAGCGACCCGATACATGGCAGCCTGATTCTCCAGCACTAGGTTGCGCGGGGCAATGGGCCAATGCAACGCAGACGAGAGATTGCGGAGAAGATCAGTAGGGATGCTGTAGAAGGGGCATGCGGTGAGAGTCTGCAAACCTTTGGTTTCCATGCGAAGAGCGTCCTGCGATATGTAACATAGCTGCATCACGAAGGTGAGAACCGAGAAGGCCAAGGAGTTATATGCATAGATACTTTGAGTAAGCCCAAGACGAAGCGACCGAACATGACGGACACGATTAATATATTTCTGAAGCGGAGCGGACCAGGATTTCTTGTAACCTCCAGGGCCCAGAAAGACACCCAAGACTTTGCCACTAGTGCCGTGCATAAGCGAGCGAACGTTGGTGCGAACGGACTCGAACAGGGCGAAATGCTGGTCGTCTGGCATCTCTTGCACGTGCACGATCATACACTTGGCAAGGTTCAAGAGCAGGCCAGTGCAACGGCTGGACCTAATAACATTCTTCAGCACAATCGGAACAGCGAGCAACAGGTTGGATGCCGAGATCTGGATGTCATCTGCAAAGGCACGAGGGGTAGCACAAACAGGAGCTAGCAAGTTAGATAATCGGCGCAGCAGCGGGTCGATGCATAACGCAAATAAAGCACCCGACAGCGGACATCCTTGTTTAATGCCTTGGGTGATCGAGTAGCCTGGAAACTTCTTTCCTGCTAGGCATATGTGTGTGTAAATACCGGTGTATAGGAACCGAATGGCATTCACGATATACATGGGTATGTTCATCATGATTAGCACATCTATGATCCAGTCGTGGCGCAGCGACGGGAACGCGGCGCGGAAATCCAAGAGGAGTAGCCCAGCGTGCGGCATGCCGCGATAGCAGGCGTATTCAAGAATGTCTGCCTCAAGGCAGAGCAAGTTGTCGAGCATAGACCTCTTGCGCACGAAACCCGTCTGGGAGCCTAAGACGCTGTACTGGCATTGGTGGCTAAATGGTTCGCATATGGCCAATGATACTATTTTGTTATCAGTGTTGCTGAGAGCAATAGGGCGCACCGCAGACGCTTCCCGAGAGATCTCAGAGGTTCCAGCTTCGTGATGGCAGATGGCCTTAGGGAGGTATACCGTGAGAGACTCGTTGAAGCCTTTATGCGGGGGCCCATATGTAGGATTGTCCAATATAGCGAGATAAACTTGATACAAGGCATTGTGAGCAGCGTCTCCAGCGAACCGCCAGGCACTGTAGGGAATTCCGTCAGGGCCAGTCGCGCTGTCCTTGCGGCTGACGAGCTTACCTATGAAGCTATGCATGTCGAGCGTCCACTCGATACCTGGGGCAACCTGCTGAATCTCACTGCTCAACAGTGTCTTCTGGAAGTGGTATCCCCTGTCCTGAGGCTTCGCGGCATGGACCCGCCCCCAGTGGGACGCAAGGTTCTGAGCACTGACTTCGAGATCAGGCGAGGGGTTCCCGGTGGGGTCGGGGACCGAAACCAGAACGATTCGGCGCCTTTTGGGAGACCACTGTCGCAGAAGCTGGTGCAACCTGAGGCCTCGATCGTCGTCGGGGGCTCCGCCACCTTCGACGTGTTCGCGAATTTCTCGCTGAAGCAGAGAATGCTGGAGCTCGGCCATTTCCCGATAAAAAGACACAGAATCTCTAAAACAACATTCATCAGCATGAACATGTAGACTAAGATGAGGAATAGCCTGGATACACCTCCGAACGTCCCAAGACTTGCCATCCCGAACAGCCCGTAGAAACTTAAGGTAAACCGACAACTTCTGCGCATCATTGTTGGGGCCTCGGAAGAACATGCGAGTCATCAGAGCATCCTTGGCAACATACATCGCGTCTTTGACGGACAGGAGGTACTCGAACGGGTCCCTGGGCATTTCAACCGAACTTATGGCAGCATCAACCTCAGAACCAAAATCAGGATGTTTGGCAATCCAGGAGGGGATCGTCGGGGTAGTTCTGCCGCCAGGCGAAAACTGAAGCCAAACAGGAATATGGTCGCTCGGCTGGGCGACATCGTGAGCAAGACCTATGACACCGCTTCTTGGTGTCGCATCAAGAATGTCGGTGGTGGCAGAAGAGATGTAGAACCTATCCAGGCGACCAAGGCTGAGAGCACCGTCCTCCCTCCTCCCAGTCCGATGAGTGGGCTCCTGTTGGGCAACTTCAGCAAAGTGTCCGAAAGCCCGAGAAAACATGTGTAGAATAGCGGTCCTCTCAGGGGTGGGTTCCCTTCCGTCTGTGAACGTCCTCATCTCCCCCTCCTCCAAGAAGTTAAAATCGCCTCCCAAGATGACTGTGGCCTGATCAGCAGGCAGAGCGTGAGCAGCAACCGCGCGGATCACACGATCCTTCTCAACGTCGGAGAGGGTAGGGTCGAGGTGAAAGTTAATCAATTGCAGCGTGCCTTTCTCGCCTGTCAGTGTAACTGCTATGCATCGTCCATCGATAATGTTAACTACGTGGATGTCCTGAAAGAGCTGGAGCAAGGAAGGATCAATAGACATGGTAACGCCTCCCGCAGCCGCAGAAGAGCAAAAAGAGCCAAGGTGCGTGTGTGCTGGCACGTCAAGATCCAGCGAGGAAAGATCTTCTTCGGTCCCGTGGGTTTCCTGCAAAAATACTACTTGAAAGCGTTGTACAAGACTTCTGAAAATCTGCTGTTTCCGATGCTGTCTCTGTGGATCGCCGTAAACACTGCCAAAAAATGCACGAGTATTCCAAGAAGCAAGACCCATAGCACGAGAAATAACAAATGGATGCCGCTGCTCAGCAAGAGCAGCTTCACCTCCCCCAGGAGAGTGTGGATCAGGAAGGTAGGGATCATGAATAGCTGGAGCATTCTCAGGAGGAAGAGAGTCAGGCGGTGTCGAGGTGGCCTCCCCCCGTTCTCGCAGCAGGGCTCGCAAACGTTCAGGATCGAATTCATCGTCACTATCGCTCCCAGATACTGGCTCACTCCGCCCCTATTCGCGGCGAAGCGCAGCAGTGACCAGCTCGGGCAGCTTGTCTACTTGCTCGTCGGTGAAGCCGTAGCGCTTCAAGTTGCCGCGGTTGGGCTCGACGTTCGGGTTGTCGGTCTCGAGGACATTCTGCAACACGACGAGCTCGTCAACGAGGTCGCCGTTGACCAAGAAGCAGAGGCCCATGTACTTGTTGCATCGGAGCTGCGAGTCAGGACGCCATGTGCCAGCGTCGGTCATGACCTGCTTGATGTGTTGCCAGACCTGGCCCAGCACCCAACCTTTCTTGCGGATGTCGATGGGTTCGTCGGTGCCGACCCGAAGCCGATGCCGAAAGCCACTGCCATCTCCCCATTCTAGCGTCATGGCACGCAGCTGCAACAGGGCATTCTTGGCGTCGTCGGCGTCTTCGAAGATGATGACGTAAGCGTACTTGCAGCTCTTGGTGATCGCGCTGCACTTGTCGCGGTAGGTGGGCGAGAGAAGTGTCTTCAGGAACTCGAAGTGCTTGTCGAATGCAGAAGCCATCAGCTTGACAGGGAACCCTCGCACCCAGAGCTTCCGCCTGTCAGCAGGCGCGGCGCTAGCTCCACGGGGCGTGGCCACGGTCCCCCATGTGCTGGCGATGCCAGACGCCGTCGAAGGTGGTCGTGAAATCGTAGCGACAGAGGTCTTCAGCTCCTCGAGTGCGGCATTGATGACGCTGATCTTCTGGTCGGTCTGAGCGCTAAGTAGTGAAACCGTCAGGCATGTGTCGACCATCTCGTCAGAGGCTTCGCCGCCCGTGATGTTGCCGTGGCGCTGCTGCAGGGCGATGATCTGGTTCTGCATGTGCTCGAATTTGATGTCCATCTCATTGCGCATGTCGGTCTTCATGCTCTCCATGTCTTTGGCGAGGCTGGCAAACTTAGCGTCGTGGGCATTGACGGTGGCTACGACGGTGGACATTGATGCCAGCAGCTGATCCATCTTCTGGTCCATGGAGAGAGTGGCGGCCATCGCGGCAGCCAGAACGTCCCAGAAGGTTGGATCTGACAGGGCTAATAGAAGCACCTCCACCGCGCACACCCTGAGGCTAAAATAACCTCGAGCCTGGCCCTCGGCAGCGACCAAGCACGAAGCGCCAGGCCGCGCGTTTCGTGCTTGAGCCAAAATGGCTTGAGCCAAAATGGCTACGGATGATGATGATGATGATGATGATGATGAGGAGGAGGAGGAGGAGGAGGAGGAGAAGGAGGAGGAGGAGGAGGAAGATGCGGAGGAGGAGGAGGAGGAGAAGGAGGAGAGGAGAGGAGAAAAGGAAAACAGGAGAGGGGAGGAGGAGGAGGAGAGGAGGCAGGGGAGGAGGAGGAGGAGTAGGAGGAAGGAGGGGAGGAGGAGGGAGGAGGTTTAGGAGGAGGAGGAGGGGGAGGAGGAGAGGAGGAGGGAGGAGGAGGAGGAGGATAGGAGGAGGAGGAGGAGGGACGAGGAGGAGGAGGTGGAGGCGGAGGAGAGGACGGAGGAGAGGAGGAGGGGAGGAGGAGAGGAGGAGGAGGAGGAGGAGGAGGAGAGGAGGAGGAGAAGGAGGAGGAGGAGGAGGAGGGGGAGAAGGAGGAGGGAGGAGGGGTAGGAGGAGAAGGAAGGAGAGGGAGAAGGAGGAGAGGAGGAGGAAGAGGAGGAGGAGGAGAGGAGGAGGAGGAGGAGGAGGAGGAGGAGGAGGGGAGGAGGGGGAGGAGGAGGAGGAGGAGGAAGAGGAGGAGGAGAGGAGGAGGAGGAGGAGGAGGAGGATGGGGGGCGGGAGGAGGAGGAAGAGGAGAAAGAGGAGGAGGAGGAGGAGGGGGAGGAGGAGGAGGAGGGGGAGGAGGAGGAGGATGATGATGATGATGATGACGCGCCTTGAAAGGTCGGTTCTCCCAAAACACATACCTGAGAAGCCACCAATACGCCAAATGCGTACGGTAGAGAAAGAGGGAAGGCGGGCAAGAAGCGGGAGAGGAAGGGGCAGAACAAAGAAGAATCCCAACCCAGGATTGAAACCCAAGATATTAAACGACATCATGAATGGAGGCTGCCTGTCCAATACTGAAAGAAATCATGATTGAAACCCATGATACTGAAAGAAATCGTGAATGATTGAAACCCATCCTAAATTGAACCCATGATACTGAATGAATGAAATCCACCACCAAGACCCTCTCGCTTTGAATAAAGGTGCGAGCAATGAGAAACGTAATGCGAGGTGATGGATTATGCTTAAATTGATCAAAATATCTTGAGTGACTTGAGTAACTCGAGTAACTTGAATAACTCTTGACGCCGAACTTGGGGGCATATGTTCCCACTACCAGAAGTTAATAAGAAGTGAAGAGAACTTTCTTTGAGTCCCTTGAAGCCCAATATACATAAGTGGCAACCCATTCGAATAAATGTGGTGAAAGAGAGAAAGCCTGGCATTAAACAGAATGTCCCAAGCACGCAATGACCCAGAAGATACGGAGGCATACAAAGGAAACTGTAAAGCCGAGTGAGCCCGACCGTGAGAACCCACCCCAGGTGAATCAAGGCATATGAGGTAGTTGAATTCAAACATGTATGACGCGAGAGGGCTGTGAATGTTTATGGTTTGTATTTTGCCAACTACCGACGTTGAGGAACATGCAAAGGAGATTGAAGAAGAACTGAGAGACCTCCAAAAGCCGCAGGCCCATGCACCGCAGATGCCAAGAGGTTCAGACTGTGGGAGTCCCATGAGAGGTCTTCACGGATACTTCCAACGCCACTTTTCTACAAAGAAGTCTCCGTCCCACCAGTAGTCAGACAGGAACCAAACCACTGGGTGGGGCCAGCCCGATTCAGGGTCGAACCACGTATCATAGTACTCCGTGTACCAGACTTTGGTGTAGACTTTTTCCTCTTCACAGTAGTTCCACATCCCACCTGAGCCGTGAGTCCACTTGAGACGCTTCCTGGCTGCTAGCTTGGCTGGGAGGCTGCGTTTGACCATCCCCTGAATTGTACATGGATGTTCCCAGCCGTTTTGGACAAGAGTTCCGTCAGGGTTTGAGGCGAAACGGCTACTGACCAACAGCCAATTCTTTCCAAGGGATTCTCCGAACCCTTTCGTCAGGTCCCCTAACGTTTACATACAGTCTATTAAAGCCGCTGTCCCGACAAGCTTTGAAGATCGGAATTTTGCACCAGTCATATGTGAGATGTGGACCACCAAGGTCCGAAGGTATAAGGAACCGAGCAGGCAACTTGACCGCCCTTTGGAATAGCAGCGTAGAGCAGTATGAGAGTGCTTCAAGGTCTTGTTTGGACAGGAAGCAGACTTGGCGTTTAGACCTGCAAAGCTTCCCCTGAAAGAAAACGTGAGGGTCTGACGCCTTGGGAGGTAGCATACCGAAAGCTTGAGCCCGAGACTGCAGGGGAGCGACCGGAGGCAAAGGGCAAGAAAGGGCCCACCATAGGCGGACAGAGGGAGGCGGGATTGTTGCGAAGCCACGGTGTCCCTGAGATCGCAGAGATCAGGCGGGTCCCAGATAGAATCGCACAAGTGACATCTCCTGGTGTCAGCCAATCCCGAAGGCGGGAGGCAAGGAGAGGGAGAGAACACAATGAGGTCTTGAGACAGACCCAAATGTAAATTCCGTGGGGTGTCAAATACCCCCGCTCCATTAGTATTGGAGCCTGTTCTCTGAGGCTGCAATCAGATAAGATACCCATACCTCTGAGGATTCCGTCACATTAAATTTGTGCACTTGCATTCCGTGGAACATTGCCACGGCAAACTTCCGAGTGTGGGGAGCACATGGGCCACGAAAAAGGCGACGGTCTTTCCCGGTCCTAGCGAAAGACCCATGTTGATCAGCAAACGTCAAAATGGACCGAATGGAGCAGATGATGGGAGAAAACCCCTGAATGATGTTCCAGAACCGATCAGGCTCAACATACCCCGCTCCCAACCCTAACTCCATCAAATCTCCGATGAGCTCTAACCACCGAGAAGTGTCGGGTTCCCTGTTCCACCGTTCTCGGACCATCCTCTGTACATCGGTGGCTCGACCAGCGATTGATCGAAGCTCCTCAATGGACTTGGACAAAGCACTGGTAGGATGTCTTCTTTGAAGATACCTGGCCATTTGGCCCCAAATGTTCCACCAGACGGTGTAAATGAAATTCCCAGGATCTGACCATCGATTGTCGTAGAACACGGCGCCCTTGTATGACATTGTCTTGATCTGTACAAAAGACATAGAGCGTACTGCAATTCCCACAATCCCAATAAGGTCTTTGCATGCCTTACTAGAGAAGAAGGCCTCAAAGAGATTCCATAGCTGCCTGAGAGGTATCTCGAATTCGCGTCCCCTCTCGTACATGTGGAGTGTGACACATCTCCGTGGGTTGTACGATCCTGAATTTAAAGGAACGATCTCGGAACTTTCGATTGCCAGTGCACGTGGGCAGGCGGACGCCCATGCCTCGAAGATACAGCACTGGAGCGACTTTGAATTCCATGGCCTGACAACCCTCTGAGGGGCAAGCATGAGAGTGTGTTCCCAGAAAACTTGAGAAGAAGTTGGGGCAGAACGTGCAAAGCTAATTGAACCAAAATGACTACAGAAAGCAGCCAAGCCAAACAGGCCAACCGAAAGACCAGGAACCGAGGGAAGGAGAGATAGAGAAAAGAGATGCACTTTATCAGGAATCGGGCGGCAGTCATCGTCCTGGCCAGCAAGGTGAGATTAACAATCCCAGGCCGAACCCATTTGTACTGAAGTGAAGAGGCAAACTGAACACCAAACTATCCCAAGAAAGAACTTGAAACATCGAGGACTTGGACAAAGGGTGAGCAACAACCCCACTTAACCCCGTCAGCCGAATAGAGAAGAATAAGATGCAGTCCCAGCTCCTGCAAGGTGACCTGGGGGCCTCATGCCCCGAGACACACATGATTCCAAGCATTCCCAGATTGAAACGAAAGCCATAATCTTGGCAAAGTGAAGAGGTTGACAACCCCATCCAAACCCGTTTTGAACTGAAGTGAAGAGCCAAACTAAGGGCGAATCGGACCCAAGTTAAGAAACGTCCATCGAGGCTGTGGGCAAAGCAAGAAACGACTCCACTACTTTGGCCCTGACGGACATATTGAGAGCAGAACTTAATTCATGCCTCCGAGGAAAGTCCTGGAGTCCCCGATTGAACCAGAGTTGAACCAAAAGAGAGATGAGGACCCGAAGGGAACTGCCTCAGTCACATCAGGAAACGGGGTTTGCAGAGCAAGTGGCACCTAACATTGGCACCGTTGTTGCCAGACTCCACCGTTATAAGATCTCCCACATCTTCATACATATCCTTGACGTAGAGGAGTGCCACAATACAGCTACCAGCGAAGATCTGAGATTTATCGTGCAGCCTCTCCTTCTTAGGGCAGACCTCAGGGCCAATGAACGCTTCTTTGGTATAAAACCGCGCGTTAAACAAGTGGATGTCCTTGGAGCGAAACGTGTTGAGCCCAAAGTGCCAGAGAATCTTCGTAACGTCCCTGGTAGTGAGAAAGCCGTGCTCTCCCAGAACTGGGATACTGTCTGAAAGCAGTGGGCCTTGATTATCGATAATGAAAGGTGTGAGCTCACGAACTGTGATGATTTGGAAGTGCTCCCCGACCTTGGCCTTGAAGGTGTTCAAGCCTGTAAGCTGTGGAACGAAAACCATAATGTAGCGCCTTGAACTGGCATGGTCTGTGCCGCCCTTTGGGGCGAAAATTGGGCATCCAGAATGATCGTACTCCAACTGGGACTTCAGCACTGGAGGGCCTAACTTGCTGATCCAGGGCTTCTTATCCTGTTCCCAGCTCTTTTGGGCAGGCTGCGACTTTCGGCCAGGCGAGTCGACTTCCGCTTCAGAGCCAGAGGATGAACTCCTGGAGCCTGGTGATTCCGAAGACGGTACTTCCCAAGTAGTGCCGCCCGCCGGTTTGACAGGTGTTTCCCCACGGTAGTCCTGCGTATCTGGTAGGGCATCATCCGAATCGGGCTTCGACCCCGACCCGCCGCCCTGCGGTTGTTTCTTGAACCCAATTGAGTACTGCATCTTCCTGGCAATCGGCGAACGGCTCCGAGAGGCGGAATCTCCCCTATGCACAGGTGCAGGGGGTGGCGTGGGGAGAATCCTTGCTTCGCGAGGGTCAGCACTGGAGGATGCCTTGGCTTTGAGACCCTGATTCTTGAACTCGACTGATCTTGCTTGGTCCTCCTTCTTCTGTTCGAGCTTCTTCTGCAACTTGACTTTCTTCTCATTCGAGGTAAGAATGGGCTTCGTTTCCATCTTGACCAGACGATTCCGAGCCCAACGATCTAAGGCGTGGCGGTCGAAGCCAAAGAAAAGGGGGATAGTCGGCTGAATCTGATTCCCAGTCCAATCCAGATCCTGAGAGTAACGGGTGTCCGTGGTGAGAGTAAAGGAGGGCCCCGCAGGGCGCAGTACGATAGCAAAGTGTGTCTGGTTGCACCAGACAGAGCCGATGGCTACTGAAGGCGAAGGTGAAGCGGTTGCCGAACCCAATCGAGCATTTCTTTAGCGAGGCCCAGACGAAACTTTTTGTCCCGAGAGCCCTGCGGAGAGAATAAGGTGGTCCAGGCATCCTTGTCATACCTGAAAACGCACCCCCTATGCGAGCGGGAGTGGGTACGGCTGCCACCAGAGTGGTCAAAGGAGCGATTCAGAATAACCCAATGCTTGCAATATTGAAACAGCCTCGACGAAAAATCTTCTGGATGTCTTTGCATGTGTGAAACCCAACTAATAGCAGAGTCCAAATGGAAAATAGCCCATGAGACTTCTTTGAACCCCTTGGTTTTACGATTTCTGCGTAAACTGAATTGTTCGGGGGATTCCCCTGGGAGCCTTTTGAGTTTCAACATGATCCTGATACATTGATTCTGTGCCTTGGTAATCAAATCCGCCGTCGTCTTGCAGGGGACCCAGGCAGCACCTCTGGATCGTATAATCCCTCCCGCCATGCAGTTAAGTTTAGAGAGACGTTTAGACATGGGGATATGCTCATTAATCAGGAACCTACTGTTAGCCCAAAAGGCCTTGTTGATCTGTGAAATACCCTGCTTGACATCTTCGTGACAGGAACCAGGGGCGGAGAACCAGGGCGGAGAGGAGGAGGAGGAGGGGGAGGAGGAGGAGGAGGAGGAGGGAGGAGGGAGGAGGAGGAGGAGGAGGAGGAGGAGGGGGAGAGGAGGAGGAGGAGGAAGGAGGAGAGGGACGAGGAGGAGGAGGAAGGAGGAGGAGGAGGGAGGAGGAGGGGGAGGAGAGAGGGAGAGGAGGAGAAGGCGAGAGGAGGAGGAGGATGAAGGAGGAGGAGGAGGCAGGAGGAGGAGGAGGAGGAGGAGGATTTGTTGCATCATCAAAGCCAGAGAAGCACAAGACCCTCCACGACTGCACAGGTGGAGGGAAGTGCGCTGAGCGGCACGACCCCTGTACAGGTCAGGGTCGGCCGCAACGGCTGGCACGGGACACGGCCAGCACGCGTCGCTGCGACGGGCGGAGCCACGACAGCAGCAGCCGCGGCAGCTGAGCTGAGCGGCGAGAGAGAGAGAGAGAGAGAGAGAGAGAGAGAGAGAGAGAGAGAGAGAGAGAGAGAACAACAAAAACAAAAAAAAAACAACGAACCGAAACCGTCAGGCGCTGAAGAAGCGCCAGTCGGTCGGAGTCGACCACACGCTGTACAAAAGGCAGGTACAGACGGGCGCCGTCTTCCTCTAAAAGGAGGGCGGCCGCCGTGCCAAACCAAAACCAAAACGAACGTACGTGCTGCGCACCTTCCCCCACAACTGGGGTGCCTGACGCACGTGCACGAGACGAAAGTGGCACGCAACATCGGGAACGCAACTGGGCGGCGACAGGACGACGCTTCTGGCCAGCCCCTGGCGTGATGAAACGCCAGGGCGGCGGCCAAGCTGCGCCCCTGGTGTGGGGTACGCCCCCGAGCACGAGTACACTGAAATCCCTCCATCACGACGGTGCCCCAAGGCTCGGGTACTGAGGCTGGCTGCATAACCAGCACCGCCGAGAGGAGGGATGAGAAATGCGCGGCGCCCCTTCCCCCCGAGGCGGGGTGCCTGGCACTCGTGCAGGGCCGCACGCGCGCTCGCACAAACCAAGTACACCAAGAGCAGAAGGCGGTACCCCTAAGCTCGGGTACTATGCAGGCTGCGTAACCTGCACCGCCAAGAACGAGAGTGGGAGAACATCAGGCCGCAACCAGACTAAAAGAAAAACAGGGCGACGCCAGGACGACAGCCAGGCAAACCCGAGGTGTACCCAACCCAAGTGGGCGGACGCCTGGACGGCCTCTTGACAGCCCCTGGTGCGGGCCCGCCTCGCCACCAGAGCCAGTGCACCCACGGTGGGCCCTCCAGATGCGGCCTGTGCCAACTGGGCGGAGCGATCAAAGGACCCGTCGTTTCCCGCTCCAACGCAAGGTGCAAAGGCTTCAAGCGGCAGAGACATAAACACCTGTGGGACAAGGCATCGGTCGGGGCTGAGCTCGCCCCCGTGCCAGGCCCAGAAGAGTTTGGACATGGCGCACGTGCTGCGCACCTTCCCCCACAACTGGGGTGCCTGACACACGTGCAAGCGCCCACTCAAGCGACGCACAAGCGGCCAGGACGACACAGCACACTACCCCTGGCGTGAAGGACCTCCTCCGCCGTCCACCGACGACGACCTGACGACAAACTCCTCCTCCTCGGAAGCCCCGAGCAAACGGCGAGCCATCTCGCCCTCCGTCTCGAGGCTGTCAGGGTGTAAATGCCCCTCACCAAGCAGAAGGGGACTGCGCAGGCTGCCCGGCGTTAGAATGCCCCGCTCCAGGCAACGGGGGCTGGACAGGGAGCCTGGAAATGCCACTGCTACTAGAGATGTTCGCGCTGCTGCGCGACGCCCTGACAACAGTAGATTTCGATAAACTGGGTTCAGCGCAATGTGGGGACGAGAGAAAGGCGCCAGTCGCAGCTCCAGCTGCAGACGTGGGCGCCTTCGAGAAGGCGTTGGTGGCCGCTCGGCCACTGCAGCTCGACTGTGACACTGGCTCGTAAATTGCCTGCGCAGACCGCGCCGCGGTGCTGCGGTAACGTGCCAACTCGGCTGCTACTCTGAGCAGCACCTGACCTGGGCTCTCGGCCTGCTCCTGAGAGGAGAGGGGCCCGGGGGGGGGGTCAACGAGAGGGGAGGCATCCAGTGCGCCTTCGGCCGTCAGGTCCACATACTGCAGGGTGACGCCATCCCCCTTGGGATGGAAGCCCTTGACAATACGATTCCAACAGTGCCTGCGCCCGCGCATGGGGTGATCAGACAACTTAACGGGCTCCGTGGGACAGCGCCCGCGCATGCCTCGCACTCTGCCACCCGCCGAATACAGCTTGCAACGAGTGCACACGGCGACAAACGAGCCATCCGAGCAATCGTACGCAGCAATGGTGCGACCTAGGTGCGACAAATCTTCCGCCTTGAGGCCTCGCAAGCCGTCAGCACCTGGGCACTTGGAGGCTGGTGGCTGGGGGGGCCGCGAGCCTCTCAGGCAAACAGAACACTGCCAAGACTGCCTGCGCTGGACCCAGTTGTGGGCTAAACCTTCCTGGCGGCCAGAAACCGACCCAGGGGCCAACCATTCGACATCCTGAAGGTCCAGACGAGGCCACAAAGGCAGGATCCGCGCAGCAAACTTCGCTACCAAGCGCGCAATTGAAACCTTTCCTCCAAATCGCGTCCGCCTCCGCTGGGCTCGGGAGGGCGTGCTGCTCCCTCCCGAGGTTGGCCAGACGGTCCGCGTGGTGGTTCCCGAGCTTCAACACATATTCGCGAGCAGGCAGCGATTCATCACGCTCCTGGTGAGCGCACGCCTTGATGACTGCCTGCACACGTGAAAGATCTCCCATGCGAGCCTGGAGCATGAAACCCGAGTGCATTCGCTTGTGCGACAACGCTTGCTACCTGGCAAGTTGCGCGTGACAAACTACAGACTGGCAATCTGAATAGATGTTGGTTGGGCCAGCCAGCATATGTGCAACATTGTGCAACAGCAGCGAAGATGCCGCACTCTCCCCCCCGGGGCGTTTGGGGCCACGCGCCCAAAGAGGAGCAAACAAACAAGCCCCGAGGGAGCCGTCCTGGTTTAGGACCTGGGCCCCAAAGCCCGTCCTGGAGAATTCCCGAATAGGGTGGCGGGCACATGGGCCATCAATAAACAGTTCGCCCTGAAGCTTGAAGTTTTCACCCTCAACCACACACCCCCCAGGAGCGGGAATAAAAACCACACCGCCGTCAGAACAAGGTGGAGGCACAGTATCCCCAGGATGTTGGAAGAGCCCCCTGGTGAAAAAGCAAGAGATCCTCAGTCGAGTCCGCGCACTTCGCCTCGTCGATGAAACCTACCCCTTGTCGCCCAAGACCTCCCTGCGCTGCTCGTCGCAGCGCTGGCGCAGCCATAGACGATGCAACAGCGTGTCTGGCCCAACCCCGCACATCTGGCAAACAGAGCTGCCCACCTGTAGCCTAAACCTAAAGCTCGCTCTCGAGTCCAAACAGCGTTGGTGGCCAGACTCCTGATGCAACCTCGCTCCAAGGGCGTGCATCTGGACGGCGACGACGCCGGCTTCATGATGTCGAAACACACTCGGCCTTGAATGCCCTCTTTCTCGGCAACATCCCTTTCCAAAGCCCTCGGGACCCCGCACTTGAGTAGCTGAGCCACCAACTCAGGAGACGAGGGGGTTAAAGACATCCTGCTGCCGAGGTCGTCGATGAATTCCGTGAACGATTCCATAGACCAGCCGATCCGAGATAAAGAAAGCCGAAGGGCCGTCATCGGGCCTGACACGCGCCTCCAGGTAACTTTCCGAGAACTCCGAAAAGCCGATTCCCGCCCTTGCCGAAGCTCGTGCCAAGAAAGCCCGCCGTCGAACAAAAAGGTATGCCTGAACCAGATCTCCTGGGAATACCTGACCGCGGGTCCCACGGGGCCGAACCAGCCAGGGTCGTATTCTAAAATCATGAGGGCCGAACGTGGCCTCCTTCCAACAGACGGCTTAATAGAAGAAACAACCCCACTGCGCACCTGCAGAAGCTCGTGGTCGGACATCCCGAAGACAGCACAGCCATAGAGCACCCCAGGGATGGGTCCAGGCGAACAGATTTTAACCGCGC
Source organism: Prorocentrum cordatum (assembly GCA_963575745.1). NCBI lineage: Eukaryota > Dinophyceae > Prorocentrales > Prorocentraceae > Prorocentrum > Prorocentrum cordatum. Next base: position 145,028 of record CAUYUJ010019771.1, read on the forward strand.
GTGTACCTAAAAAGGGGCGCTGCTTCTTCAGCCTGGCAACCTTCCTCTTGAAAATGGTCATGCGGACCTTGCTCTTCTGAGACCTGCCAGCCTGTCGCCTGGCTAGCCCAGCGGTAGCGTCCACCCCCAAATTGGTAGTGACCGAAAGGTGCGGACCCGCAAGGCCCCCGAACTGCGCCTGGAGAGCTGATGCAACCGCTGGGCTAGAAGAGATCAGCGCTACTTTGTCCATGGCGATCTTCGCCCCCATGTCTACAGTGATGGCGTGGTGGGGGGCCTCTGCAGCCTCGATCAACTCCTTAATCGCAAGACGGGGGGCACCGACCGAGGATAACTTGTTATCGCAGATATAACTATCGAAAAAAGTGATCGGCGACCGCGGGACCTTGTCATAGGCTTCGATCGGGTACATCATTACATGTGTGGTTGCGAAGCTACAGCCAGCCACAACACCTCGATCCACATACCAAGGGCCATTGATCACCCCAGCCATAGAAAGAAACCTGAGAGCTCGATAAGCAGCCAAAGTGAGGAAAAGGGCCCCAGGTGGGAGACCCAGCCTTAAAACACAAAGCCCGAGCCTTCGCAAGTTGAACAGTTCGTAATCGTTGTGAATGCCCTACAGAATACTAGCCGCCTCCTCCCCTTCAGCAGTATCCATCTCAGCCCTATATGCTTGCCTCCAGACCACGTCCAAGGCGCCTCGGTGGTGCCCCGCTGCAAAAAAATCTGGCGCTCGTGGTAGAGCTCCCACTGCAAGCCGATCGGCCTGCGCGCTTTGCCCCAGAGCCTGCGCAACCCTCCGAAAACACCGATTGGTCGCCAACCCCCGACAGCCTTGGGGGGGGCAAAGCAATGATCACAGCCTGGAGCTGGGAGGGCAGGGCCCCCAGACGTTCCATGAGGTAGGTAGAGAAGGATGGCAACCACTCAGAGGCCGTCGTCGCAAAGGGGCGAGAAGTGGCGCATGTGGAAGCCGTCCACGGCAACGGCGCTGGTCGCCTTGTAACGCCTCGAAAGATCCCTGATCGTGTCAGGGTCCAAGAGGGGGAGCGGCTCGTGCAGCCCCCCAGGGGCCGAGCCCCGAGGGCCTTTGGAGGCCTCCCAGTAACCCGAGAGCGTGGTGCTTTCGGCGTCCAGGAGAAACATGAGGTCCGACACGACGCAGCCCCCCGCGGAAAGCGTGGACATCGGCTTCCAAGCCGACGGGTCCCGAAGCACGCTGTGAGCTCGCTTCCCCCCTGGCCCAACCTGAACGTCAGCCGCGACTTCCAGTCCTTGCGGCCTCTCTCCTGGTAGCGGCCAGTTGTGCTCTGGAGGGCTTCGGCGATCCTGTCACCCAGATCCGAGAACTGCTGGTCGAAATCCGCGGGCCGAGCCTGGAGAAAGTCGATCGGCCCCAGAAAAACTCTTTCTAGGGCTCTAAGGGGAAGGGGGCCAGCTTACATTACACCCTCCAGCTCCCTACGTTGCATGCTGCCGAGCCACAACTATACAAGGGGCGTGCACATCAAACGTGGCGAAGCCTCAGCTATATACCGGCCGTGTGACAAACGAGGCGAAGCCTCAATATTAGTACACGTGCGCATTCATCTTTTCAAAGGTCGCTGAAGCGGGGCCGACAGGCCCGTAAAGAGCTGTGTGCACGTGTCTGGATGCTGACGCGGCATCCTGCACGGGCCGCTGCAAACCCAGGGCCCTGCACAGAAAAAAAACACCACGTGTAGAAGATAGTATCCATAACTGCAAGGTGGAGGGGTGGGAGGAGGAGCCCAAAAAGCTACAAGCCAAGATCGTAAACGGAGACAAAACGTGACGATCAAGAGAGGAGGAGGAGAGGAAGCGGCCACCCCATAAATACACCCCTATAAAATCGAGCCCGAGAAAGAATGTTTGAAAACTCATATTCTAGGGCTCTAAGGGGAAGGGGGCCAGCTTACATTACACCCTCCAGCTCCCTACGTTGCATGCTGCCGAGCCACAACTATACAAGGGGCGTGCACATCAAACGTGGCGAAGCCTCAGCTATATACCGGCCGTGTGACAAACGAGGCGAAGCCTCAATATTAGTACACGTACGCATTCATCTTTTCAAAGGTCGCTGAAGCGGGGCCGACAGGCCCGTAAAGAGCTGTGTGCACGTGTCTGGATGCTGACGCGGCATCCTGCACGGGCCGCTGCAAACCCAGGGCCCTGCACAGAAAAAACACCAGCCCTGGAGAGAACGCATTTCTCGGGTCTGGCGTCCAGCCGCCTCACTTGGACCTCTGTCTCCTCTTCTGGCGCTTGCCACGCGCACTCGCATCAGGCCTCCGCGGCTCCTCCTGCACCGTAGTGCTGGACGCCGCCTCGCTCAACGTCTGACTGGATCCCATCTCGATCCTCCTCTGGAGCTGCAGCACCATGGCGGACCTCAGGGTCTGGTCGCCAGCCCTCGGCGAGCTCTCGATGGCGTCCAGCAGGCTCTTGATCGGGTCATCCCAGAAGCTCTGGCCGCGCATGGCAATGTCTCCGCCAGCGCGAGCCCGATGTCGGACGAGGTCGTGTAGCTTCGTATATCTCTGCACGGCCGCCGCCGACCTCCAGCGCCCGCGACGCCTCGTGGCCTCGAGGGTGAAGCCGCACTCGACGTAGTCAGACGCTCCCGAATGGCGAAGACCGTGCGGAGGCCCGCACCACTCCAAGTCCAGCGCCGCCAGGGCCTCCCACCACCGCTTGCGGAAGGTGGCTGGGGTGAGGGGGAAGATCAGGTCGCCGTCCCCCGCGACGTCCTTCGCCGCCCGCAACAGGGCCATCACGAAGCCGAACCTCAGTACCACGCCCTGGTCGCTGCCCGTCTTGACTGTCTCGCCTCGAGCTCGCACGCCAAGCGCCAGACTAGCACTGCTCCCGTCGAAATGAACATCCTCCGTCCGCAAGAGACTCCAATCCTGCTCTCTCAAGCAGCAGTCGAAGGAGAGCAGCACTAGGATGGACTCGTACAGCTTCCCTTGCTGGATCATCCACAGCGCGATGCATGCAATCGTTGTGCGGGCCAAAGGCTTGCCCTCGCCCTGTGCCGCCATCCTCAGCCACGACTTGAGGGCCCGCGCCGCCTGCGGCATCTTGTCGCGATGGTCCTCGTAGATGTGCAGAAACCCGAAGAAGACGGCGTTGCCCACGCCGACGCTGGACCGGTGGAGGTAGCACAGCGAGGACAGGTAGTTGGCCATCGCGGCGTCCCTCTCGGCGTACGTCTCGAAGGGCACCTGCTCCCTCTTCACGTCCTGCAGGAAGCTCCGCACCTCCTTGACGTACTTCCTGTTGGTGTTGTCGTCGACTGCATGGACACACAGGCGGTTCGCCAGCTGCGTCCCCCCCGCCACTGCGTGCTCCCACGCGCGGGCGCCTCTCCCTATCAGAGGAGGGGGAGTCGCGGCCCTAGACTTCGTCGGGCTCGCTCCCAGGCGCACCGCGTCGGTCCCGTCGGCGAGCTGCATCACGATCACGACGAGGATCACCAGTGGATGGCATCGGGCTCGCCGCCCTGGCCCCTCAGCCGCCTGAAGGCCGCCCTCAGAGACCTGGGCAGCCCTCTGGTGACGTGGCCTTGGACAGTGTCGGCCGCGGCGCCCTTCGCGCCTCCACGAGACGGCCCGTCCGCCACGTTCGACTCCGAGGGCACCCAGCGCAGGTAGAGCCTGATCCCGCACGCGAGCTGCACCGCGGCGGCCATCCTGCACAGCCGCAGCAGCTGGTGCGACGACGCCCTGCCCTTGCCAAGGGCGCCCACCACGACCAGCGAGTCGGTGAAGACCAGGACCCGCCGAGCCCATGAGCGGCTGCTCCTGGCCAGATGACGCAGCACCGCCAGCACACCCCTGCCCTCCAGCACGTTGTTGTGCTCGGCGCGCTCCCACTGACCCACGAACGTGGTGGCCCAGCGCTCGGGGTCGAGCCAGCTCGCCTCCAAGGGCGGTGCGGGCTGCTTCGCCGCCCGCCTCAAGTGCGGAGGCAGGGGGCGAAGGACCCCAGGCGGCGCCGCGGCGCGCCCCACCTCCACGATGGCCTCGCAGAGCGCCAGGGGGTACGGGCAGGCCAGCTTCGTCCACTTCGTGCCACAGGGAGCGGTGCCCCGCAACTCCTGGTGGGGGCAGCCCGTCGCCGAGCACCTCGCTGCCGTTCCTGAGCACCTCCGTCCTATCGCCAACAGCGCCTCGCAGGAGGTCAGGATGCGCGTCGGCTTCTTCCACGCCATGCCGAACTGGCAGTAGTCCACCTCCAGCGTGAACACGTCCACCCGCTGGGCCAGCGCCATCATCTCGGGCAGCAGCCAGATGAGGCTCGACGCCGGGTTCTCGAGCGTGAAGTGCACCCCAAGCGTGAGGGCCAGGGTGCACGCCTCGATCGCGACCAGCGCCATCAGAGAGCCATCCTTCACCTTCCTGCGGTCCGCTCTCCCGAGACCCGGGACTCCCCACAGATGGGAGGGGGTCCGCAGCTTCGGGATCCTGGCTCGCGAAAAGGTGGAGCACGGCGGACCCGCGTGCACCCACCAAAACTCGCCCTGCCTGATCCGCAGCATCAGCCTCGCGATGGTGGGCTGGTGCAGCAGGTCGTACTGGGGGCCGTTGTCGATCTCCCACGCCTCCGTCCAAGTGGGGACTCCCACGCGGAAACACTCGGCCAGAGCACCTGTCCCAGCGAAGAGCTCCGCCATGCCAGGTCGGCCCGTCACCCTGAAGCCCGTCGCCGCGTCCGCGTCCTCCTGGAACAGGTCGTCCTTCGCACTCTCCTGCCACTCGTGCTCCGAGTACGCCGTGTCCACCTGCGCGCCCCATCCTTGCTGCCGAGCCCACTTGGCCTCGGATCTCTGTGCGTCGGGCGTCGCCTCCGTCGACATCACTGCGTACCCGTAGTTGCTGGCGTCCGTCATGTACGCCTGCGAATGCCAGGCCAGCGACAGCTCCGAGAAGAAGAACACCGAGAGCGCGGCCAAGGCGTGCAGCTCGGTGACTACGTCGGTCCACATTCGTCGAGGGCGAAGGCGATCGTCTGCCGCATGGATCCACGCATAGATGACGTGCGGGATAGCGAAGGCCGCCCGAGAGAGCATCATGACCCACGCCCAGTGCCCCATGACGACCTCGACCAGCGCGGGCGAGGCGGACTCCTCCAAGGTCAGGGCCTCGGTGGCCAGCACCAGGTCCCTCAGCTTCTCCTCCTTCACGCGACACCGCAGGGAGACCGGGTCGATGGTGATCCCCAGCTGCTCGGGCAGGCCGACTCCCTGGCTCTCCTTGTGCACTGCGAGGCCGCGCGCTGTCACCGCGCTCCTCGCCTGACCAGCTACCTCCGACAGCACTGGGTCGTCCGCCCCCTCGCCGAGGAGGCCTCCGCCGTAGTCGTCGATGTAGAGCCAGTACAACAGCTGGTGGTCCGCGAGGCTCGGGACAGGGCTGCCGTGCTCCACGCGCCCCGCCCCGTCGGACTCCAGGTCGTCGAAGCAGTCCATCAGCGCCGTGTGTGCGAGGAAGACCGCCCAGCTCCAGCCCATGGGGACGACCGTGCAGGCGACCCCCAAGGTGCCCTCTGGAGGTCGCGGCAGCGATACGCCTCGCTGCTGACCGAACTCCCAGAGCGACCACGGATCCACCCCAGCCAGCACAAAATAGGAGTAGAGCTCGGGGATATTCTGCAGCCTGTAGAACATCACTGGCACGTCCCCCTGGAAGGTCAGGAACTGCTGGCCCCCCAGGACGTCGGGCCCGAGGTCGATCTCCGCGAGAGCTGCTGGCGAGCCGAGCGGCACCCAGGGCGGGTCCTTGAAATGTAGGTTGACCCGCCGAGCGTCCCAGACGAGGCGGGACACCACTTCCCGCCCCGACTTCGTGTGGGCCACCTTCTTGACCACGGTGAACACCGACAGCTTCTCCCGCACGTCGTCCACGTACGTCAGCATGTTCGACTCCCACATCTTCAGCGCGAGCTCGAGCCGGGCGACCCCCTGCTTGAGCTCCGGCGCCTCGTACGGTTTGATCTTGTAATAAGCTTGCATGTCGATCTCGCCCTCCGACTTCAACATCAAACGTCCAGGCTCGTCGAGGTAGGCCTTCGCCGTCACAGCCAGCTTCTTCACGCTGACCCCTCGTAGCCCTTTCGGAGGCAGGTCGACCTCCTCGACCCGCAGCGGGCATAGAGCACCCCTCTGCAGGCGATCCTCCTCCTTCTTCTCCGAGGCAGAGCCGCTCCCATAGCCAACTGGAAGCTTCTCGCCAAAGCGGCGCAAAACCGCTCTGCCGTCGTCGATGGATCCCCAGGTCGCCCTCCGACTCTGCTCGTTCCAAATCCTCCTGACGATCTCCTTCTGCAAGAACGAGGCCTGGTTCCAGGGGCACTCCGACGCCACCTTGGTCCAGTCCTTCAGCTCCTTGAGGTGGCCCCGGCTCAGACTCCGGAGAGCCGCAACGGTCCGACATGACCTCAACCACGTCACCCGCAGCTCGCTCTCGCTCATCTCCCCGCCACTGGGCCCGCCCCAACTCGCTGGCACAAACGGCAACGTCCCCAACAGATCTCGATGCGCCCGAGGCCGCCCCGAGCTGGGCACGAGGGGCTCCCCGATCTGGTCCCCACCTGACATCTGAACGACGAACTGGTGCGCGACCAGGATGAGAAGGCAAGTACAAAAAAGCCCTCACGTCCTCCGAGTTGAAAAAGTAGAGCACCGACGCCCGCTCGCGGTAGCTCTCTGGGGCGGACAACGCTGAGCCCCCGTTGCCGAGGGAACGCGTAGGGCTGCCAGCCACAGACGATGAAGAGAAGCACCTACTCCCCCAGGTAGAAAGGTCGATGAGCACCGCGAAGAGGATCCCGACAAGCAGAGCCCTCGACCGGTGCACGGGTGGTATTCCGCCTTTGAACCGCTCCCCCACCCAGGAACGGCTAGACCTTCACTCGTCCTTCGCGGCCGACTCCGAGACTGACCCTAAGTGCTTCTGGAAGAGCGCCTTCCTCTTGAGCTTCTCGGTCACCTCGTCGTCAGCCGCATCGATATCGTTCTCCGAACGATCAAGGCGGAAGTACTGCTCGGCCAATACCCAATCCACCTTGCTCCGCCACTTGGCCCCCGTCTGGTTCTTCGGGCGCAACCAGTCCTCGCGCCGCTGGACCTTGTCGAACGCCTTCATCAAGCTGTAGATGCGGAGGCACACCAGCTCCGCCGCCCTCGAGTTGATCACCGTGCTCGGGGGGTCCGTCTCCAGCATTCGGTCCAGCACCATGCCCATGACAGTGACCTCCGCGGCGGCGTTGCAACTCTCGAGCTCCTTGCTGCGCAGCCACTCGCGCAGCTCAGCCCGCGCCGTCCTCCCGCCTCGGTAGAGGCGAGTGAGGACCTCCGGCGCCACACGCGTGCGGATCTCCCCCACGCGCCCGAGGTCCGCCTTGTCGTCGAAGCCCTTCAGCGCCTGGATCATCGTCTCGCGGGGGTTGCGGGACTCCATCTCCAGCTCGTCGATGCGAATCTTCATCGGAGTGCGTGCCGAGCCGTCCGAAGCACCGCTCGAGGACCGGTCCCCGACAAGCTCGAAGCCGCCCCCCGATGAAGGTGAAGGTGACGGGGCCGAAGATCCGCTTCCCCTCGTCGCCCGCGAGCTGTCCATCTCGACTATCGTCTCGTGCTCCCTGAGCTTTCGCAACAGCGCATCGATCTGCCCCTTCGATGGTTCCACAAACTCGTCGCCCCGCCGTGCGTCCGCTGAGTCCGAGCGTGTCGACCGCGATGAGCGGGGCGTCCCGGGACGGTCCTCAGCCTCGAAGCGCACCGCGGGAGCAGTCGCCTTGAGCTCGCGAATCTGGTCGGCCAGCTGCGCCAGCTGCTCCTGTCCCGTCAAGATGGTGCGCAGCAGGTCCGTGGACGAGGGCTCCTCACCTGAGTCGGTATCCGAAGCGGATGTGCCCTTTGCCCTCATGTCCCCGTCCTCGCTGTCCGAACCGTCATAGTCCGAGCCCGTGTCCGAGGCACCCGTGTTGTAGTAGATGGCCCAGATGACCAGAGCGCCGATCCCCAAGGTGATCAAGTAGAAGTCCAGCTCGCCGCTCTCCCGCATCTCGCCCACGCTGTCCTTGATGTCCCCGAGGTAGTCGAGCCACTCTCGTCCCTCTTGGTACGCATGATAGGCGGCTCGCGCCCACTCATACAATCCAAGGTAGTGCCACACACGCCAGCAGATGACGCCCGTCGCGGCCAAGGGCCCCCAGCTCCGCCGAGCCCAGGCCCACAGCCCCGCCGTCGTCACAGCTTCCATCGCACTGAACTTCGGGAGAAGCGAGAGCCGCTTGCGACCACCCTTCTTGACACCGACCTTCTTCGGGCCCTCCTTCGTGACGCCATTCATCCTGTCGATGAGTCGAGCGCTAGCTTGTTCGGCTTCTTGAATGTCATGAGCGCTCGACCCTTTGGGATCTGTGTAGACCACTCCCGTCTTCGCTCGAGTCGACGCGTGGATCTTATCCTTCGGATTGATCAACTGCACCCGCCCCACAGGGTCCAGAGCCGTCCACTCGCCAGCCTTGCCGGGAGCCCGCTCCAGAAGCAGCATCACCACGCCTGTCGGCCCGTCCTTGGCCGTCCGCCAGTAGATCCGGTTCCACTTCTTGAAGGCCATCGTGTACCACTGCGAGCTCCCTCGATCTGGATGCCAAGGGAAGCTCTCCACCCGTTCGTGCTCGACCTTGAGCTCCGCGACCTCCTCGACGTCAGCGCCCTCCTCGAGCACCAGTCGGTCCTGGAGGCCCAGGAGCAGACACACCACCCAGAAGAACGTGGTGCCCCGCCGCAACGCCGTCCTGGCGCCAGGGGCACCGCCCCGCGGCCGAAGGCCGCGCACGTGCGCCAGCTGGGCGCAGCCGCGCCCCAACGCCGATGGCGGCGATGGGCGCTCACGGGCCCTCGGGGCGAGGCGCGGGCGCTGGCCACGAGCCTCGAAACCTTCGAGCCCAAAAAGCTACAAGCCAAGATCGTAAACGGAGACAAAACGTGACGATCAAGAGAGGAGGAGGAGAGGAAGCGGCCACCCCATAAATACACCCCTATAAAATCGAGCCCGAGAAAGAATGTTTGAAAACTCATAGACTTGCCGAGAAATGCCGAAGGAGCTCCCCAGGTTGTCAGCGATGTACCCAGGAACGCCCAGCAAGGGCCGAACGAGCCCAATACCGACATCGCTCAAAGCTCCAGCAGAAGCCCTTAGACACCCGCCCAAGCTCAAAAACCGCGCGCTGAGCCAACACACACAAAACAGCTCGGGATAACGTGGCTGCTGGTCCTTCTTGCGTTTTTTCCCCAAAAGGTCTGAAGATCCCCCCCCCCCCCCCCCCCCCCCTCGATCCGCAACGGGGCAAGCCGACGCCGAAAATGTAACGCAACTCTTTTTTTCCGAAAGGTTGGCCCAATACTGATAGAGACTCGATAGAAGCCCCTGCCCCCTGGAGGTGCCCCCTCCGTCGACAGCTTGGACGGCGTGATCTGCCATCTCCAGCACTTGGCCCAGGGCGGAGGCCCGGCGCGAGGGCCGAACGGCGCCCGCGCAGGAAGAGGCGGCGGCTTCCGACAAGCCAACACCTGTAAACCAGCAAGCCGAGGTTTTGTTTTGTTTTTTTTGGTTTTTTTATGGAAAACAAAAAACCAAAGTCGACGGGGGCTGCCACTGCGGACAGCCTTAGCCAGGCCCGCAGAGCCCCCCCCCCCCCAAAAAAAAAAAACGAACGGGAGGAGACGCCATAAAGCACGTCGGGTCCGACGGGGCCAGAACCTGTCCCTGGAGTTTGGCGCCGACCCAAATGTCTTCCAATCCCTCTGGCTGCAAGTTGAAATCCCCTCCGACAGGCCCTCCACTGCCAGCAACTTGCAAGGAGCTGCCGGTGGCTGCGAGGATGCTGACATTGGTGTCCGACAGCCCCTGGAAGGTGACCAAATAGCAAGACAGAACCT
>CAUYUJ010019771.1:160000-265000 GCA_963575745.1 Prorocentrum cordatum
TCCGAAAAGGCCGAGGCGAACTCCCAACGGACCAACGACTTCTCTCGGTGCTTTCCGTTTGGATGTATGCGTGGGAAGCGCCAGCTTACCGCAGCCTCACGGACTGGCGGAAAGGATGGACCCACGCCACGAGCTTTGGCGCTGTTCCCAAAGCTACCATTGGGGACGTCAGCACCTCTCTCGCCCTGCGCATCGAGCACGCCAGGGCTTTACTCCTGCCCTTAGCTGGGGCTGCCCTTGACCGACAGAAGTGTTTCGACTACCTCATCACGGACATCTGCCTTAACCTTGCGCTTCACGCGGGGTGCCCCCAAGACATCGTTACTGTCCGCAGAAACTTCTACAGTCGCCACAAACGCTACATCCGCATGAACGGAGCGTACTCTAAGGAATTGGCCAGGACCAACGGTCACCTCCAGGGAAGCTCATGGTCCCTGGACGACATCAAGCTGCTCATGTGTGTGTGGACAAAGAGACAGCATCGATACGTTCCGCGATCACTCAGCACTACCTTTGTTGACGACAGCAACTCCACTACCCACACCGCGTCTGAGTTGCAGAAATCTCTTGACGAAACCGCCAAGTTTGATCGATTCTCAGGTCAACGCATTCACCCTGGCAAAGTGGCGGGGTGGGCGCTCACCGACGAGCTTCACGCCGCCGTTACCCAGCTCACTCTGGCGGAACGGCCCTTACGCGTGGTCGACTCCTTCAAGCTCGTCGGGAGTTACATCAACGCCGAGGCAGCGCCGGCTCCAGCCGCGCTTAACCTCACGGCCACCGCTGACGCCCGTGTACGGAGGGCGACTAGTCGCCTGCCGCGCATTGGCAAGCTCCCATCGCCGATGCTTATTAAGGCGCGGCACGCCCGTTCCCTTGCTGCCAGCGTCTGTACCACGGGCACCGACATTCAAGCCCCATCAGGCCCCGCCAAAACTGCCTACAACCACGCCCTCAAGGCGGCTATCCGCCCCAAGGGGAACAAGTGGGTTGAGTTTTGGACTCTCATGGCCGTGTGCGTCCCAGGACACGCCCTGGAGATTGACGCAATCACGCAGCGTGAAGCTTTCCTGTGCCTGCGGCGACAGGTTAACCGCGACGTTACACTCTGCGGTCTCGTCAGGGATCTCCAACACCACGTCCAGACCCTGTTTGGTGGAGGACCTGTCGGACGACTCGTCCAGTCGCTCCAGCAGCTCCGTTGGACCTGGCCCACATTTGGCATCATGTACGACGACTGGGGCTGCCAGATCAGCTGGCTGAACTTACCCCAAAACGCCTTCCTTCACATGCTGCGGGCCTCACAACGCAGAGCCTTTCTGAGGAGGATCAAGCCACGGCGTCACGACCTTGGATACCTTGCCTCTGTCAGACAGGGCCTCGACCTCTTCGCCAGCACGTGGCTCGCCCGAACGAAAGGAGCAGCCAAATGCACTGCCTGGCAGCTGGCGCTCCTCCTGAACTACCTGTCGGGCGGGGACCACACCCAACAGCGACGATCCCGATCAAACACGTCAGCTGACCCCAGCCCCATCTGCCGATACTGCGACGAGGAAGAGGAAACTCAGGAGCACACTGTCCGCGACTGCAAGTGCTGGGCCCGAGAAAGACTCCCTCTCACCACCCTCATCAGTGACGAGCAGTGGGCCCGTCTTCCGCCGCACACAAGACACTGTGGGCTCTTCGATGAAGACCCAGCCCTCCTCGACCTGCAGGCCGACCTCGCGAGGGACCCGCTACCTCAGCCCATGCCGCGGCCCCCCCCTGAGGGAGATCCTGCGGCTTCAGCCCAGGACTCCTACACCACCTACCTTGACCACGACACTGGTTGGACATGGGTCTACGCTGCCACGGACGGTGCATGCACCAACCAAGCCATCCCATTGCTAGCACGAGCGGGCTACGGCGTCTACTACGGCATCGACCACCGCATGAACTACAGTGCACGCGTTCACGGCATTACGCAGAACGCACAGCTTGCGGAGACCCTCGCCATTGTCCACCTCACGGCATGTGCTGAACGGCCCGTACACGTTTTCGTGGACAACCAGGCGGTGGTCGATGGGTTCCAAAGTATCATCGACGGACACTCAGCACCGCAGGGCACGCACGTGGAGCTCTGGGAAAAGATCCACCGATGCGTCATGGCCAAGCCCAACATGTTCCGCGTCGAGAAAATCGCAAGCCACCTGGGAGACATGGGCATCGACCTCGGGCTCATCGGGCCCATTGCGGAGGAGTTCAATCGTCAGGCTGACGCCCTCGCCACAACGGCGGCACGCACTCACAACCTTCCAGACGACATTGTCGAAGCTGCCAAAACACGACATCGCCAAGCGACCGTGCTTCATGGGGTCGCTGTCGCCATCTACGAGCGTAGACACCGCACACTCCCCCTCCCACACCGCAGGGCTGGGTTTACAGCTGCGGAACTCAACAAAATGGAACCAAACCCCCTGCTGTCTGACCAGGCACCACCCGCGGCTGGACCAGACATCCCACAGAACCCGGACGAGCTCTGGGCCGAGGCCCAACGGGCGATATTCGACGAACAGGAGGACGACCCGTTCGGCTTCGGCGGGGGACTGGACTTCCTAGGCGACGGGCCAGCCAGCGCCAACCTTGCCCCGTCGGGCATCCGCACGTCGCCCTCGACTCCGCCACCGAGAGCGGCATCGCACCCACATGACAACGCCGCTCACCTCCAAGACGCTGACGAACAGGAGGACGACCCGTTCAGCTTCGGTGGGGGATCAGACGTTTTGGACGACGGCCCAGTCAGCGACAACCCTGCCCCGTCGGGCAACCTCTCGACGCCTACCGCGACTCCGTCTCCGAGAGCGACATCGCCCCCATATGATGTTATCGGTCACCGCCAAGACGCCGACGACGACCTGGGTGACCCCCGCGGACTGAGTGGCATAGACGACGCACCGCCGACACCCCATGCTGCCGACCATGCCGCCCTACCGAGACGCCAACCTACTACGCGGCTGACCTCAGAGCCCTTGCACGGCATCTTGATTGGTCCCACCGCGCAAACCACTCCGCCCCCCCACCAGCGGCAGCCCGCGGGGGCGGCTCAGCCCCCCCGCAGGGCACTGAACCTGACAGGCCCTCGCACCCCGTTCACGCTTCCATCGTGGCTGAGCGGGAGGATGCGGCTCTCCCGACCTCTCGGGGCGTTGCCCTAGCGGCTCCAGCCCTGGGGCCGCGCGTTCCCCGCCAGTCACCTTCTAATGGTGACGGGCGACAGCATACAGAGTGCCGCACTACGCTTGTCCACCATTTGGATAGGCGTACCGAGGACCTCGCCCCTGTCACGCGGCCCGCGGCCGCTGGCACTGAGCAGCCACCCCTCACCGACCGCGAAACCGAGCTGTCCCAGGCTATGGCCGCTCTCCAGCAGAGGTGTGTTGCTCTCGCCGCGGACCTCGCCGCCGCCCAAGCTCGCCAAGGCCCTCTACTCCAGCGCCTCCACAGCGCCGGGCGAGCCTTCGCCGAGCTGCTTACGCCCTCGCCCGATGGTGCCGTGCCGTCACTCACCATCCAAGCTATGCTGTCATCGTTCCGCGGCGCTCCACCTGGTGCCCCGCGCTAATCTCCTCCTTTCTGCCTGCCCGTGAGTACGCGTGGCTCCGCGTCCACGGTGTCAGGGCGTGGGGGCGGGGGGTGCCCCGTCACTGCGCGCCGCTTTGCGGCCAAGCGCCCAACTGGCGGTCTGCCAAGCCGCCTAGCCACGTGTCAGCACGTCGCCTTTCTTGTTGGGGCCTCTTTCTTCACGCGGTCTGACAGGTGAGATCATCACCGTCTGTCCGCCGTCTGTTGCGTCTGTCGCACTGCGCCGGGGGAGGGGTTTTTTGTTGCCCGCCCTCGTATCTAAAGGCTGCACCGCCGCAAATAGTGTTTAGCGAGCTGTCGCACCGCAGTGCGCCTCGCGGACGGACCCTGGTCCGCCTACTTGTCCGCTCTCTCTCTCTCTCTCTCTCTCTCTCTCTCTCTCTCTCTCTCTCTCTCTCTCTCTCTCTCTCTCTCTCTCTCTCTCTCTCTCTCTCTCTCTCTCTCTCTCTCTCTCTCTCAATCTCTCTCTCTCTCCCTCCCTCTCACACTCTCTCTCTCTCTCTCTCTCTCTCTCTCTCTCTCTCTCTCTCTCTCTCTCTCTCTCTTCTCGTTCTTTCTGCCTCCCCTTTTTCACTCTCCCTCTCTCTGCGCAATTCGCATCGGTATTCATTTTTTGTTTGTTTTTGCGAGGGCGTTGTCTCCTCCTCCCCCTCCGCTTATCATGCCTCTGTCTGCATATCCACTCCTCCTCCTACTCCTCCCCCTCTTCATCCTTCTCCTCCTCTTCCTCCTCCTCCTCCTGCATTTAGTTCGTTCTACAGTTCTTTCGATATGCCTCCTATTCTTGTTCTCTCTCTCTCTCTCTCTCTCTCTCTCTCTCTCTCTCTCTCTCTCTCTCTCTCCTTCTCTCGCTGCCCCGACTACCCCGCTTACCATGGGCGGCCCGCAGGCCAGTTCATGGCAGACGGGGCGATCGCCAGCCACAGCTCGGCGATCAAGAGACGCAAGCGGCCTCTGCTCGCCTCGTCGCCCTGCTCGTCGATTTCGGCACCGGCATCGGTGCTGGCCAGACACGTCGGGGCCGACGACAGCGAGTTCGTAGACGACGACGAGGATCTAGGTGCCCCAGATGAGGTCAGAGTAGGCTTGGTCGGAGGATCCCGCCGCATCGGGATGAATCGGCGATGCTGCGACGCGATGCGGGGTTCAACTGTTTCCCATGTTAGTTGCGACGATGCGTTGCGACGTTGCCGACGCATCGACGATGCATCTGCCAGGCGGCGGCATCCTCCGACCTACTCTACTGAGACACCATGCAGTTGGGGCCTCAGGAGGCGTCGAACATCGATCGGGCGAAACGCGCACTTCGAGGCTGCCTGGACGAGTTTGCGTCGAGCGCGACGCCACGCGGACCTCTGATCGACAAACTCTCGTTTCCAGCAGTCCATGGGCCAGACGTTGAAATGTATTACTCTAACCCTATGGCGTATTTGTGGAAGGCGTGCCAAGAGAACCCAGTATTTGCTGAATATTGACGCCTGCGCGTTGGAGATCGCCCGGGGCCCCTGATTCTCTACCAAGACGAATGCGCACCTGGGAACCAACAGCGCCCAGACCATGGGCGCAGCGTTATGTGTCAGTACTTCGCTCTTAAGGACGCGAGAGCGAAATTCGCCCCTGGGCACTTGGCCCGCCCACCGCCCTACGCATTAGGAATAGCAAGCGAGGCTGACCGAACATGGCCGAACCCCGTCAATTGAGCGAGTCAGCGGGCTCTGCCCATCCCCACTTCGAAACCAAGCGTAGGAGCAGGGACAACTGAATAAGAGAGCTGAGGCAGGATCAGGCGAGAACGAGGAGGGAGCGATAAGGAGGAGGAGGAGGAGGAGGAGGGCGAGGGGGAGAAGGAGGAGGGAAGGAGGGCGAAAGAGAAAGGAGGAGGAGGAGGACGAGGACAAGGAGGATTTTAGCACGCGAAATGCAGAACAGCGGCGGGATCGAGGCCAGTCGCCTGGCGCGGCGCATTTCTGCTCACGCATAGGAATTCCCACCAGACTTCAGGGCCACGGTGAACGGTTGGTTTGTTTTCAGTACGCTTGAGACTAAACATTTGGCACGCGTGGTTGGCGGGATGAGCGCCGCGACGGCTGCCACTTTGAAGCGTTTCTTCCCGCCAGAAGGTTTTTGTCTTGATCGGACTGGCATCATGTTGCCGAGTAGGCACTGTGAGTTTAATTTTAGGATTCGGTTCCAGCTCGTCTGTCAAGACGAAAAAGCGATGAAGGCTGCCTTCGGGGTGATCGGATCCGCGGGGCTTACGCCTTGCCTCCTCTGTAGACATGTAGTCGCGGCCTGGTCTGGCATTGAGGATGCGCATTTCGCATCGGTCGGGGCTGCCAGAGCAAGAGATTTAGACTTGCACGACCGTGCCTCGATAATCTAGCCTTTGGCCCCAATTCCGCCGACAACCCCCGCCGACGGTAGGGCTACGGATCCCATGGTGTGATAGGTTCACATGCCAAGGCGTGTAACTTCATTTATAGACAGATGCACACCCCAAACAGGAAAGCGATAGCAAGCTCGTTGCCTTGAAATTCGAGGCGGTGGTCGCAAGAAGCCCTCGACGCCGCGAGGCGAAGTTACGAGCTCTACCCGCCACTGCCCAATGGGAACTTGCGCCAGAAATGTAAAGATGAGTTTAAACTACACGGTTTCAAGCACGTTCCCGGGGGCCTTCTTCAAGACGCATATTGCAGGGGAATCGCGGAGCTTTCAGAGTGTGTTGTGTTCGACAATATGCACAATATATTGGCGCATGGTGGGCTCGCACAATATCAGGTCAATGCGTTCATAAACAAATTGTTAGAGGAGACTGCCATCACAGCTGAAGATCTTCATGAGTTCATGTCGACAGTGGTGATCCCCCGATCGTATTCGAAGCCTCCGAAATCATTCTTTTCCAGCCGCATCGTGCGCAATGCGACTTCGCACTGCAAGGGGTTTGCAGGTGAGATGATCACAATCGTATCAATGCTCGTGCTGTTTTGTGAAGTTGTTCTAGCTCCAAGGCACGTCCTGGACGATCACGTCACATGCATGCTCTTGTTGGGCCAGGTTATTGATTGGTGCGTGATTGCCCATGAGTCGGTCTTGTTGCGGCACTGCCAAGCGTTGAGCAATGTACTAGACAGGTATTTGGGTGCAGCCACAGCGTTGCATCCCTCGGTCGAGCGGCCGAAATTGCATTACTCACAGCATGCCCCTGGTGCCGTGGCCAAGCACGGCGTTAACATCGCGTGCTTCGCGCCAGAGCGGCGCCGCAAGGTGACGAAATCTGTCGCGGAGCATACTTTCGCAGATCACAGCACAGCCACGCACCCCATCAAGAAACTCGTGTACTTGCGTATTCAGGGTCTGAAGGAGCCCAAGACGTCACCGAGCTCGGAGCCTTGGGGGCATCAGTGGCTGGACGTCTGGGCGGGCAAAAACACAATTCCCGTTGGTTTTGACTTTTTCACGCGTTGCTCGGCCCCTGGTGGCCTTCGAGGGCATAGGTGACTCGGGGCCCGCGAGGGCCGATTCAGCAGACATGATCGTGGCCACCCCAGCGGAAAGCGAGGGCCCAGGGGAGGGAAAAGCAGGTGGAGGGAACAACAGCAGCGTGGAGCAAAAAAGACGGAGGCTGAGGGGGGGGGGAGGAGGAGGAAGCACGCGCGTTTCCCCGAGGATCTCAGAATTGCTGGGTCTCCACAGTCGCGAGATCCAAATGCGGGCGTCGACCAGCATGAGAACGCCCCGGGGCACGTTGCATCTGTCCGACCTGCTATGGTTTGTGGAAGCTGGCAAGCTTACAGTAGCTAGGCCAGTTATGTTCATTCAAATGAACTCGAACTTTTGTAGTGTTGGCGACTGTTTTTGAGAAAGGCGGCGACTCCCGATACCGCCCAACTTGCGGGGGGCCAGCAGCCCTTCCAGTCTCGGAGCTGGGGGGGTCACTCGCGTTCGCGAGAATGCCAGGGCAATCGATTCGGCCCCATTTCCCAAAACTGCCGATTGAGCTTTTAAGCCGCGGGCACGCAATAGCGCAAGAAACGGCAAGGAGGAGGAGGCGGAGACGACGGGGAGAAATGCGGGTAGGAGGAGGACGACGATGAAGAGGAGGAGGAAAGGAGGAGGAGAAGAGGAGGAGGAAAGGAGGAGGAGGAGGAATACAAAGGACAATAAGAATGGATACTGTCGCGGAGCGACCCCAAGTGTACAGCTTCGAGGGGTCTGGTTCAGCTCTGGTGCCAGCTCGGCCCGTGGACACGGCTGGGACGTGGCATTGCTGGTTTTCCGCGTCCTCGCGTTGCTGCTGATGTACAGTTACCCTGTCAGTTGTGCGAGTGTCAATCACGTCCACACCCTCCTCCTCCTCCTCATCCTCCTCCTCCTCATCCTCCCCCTCTTGATCCTCCTCCTCGTTCGCCGAAGGCGTCGGTGACGCAGGCGCCCCCGACGTGTCCCTGGAGGCGCCCCCCCACGCAAGGCGGCCCCAATGAGGCCCCAATGAAGCCCCAATGAGGCCCCAATGAGGCCCCAATGAGTCCCGAGACGCCCTCCTCGAGCTCTCAAGAGGTCCTGACCAACTGACTGAGAGGGAACCTGATTGATACTGTCTGCGGTGAAAGAGATAACTAAGGTGGGAGAGAGAGAGAGGGAGGATCAGAGAGGGAGGGAGACAGATAGAGAGAGACAGAGAGAAGCACAGACCTTACCGATACTAAGTTGGAAGGTTCGTGGGGCCGCAAACTATAGGACCATGTAAGAGGAACGCTTGGGACAACAATCTCAACAACAACAATGAAACAGTTCCAAGAACACAACGACACATAAACCGTTCCAGGAGGCGTCCGGGAGAGAGTCTACGCTGTAGAGCGACCCGTACATGCCCTCATAAGGAGCCCCTTAAACATCACAGGCAAACCGCCCCCCCCTCTCGCTCGACGAAGTCCAAGATGACAAACGTTCTCGCACCTGCCCAGGGTCCCAGAGCCATGTCCCTCACTGATCGCAACCGCCTGACTTCCCCGCCGCTGTCATAATCGCCGTCGTTCCCCAATAGTGCTTGCACGACGGTTTTCGGGCTAACATGCATGCTGGAAAACATATGGGCAACGCGCATCCGATATGGGTGCTGTCTCCGCCCCCCTCCGAAAACGGCTTCACACGCGTTGTTGGTCTATAGGCACTGTTTGAGGTTCACGATCTCATGCCAAGAAGCGTATAGATAGCCGAATTCTGGCTCAAGCTTTCTAGCACCGTCAGCTTGCGCTCTCACGTCCGACTTGTATTTTCAGCTCACAGCAAGATCACGGCCGCTGCTGCAGCGCCCGTTGCGGAGGCAGTCCTGGCTGACCCAGCTGGTGAGCAGACGGGGTCGAAGACTTGCGCCACCTGCCACAAGCGCATCCCTGACGGCCTAAAGTACACGGCGATCTTCAACCCGGGCGAGGGCAAGAGCAGCAAGACGTATTGGCGTTGCCAGAAATGCGTCGCGCTCAAGGGCCGTCTCAGGCGTGCCACGGCCGTCGAGGACAGGGTGGGCTTCAATAATCAGCCTGGCGAGGAAAAGAAAGTGCTCTTCCAGAGGGCCGCTGACTTACACGGCCCCAGCCTGAAGTTGTTCGTTACCCAGACGCTCGAGAAGATCAGGACTGCGACGAAGTCAGCATCTTACGAAGGCGAGGCGCTCTGGCATACCGAGGAGGAGCTCCACGCGAAGTTCAAGCCAGAGGTGGTGGCGCATATCAAAGCGACCGCCCGCAAAGATAAGAACACGTCTACAGGGGAAATGGAGTGGGAGGTGTTCCGCTACAAGACGAAGACCGTGGACGCCACCGAGGACAAGGGGGTCCTCAAGCGCAAGGCCGAGGCGGAGGAGACCAAGAAAGCGCAGAAGAAACAGAAGCAGGGAAAGCCTGCGAACGAGGATGGGGACGCTCCTGGTCCGCCCAAGGGCCTCTTCACCGACAAGCAGGCGACGCGGGTCCAGGTGACCTACGACAAGATCTCCAATAAGGTTTCTGAGCTGGGCAAGCTGTCCCAGGAGTACTCTGGCCCTTTGATGAGTGCGTACGTGCAGTCCAGACACATGACGGCGGCTGAGAAAACAATGCAGTCCATCAAACTTGTCCAGGCGAGCCTGAAGACGGCGATCGATGACAAGAAGGCTCCTGATTCGGACTCGGATTTCTTGAAGAAGCTGGCAGGTGTCGTGAAGGCCTCTTTGGACCTGGTGAAGACCTCGACGGTGAAGCTACAGGCCTTCAAGCAGGAGGCTGCTGATGACCTAGATGAAGGCGCTGGGGAGGAGGAGGCCGAGGAGGCCAAGGACGAGGAGGCCGAGTAGGCGCTGAAGTGACGTCCCATGCTGTTTGCTACGCCCCTACAGCGCGTGGGCATGGGCCCACAAAGGCCGACCCCGTGAGAGCTCTACAGGTGCTATCAGATGTTTGCCTTTTGTTGATCAACCCTGAAGCCCAGCCGCGGCCTCATGTTCAGGCCCGGGCTACAGAGGGCGATGGGTCGAGACGCGAGGAGGCTAGCCCCTCGAAGCTCAAAGGTGTTCGAGCGAGCAGGTTAACCTGTCTGGAATGTGTGCGTGTGTCATCAGCGTCGTCACGTGTCCTCCCCTTCTCCTCGACTCAACTTCTTTCTCCTGCACATGTTTCTGCTCTCTGCCTCCACTCTCTTCTGCCCTCAAGCTCTCGATCCCCTTCCGACCACCTCCGCCATGCTCTGAGATGCGGGATCGAGAATATGCCTACCCCCTAGGCCTACCCTTGGCCCACCCCCTAGGCCTACCCCTAAGGCCTACCCTAAGTCTACCCCTGGGCCTACCCCCTGGGCCTACCATGGGCCTACCCCTGTAGGCCTTCCCTTAGGCTTACCCCCTAGGCCTACCCTGGGCCTACCCCTAGACCGTACCCCCTAGGCCTACCCTGGGCCTACCCCTAGACCGTACCCCCTAGGCCTACCCTAGGCCTACCCCTGGGCCTAAGCCTGCCCTACTGATCACGTCGGCTGCGTCTGCTGACGCGCGTCTCCACTGTCATCCCCCCTGCTCCCGTGTACGCCCCGTGCGCGCCCCGTGCACGCCCCGTGTGCGCCCTGTGTGCTCCCGTAGCCCCGTGCGCGGGGCGTGCGCGGGGCGTGCGCGGGGCGTGCGCGGGGCGTGCACGGGGCGTGCACGGGGCGTGCGCGGGAGGAGGGGGAGGAGGGGGAGGGGCGGGAGTAGGGAGGAGGGGGGAGGAGAGGGGAGGGGGGGGGGAAGATGGGCCCCGGGGAGGGTGGCGGAGGGCGGGGAGGAGGGGGGGAGGGAGAGGGGAGGAGGAGGGAGGGGGGGGGAGGGAGGAGGGGGAGGAGGAGGGAGGAGGAGGAGAATGGGGGGAGGGGGA
Organism: Prorocentrum cordatum; assembly: GCA_963575745.1. NCBI lineage: Eukaryota > Dinophyceae > Prorocentrales > Prorocentraceae > Prorocentrum > Prorocentrum cordatum. Next base: position 171,001 of record CAUYUJ010019771.1, read on the forward strand.
GGAGGGGGGAGGGGGAGAAGGAGGAGGTAACAACGTCCTTCCTCTCACTGACTCTGACCGCTGCTCAACGTGCCCAAAGGTTGGCGCGGCCCCCCGTGCCCACCGATTCGCTCGATACGTCATACAGGTCACGTCGCGGTGCCTCCCCTGCACTTCTCGGCAAGCGTGCCGTGGCGATCGGTCCTCTCCCCCCCCCCCACCCACCCGCAGCTTCAGGCTCAGCGAGGCTAGCCCGTGAGCCAACAGGTGCGATCACATTTTGAAGATACATACCTCGACTTGCACTGTCGCCCCACCATGCCCGCTGCTCGAGCGAAGGCTTCGGACGGGGGGGGAGGACGAAGGAAGGAGGAGGAGGAGGAGGAGGAGGAGGAGGAGGAGGAGGAGGAGGAGGCCCTTGATCAGGCTGCAACGCGTCGGAGTCAGATGGCTCTGGAGTCCTGGGAGAAACGCTGCATGGAACTGTTTACTCTGACGCCGCAGGTCGATTTCGGGCATGGCCAGGACTTCACTGACAGCTTCCAACACCCGCTTCGGATCTGCCTGCCATGTGTTGGGGTCGACGGGTGCGGCGCTGCTTTCTCCCTCATGAACATCTCTGTGGTCGGCCGCAATGCGATGGACATTGAGACATCATATGCCAAAGTTTTGGAGCGCCATTTTGGTGCAGGCCCCAGCCCCCCGGGTCCAAGCGAACCCTGCTCCCCTGTAGGCTCAGAAGGCTCACCCCCAAGGCTTACAAAGAAAACGCCCCCGCAAGATAATCCACCCTCTGCCCGTGGAGGCGTCGCTTCGCTCGGGGAGAGCATCGGCGACGTCACGAAGATTCAGCTCGAATCAGTCTATGGTTGCCATGGGCTGGTGATAGTGCGAGAGGAAATGTGGGTCACGAATGGTGCTTCGGGGTTGGCTGAGCGTTGAAGCGCGTTGCTGAGCGCTCAAGGCTAACCCCGACGCGCCATTCATGACTATGCCCTTGCTCTCGCGCCAGGTGAGCGGCCCACCGTGCCCCCCCTGGTCGAGCGCTGGCCTCAAGAAGGGTCGAGGGGACCCCCGTTCTGAGATTTACTTTCAAGTTCTCACAATGGCAATCAAGCTCATCAAGGACCTATTGGGTTTTCCCAAGAAGGGCTTCAACCCGTCCCCAGACTTGACGGTCTTCCTTCTCCTCCTAATCCTCCTCCCCTTCCTCGTGCTGCTGCTCCTCCTCCTCGACGTCCTGCTGCTGCTCATCATCCTCCTCCCTCCCTCCTTCGTCCGCTACGTGCTCCTTGGGGGGAGGGTGAGATCGTGCCTCCTAAAGGATGGCGTCGCTCTCTTCACGCTGCTCGAGAATGTGCCTGGCGCGATGGGAGCCCAATAGGCATCGACTCGGTCGGTTCGCTTTGATCTTCTGGGGCCCCAATCGGGGTCCACGTCCTAGATTGGCCCCTGGTCGGGTCAGCTTTGCCTTGGCTGGCCTCGCCGCCTCGCCTGATTTTTTGTCGGCCCTAGGCATTGCGGTTCTCCTGGACTCGGTGCTGGATGTCCTCCGCAAGGAGGTCAAAGAGTTTCAATGGGACGCCGTCACCCTCGGCTCAGTCGGTTACGGATCGGCGCAACAGAGGCGCCGCGTGTGGCTCAGGGGCCTCCGCATGGCACCCGGGCCCGTGCCTCCGCCTCCTCAGCCATTCGAGACGCGCCCGCTGCAGGACGCGGCCAAGCCGTCGTCGTGACCCTCCCTCCCCCCCTCAACTCTTCCAGCTTGCCCTTCTCACTCTCCTTATCATCGTCGTCCCTTCCTCCTTCTCTTTCTACTCCTCTTCCTCCATCGTGTCTCCTCAGCCCTCTGATCCTGCGCGTAGGACTTTCTTGCGCAGCTACCCCCTGGTGACCTGGGGGCCCTCGCCCCGATCATGGGGAAAACCTTGCAGTATTACGAAAAGAGGGCGCGCCGCCTCCTCATCCAAGGGGCCGTCTCAGAGTCGAGCATCTGCTGTTTCAGCGTCGACCGCTCCGAGAACGGGGTTTGGGGGAAGGACATGCTGATCGATCGGGCCCCCACCTTGACGACTAAGAACCGATACCTCTGGGTGCTCAGAGCTGGCGACGCCTGCCTTCCACACGCGAACCGCCAGTGCAGCAGGCCCGATTCGAAGCATGCCCCCTGCGCGCCCTGCCTGGAATCAGGTCTGGCCGACCAGAGAAGGAGAAGATGCATGAAGAGGGCGGCTGGAAGGAAGAGGAGAAGTGGAAGGAGGATGCGAAGAAGAGGGGGAGGAGACTGAGGAGGAGGATGAGGAGGAGGTGGAGAAGGGGAAGGAGGGTGCACCATGGAAATCCCACCAGCCCTCTGGGCGTCGGTAGTTTAGGGCGTTTCCTCTTCCACCCCTCCCTCTTCCCCTTCGGGGAGGGGTTTACCCCTCCCCCTACCCCCTCCCCACTGACCTGGACAGGAGGGGCGGGGAGCGGTCAGAGCGCCCAAAACGGCCTCGGCGAGGAAGCCACAATCATTGATTTCACTATGGTTTCGGCCCCATTTCGGCCTTCTGAGGGGGCAGCGCTAATTAGAGCTCCCCCTCTTCTTTGATCGATTTCCTCCACGATGGCCGCAAGAGGCCCCCAGGATGCCCCAAGAGGCCGCAGGATGGCCCCAAGATGGCCCCAAGAGGCCCCCCAAGAGGCTCCCAGGAGGCCCCCAAGAGACCCCCAAGAGGCCCCAAGGGGGCACATATGGCCCCAAGAAGCGCCCAGGAGGCTTCCAAAGGTCCTAAGATGGCCCCAAGAGGCCCCAGGAGGCCCCCAGGAGGCCCCAAAGAGGATCCCGAACGGCCCACAGAGGCCCCCCCGAGGCACCCAAGACGCTGAAAAGCCCCTCAGGACGACCCTCTACTCGCCTGGGCGTCGTTTCTGGACGGGTTGGTGGGGATGCGCGAAGCGTCTAGAATTTCTAGTGGCGGTTGTTCAGGTAAGTTACGCGCGCTCATAAAGGGCCCTGTTCTGGTCCCCCAGGTTGCTGACCCCAACGGAGCGCTTTGGGCTACAGGGGCTACCTCTGCATTCAACCAAGACTTTGCCGCCTGAGAGCCTGGCGCTGAAAGCTTCGGGAAACGCTTGCCCCGCGCCGATGGTCATTGCAGCCATCGCTCCGCCTTTGAAGAAAGCTCGCGAGCTTCACGGCGATTCCAATGCTCCGCAAATCCGCCACCCAAGCATTTAGATTTGCATGCAGTCTACTACACTGTCAAGACGCCCTCATGGGCGGCATGGGCGGGTGCAGACTGGGGCAGACGGGTGCCCACCTGGCGGTGGCAGGCGGATTTTTCAAGCACCGTTCTTTCGCCGCCTGCAGACAATGCGTCTGTTTGCGAGGCCAAGCGCATTCGCGCCCTCTTCGAGACTGCAGGCAAGAACCCAGGCGGCAAGCCTGCACGCAGGCATCGGCAAAGCTACAGGGATGATGTCAAGAAAGCACGCAAGGTGCTTTCTGAATTTCTGCGGGGGAACTAGACTCCCCATACCATGGGTGACAGCGTCTTTCGCACGCTGTCATTATCATCCTTGGATGGTCACGGCCAGGGGATCTAGCCTTAGATACCATCAGGGTTTGCATCGCTGCTGATCACCCAGGGATGTACAGGAGCTCGCGCCTCGTTGGTCACAAGTAGCAGGCGCAGCAGCACAAGTAGCAGGCAGTAGCAAGCATAGCACAAGTAACATGCATAGCACAAGTAAACGGACCCCTCGCAGTCGAGTTGTGGCGATACGCGCGAAGGCGCAAAAGCCTCGGGCCCATGTAACACGCGAGGTAGCGCGATGTCATGAAAAGGCGGCCTCATAAGGCCATATCCAAGCCATGTTTCCGCCAGGGTTGTAAGACCAATAGATTCGGAGACAGTGGGAAGCCGAAGGCGGCCAACCATTTACAGCAAGCACTGTCTGGCAACCAACGCGCCCTCGCGCACCGCCAATAGCACATCCATGCTGCTACGAATGACAAGTGCGCTACCGCCTTTTGTGTTGCCTCGCTGAAGGTTAGCCTCGCGATGCATCCGAGATCGCTCTTGCCGCAGAACAAAAATACCATAGAGGGGGGGCAGGGGGAGAATGGGGGGGAGGAGCGGAAGGGGGAAGGATGACACAAGAAACGGACGATGACACAGAGACCGAGGATTGAGAGGAGAAGGAGGTGGAGGAAGATGAGGGCGACGACGAGGGAAGAAGGACGGAGAGGCGGCTGATGGCTATAAGGGAGGACGGGCAGAGCCCCCATGGGCGCCGTCCCTTGTCGCAGCGCTGCGTTCTGTTTTTTTGCCTCGAAGTTACCAGGGAACCCATAATCGCCCTCGCCCCCCCCCCCCAGGAGCCCCCAAGAAGGCCCAAACTGGTAATTGCTTCCAGACGGATGAACTCGATGGGGTTACTTACCGACGAAACGTTGGGAGAGAAAGTGCAACCACTATCTGGGAATCTCGGCCCCGCCCCTCCCACCTCCCAATCTCAACAAGAAACGCGTATATCAAATGCGGCCCGTTTCGGACGGGTTGCGGCGCACTCCTGTCGGGCCCCTATCGAGGCCTTCTTGGTGCCACGTGGGAACCTCATCATGGGGCCGTGTCCTCGCACACCTCCTCCAATCATATCCCACGTTTTCCCCCCTCCAGTTTTTGGTGCAAGATGTGGGCTCAAACATCTCTTTGAAGACCGCTTGCCTTGTCCCCCGCGAGTTTGCACCTTCGAGGCTTTGGCCATGGCAGTGAAAGCGGCGCTTGCTGTCGCTACCAGGTACCTCGCGGCGAATGTGGCGAACGGGATGGTGGTTGGATCGCAGGGGTTCCAGTTGGCAGCTCAACAGCAGCGCCTTCTCATCGACAAGGCGATTACTATTCAAGGTGCCATCGACACCGCTACTGCCGCAGACCTCTTGCACGACCTCACGAACAGCCTCTTCTCGGACGCAGATCGCGCTGCGATCGCCATGGCCATCAATACTGCACAGACGACAGGGGCGGTGCAGACAGGGCGGCAACAGCTCCAAACGTTCCTGCACCTCCACCACTACTTCACGGATGACGATTGGGACGTGCTTCTCAACCCAGCAGCAGTGATGGGCCGCATGCGGTCGCTCAGCGTCTTGTACCCATCGGAGCCGACGAAGGTGCACATCGTCGCGCTGCTCGCCTTCGTTGCCCCAGGCCCCACTGGGCCTTCGTCCATCGACCCCCTGGCCACCCTGAAGGACGCGACGACGGCCGCGAGGTACTGGCGCGGGGTCACGCCCGATCGGGCATTGCCATTCATTGTCACGTGGAGCCATGATCCGAATGATCTCCGCACTGCTCACCCACAACTCTACCAGGCCGCCTACGGCGACAAGCGCCCAGTGGCGTCGAAGGTGGACTCGGTCCAGCTCGGGATTTTTCGCAAGACACTGCCTGCCAGACAAAGCCACGCCACGGTGACCGCAGGCGCGAGGAGGGCTCGCTCCGCCCCTGCAGCATCCCAGCACGCTGTGCTTCAGGCCTGCAAGAGGGGGGGGGCGGAGGAGGAAGGGTGGGGGGACCCAAGCGGGCCCCGAGACGGCTCCAGGAGGGCCGCGGGGGCGTATATAAAACACCCCCTTAGTTATATACCCCTCTTGGGGCCCCAAGAGGGCCCCAAGAGGGCCCCAAAGAGGCCCTCCTGGGCCTCTTGGTGCTCCTCGGGGGCCGCCCAGAGGGCCCCGAGCGGGCCCCGGGGCGGCTCCAGGAGGGCCGCGGGGGCGTGTATAACACACCCCTTAGTTATATACCCCTCTTGGGGCTCCAAGAGGGCCCCGAGAGGGCCCCGAAGAGGCCCTCCTGGGCCTCTCGGGGCTCCTTCGGGGCCTCCAAGAAGGCCCCGAGCGGGCCCCGAGGCGGCTCCAGGAGGGCCGCGGGGGCGTATATAACACACCCCATTAGTTATATACCCCTCTTGGGGCTCCAAGATGACCCCAAGAGGGCCTGAAAGAGGCCCTCCTGGGCCTCTCGGAGCTCCTTCGGGGCCTCCAAGAGGGCCCCAAGCAGGCCCCAAGACGGTTCCAGGAGGGCCGCGGGGGCGTATATAACACACCCCCTTAGTTATATACCCTTCTTGGGGCTCCAAGAGGGCCCCGAGGGGGGCCCTCCCGAGGCGTTCGCTGCCAACTTCCTGAACGTGATGCAGCAGGCGCAGCGACCTTGCGTGTCTGGCTTGCAGATCTTCGAGCGGCCGCAGCCAGCGCCAGGGCGCCCCGCTGTCGGCCTGTCTGGGCTGCCAGGGATCGCGCTCATGGACGGAACCCCAGCCGCGGTGCCATTGCCGTCGCCGACGGCGACGGAGAGGTCGGAGGACAGCCCGGGCTTGCAGCTTGCACTTCCTTCCTGTCCACAGGAGCCGCCTCGCGCGTCTGCAGAGGACGTCGCCAATCGGCTGAAGTCGAAGCTTGGCGCTGCGCGTGAGAGGGCGGCCGACGAGGCCCCCGACGAGGATGAGGCCCTCGACGAGGATGAGGCCCCCGACGAGGGTGAGGCCCCTAGGAAGCGGCCAGCTGCTGCCTTGCGTCGGCCAGCTGCTGCGTCATCGCCCGTTTTTGCAGCTGCCCGCGGCAAGGGCCGCGGCAAGGGGAAGGGCAAAGGGAAGGGGAAGGGCCGCGGCACAGGCCGCGGCAAGGGCCGCGCTGCGAGTCAGGCCGCAGGCGCGGCATTCAGCAGCAAGCACCCCTTCCCTGGCCCCCCCACCAAGAAGAGAGCAGCAATGTCCATCGGCCAATTCGGCGTGCACACAGATACACGTAACTTCTGCTGGCGCGTTCTCAAGAGGGGCGAGCGCGTCGATCAGAGGTTCACTTGCAAGCGGTCCAACAACCCCGAAGAGACGTGGAGCCTGCTCGTCAATCATTGCCTTCGCAACTCCTGATTGCGAAGGCCTCGCGGCCTGCGCCGCCGACCCTGCAGGCCACGAGCACGGAAACCCAGGGGGGGGGGGGGAGGAGGGGGAGGTGGAGAGGGAGGAAGGGTGAAGGAGGCAGTTGAGGGAGCAGGCGGGGGAGAATGATGAGGATGAGGAGCATGAGAAAGATGAGGAGGAGCAGGCGCAGGAGGGGCACGGGGAGGGAGAGCAACGGTGGAGGTGGAGGAGGAGGAGGCAGGAAACACACATCATGACAGAACGTTCGGGGCTCAGGCAATGCGTTCGCAACTCCTGATTTCGATTGCGAGGTGGCCAACTGCAGGTGCTCACGACAATCGTAAACTTGGCACGCACGGTGCAGATTTGTGCGGTTGCCTTGCGTTGCGATCTCTGTCTCGCCGAGCTTTGAAGGCTAGTATCGGCGCGCGATGCGGAGGTGCCCCAGCTTTGCCATTGCCCAGTTGCATCATCTGCTCACGTGTTGCACGCTTGGCTTCAACTACGTTTGTTTACGCCCTGTCAGTGCTGAAGGCTAGCCTCAGCCGAGGGTGCGATGCGACAAAATTCAGCCTCCTCCCCTTTATCCTCCACCTCCCTGTCCTCCGTCTCCCGCTCGGTCACCTGCTCATTGAGAGGCGTCGCGTTTGAGAATGTTCGCGGCCGCGGACCGACGGTGCCATCTAGAGCTCTCGAACTCCAGAGTTGTCCCGAGACATCCAGAACTCTCGCACTCCGTAATCAAATTTCAATGTCAGGGCTGCCCCAGAAAACTTCTGATGATATTTCAAAAGCAACTGCCCGGGCCGTGATCATCATTTTAGTGTAAGTTCTGTGTGGGAAGCGACTTCGGCAAAAAGCAGATAGGGCATGAACAGTGATAGTCGCGCTGCTTGATGGGAAGGGGATGCATCGCTGCCAACAGCCTCCTCATCCTAAGTTCTGTGCGGGAAACGACTTCGGCAAACAGCAGATAGGGCATGAACAGTGATCGTCACGCTGCTTGATGGGAAGGGGATGCATCGTTGCCAACTGCCTCGTCATCCTTCTCTGCGCCATCCCTATTCCTCTTGGCACTGCTGCGATATTGCATGTATCGTTCTCCCTTCCCGAAGTCCTGGCGCTCTGCGCGTCTCCTCCTCCTCCCCCTCCCCCCCTCCTCCTCCTCAGCTGTTCTTTTCGGGCGAGGGCGACGTCAGTCTGTGAACGCAGGGGGCCTGTCAAACGGAGGCGGCTCCAAGACGGCCCCAAGAAGGCGCCGGTGGGCCTCCGAGAGCGCTTCCGAAATTGGCGCCAACAGTGGCACCCAGAAGGCCCTCTTGGGTGCCACTGTTGGGGCGCGTTTGAAGGGGCCCTCATGGGGCCCTCTTGGGCCCGCTCGGGCCCCTCTTAAGGCTCCCCGGCGGCTCAAAGACAGCACCCAGAAGGCCTCGAAGGGGCTCCGAGAGCGCTTCCGAAATTGACGCCAACAGTGGCGCCCAGAAGGCCCTCTCGGGCGCCACTGCTGGGGCTTGTTTAGGGGGCCCTCTTGGGCAGTTGGAACATGAAACGCCCCAGATGCCTCCCGAAGTTTTCATGTAGCCATTTTGTGTCGAGCGTCTCTCAGGCCGCGTTCGCTCTCGAACCGTTCGGTCTCGGGGCCGACCAACTGGGCCTCCCAAGTGGGGCCCGACCGGATGGGCCACGAGTTTCGCGCTGCGTCGACGACGTTGCCGCGGCGCCAACCTCTGCCCCCCATCCGCTCGGGGCCCACGTTGGAGGCCCTTTGCACAGGCACGTGCTCCTGCGATGGCAGCGCGCAGCCGCTGCGCGGATCCGTCCGAGGTGGACTTGCTGAGCGAGTTCGTGGTGGACGGCTGCGTCATCAGGCGCTGCCGCCCGTGCGAGAACCTCCGTGAGCGGTTGGCTCGTTTGCAGACGGCCCGCCCAGAGGTGCGGGACTTGCACCATCGGCTTGGCGTGTGAGGCAAGCAGCACATCTTCCAGCACGGCAAGCACTTGCATGGCGAGGCGCTCGCGAGGCTCGTCCTGGATACGCTAGGCATCCACCTCAACCCTGTGCCGCCGCTGCCTGAGCCGCTGCGTGAGATGCAGGAACTCGAGCTCGCGGATGCCATTCCAGATCCTCCTCGTGAGTGTATGTGGGTCACCTCAGGCGAGGCTGGGAGGTTATTTGATGGCCTCATTCCACTCGAGGTGGTGAATACGTTGTTTGTGTGTCCTGTTTCGGGCCAGCGCGTGGTCCTGATTGAACGCTTGCGCCCCGATATGCATCATGTAGCGCTGGCTCAGCGCTAGGTTGGCATCATGCGGCGCTGGCTCAGCGCGCGCTGCAGTCGCAGCAGCTGTGGCGGCGCAGATCTCGAGGGCCGCCCAAGTGGTGAAGCAGTCCCTCCAACTCGTCCACCTTCTCCTCCTCTTCAACATCCATGTCCTCCTCCTGCTGCTCCTCCTCCCCCTCCTCCTCTTCCTTCTCCTTCCCCTCCTTATCCTCCTCCTCCTTCTATCCTTATTCCTTATTAGAATATACTCCTACTCCCCCCATCAGGCCGGCCATTAGGGGCCGCATCCGGGGGGTCCCATCCTAACCTTTAAAAAACAATACAAAATCAACATTTTTCTTATTTTTTCCTCTCGACATGGACGTCCTGTCGTCCACGGCGATAATCCATTGCAAAAAATACCACAAAGAGCACACGCGCGCGTTCATGTCAGAATCCTACCGAACACCGTGTGTTTGCAAGCATTTCAACATAAAAACATCAAAAACCCAATGCTTTTTCACAAAAATTGTACAAATTTCCCGCCCGGGCTCTCTTGCTGAAATCATAGGAAAACCATAGGAATCTTAAGAATTCTGTCAAATCCAGCGATTTCACGTCATCGCGCGGTGCACTCGCGATGCTCTGTCATGCACCCAGGCCGCGAATCCTGTGCCAAAAAATACCACAAAGAGCACACTCGCGCGTTCATGTCAGAATCCTACCGAACACCGTGTGTTGCAAGCATTTCAACATAAAAACATCAAAAACCCAATGCTTTTTCACAAAAATGCTTCGGGGTATCCTGTCAGACCGTCGGGCTTCCTCCGGCCACCTCTGGCTTCCTGCGGTGTACCGGGCCATTCTCGATTCGTCTGGCAATGCGTGCGCGGCATTCAACGCGCGCTCGCCAGTTCCCGTCGGCAACCGCCATCGCGGCCGCATCAGCTGTACCAAACCGGCTGGCCGGTGTGACTTCGGCCCCCAGTTGTGCCATCTTTGCTTCTTACGTTGTGGGAGGGCGGGTGGGACTGGGCATGCCATGCTTGACTCGCTCGAGCTGGCTAGCTTGACTCCTACTCATACTTTGATTCCTAGTCTCTTCTCCCCCCCTCTTCCTCGTCCTCCTCCTCCACTTCCACATTCTTTCCCTCGTCTTGACTTTCGCCCGCGCCACCGCCAGTGGCATCGTTCTGCTTGCACTCTTGCGCACGGCACGCATGTGCAGTTCGGCTGCCGAGAGACCGAAAGAAGACAAAAGGCTCGCCCCCGCCCCTCCGAGTTCGCGTCGAACAGGTTCGTCGGGGCCTGACCTGTCCCGCCTGCCCCGTCCAGGAACGAGGGGAAGGACAGGGGGAAGGAAAACGGCCCGGGGCGCTCACGTTTACCGCTTTGGCTTCCAAGAGGGCCACAAGGGAGCCCATGATGGTTCCAACCTGGCTTCAAGCTGGCCCAAGGCGTTTTCAAGACGGCCGCCGATGGCAATGCCTTGTTCCGCCAAGTCTCCGACGCAGCCCAGCGGGGCCAATGGCAGCAGGGCCCGCGCAGAAGGCCCAAAACAGTTATATACAGTTATAGACAGTTATAAACCAGTTATATAACAGTTATACAACAGTTATAAACACTTATAAACAGTTAGGAATTAGTTATACACCAATTACACAACAGCCCACTTACCGCTGACATGCAACAGCAGGTTGTGGCACCTCTACAAGTCAGGTTATATGCAGGTGAAGTGTAAGTCCTTAAGTGGACGGCAACTCATGTTATCAGTTGTACAACCGATCTGCGCGCCAAGTATTGGCAGCAGGCGAGTGGACATCATCGCAGTTTCTCAGATATGTTGACATCGACGTAGTCGAGCAACGGGTCTTGTTCGATAGAGCCGTGAATTCTGACAGCGATACGGAGGCTGGTGATGCTGCAGTCGCGGATGCAGTAGTTTGAATTTTCTCCTGAGCGGGCAGCTGAGCCGGGGGGGGGGGCAAGCGACCCCCCCCCCCCCCTCATCGCAGCTGTGCGGAATTGCCCAACGAGAGTCCGCGGAGAGCGGGGGAAAAAAAAGGCTTGTAGTTGAGGGTAAGAGTAAGGGGCGCGTGTTTCTGTGTGACAGAGTAATACCGTTCAGGCACCTAAACAATCGTCTCGCGCGTGCTGCTGGGGTCAGAGAGTGAGCGAGGGCAGGTGAGTTTGGGCTAACCACTGTCCCCGCCACTACCGTCCCCACCACTGTCCCACTGTCCCCACCACTGTCCCGCTGTCCCCTCACCACTGTCCCCACCACCCCCGCCCCCACCACTGTCCGCACCCCCACTCTGTTTTCGATGGGGGGGGGATTCGACCCGGTAGTGACCCCCCCGGTTTTCGAGGGGGGGGGGGGTCGAACCGGTAGTGACCCCCCCCCTCCCTTTTCATGATGAGCTGGGGGGGGGGAGGGGTTCGAACCGGTAGTGACCCCCTCGGTTTTCCGGAGGGGGGGGGGGAGGGGTTCGAACCGGTCGTGACCCCCCCGGTTTTCCGCCAGCGGCGGTAGAACACGCTCTTTCGGATAACAAAACGTAGTCTTTATATTGTTTTTTGTTTGCGATTCACCTTGCATCCCTCTGGTGTTCGTCGTCCGCCGTCGCCGCTGCTGCCGTCGTGTCGTGGCCGTCGCCAGTGTCCACGTGGTCGTCATTGTCGTCGCCATCGTCGAGGGGGATGACCAGCATGTGCATAATCAGAGAACCCGTAGTGTCGGTCGTCGGACGTTTGAGTGGACGCATATCGAGCAGATTTTGCCGGTGATCCGCTCGTGCCGCTCAATGTGATTTGTGGTGAGGCGCGGAGACTTCGAAACCCGTGCAAGGGTTCGGAGTGTCGGGAGACGTTTGATTTCCTGTCTTTACAGGTTCTGGGTCAGAGAAGGCAGTGGGAATGCAATCGTTGTGCCGTTGGCACCCTTGTGAAAGGCCTTTCTTGGTTAATTTGCGTTGAGTTCGTGTGGCGTCCTTTTTGTCGTCGCCATCGTCGGCTTAGCCCTTCCTTCGTGTTCCTTCCTCGTGCTTTCCAGCCCTCCTGTGTCGGCTTCCCGTTTGAAATATAGAGCACATGTTGCTCATCCTTGCTCCTTCCCCCTCTCTCCTCCTGTCTTCGGCCTCGTTTCTTCCTGGCCTTTCTCAACCCTCCTGTGCTGGGCCCCTGTTTCGAACAGAGCACACAGCCCTGTTGATCCTCCCTCCCGCCCCTTCCTTCGTCGTTCTGCCCTCGTTTCCTCTTTCTTTCCCTCCTTGGGTCTGCCAGTCGCGCCTGTCGTCACTTCTCTATGCGTCGCCTCTAAGAGGTCTAGCAGAGTGCGGTGATCCGCAAATCTAGCGGGACCTTGGCCTCCATGGGCCCTGCCAGTCCCACAATTGTAGTGTTTCTGCCGAGCCCTGAATGCGCAACAGCTGCCATTTTGTTTGGCGACCCTGAGTGATCCAGCGCAGTACGGCGCTGCGCAGATCAAACGTATCTCGACTTTTCTAGGTGCTGCCTGGCGCGCAATTGTCGGGTATAGCTAGGACCCGGGGTAAGGGGACCCGGTTAGTGGTAGGGCCCTGGGGCCCTTCCATTGGCCAGATTCACGAAACCAGGTTTGCCGTAACCGGTGTTTTTCGGGTGACGGCAGTTACGGTTAGCGGAACGGGGCGGGGGGGGCGTCCCCCGGTACACATCATTAAACGAGGTTCCACTAAACTCAGTTCTGCCAACGCCCGAAATTGGGAGGAGGAGGAGGAGGGGTAGTATCGGACCGACTTGTCGAGCAGGCACGTCTAGAACCTCAGCGCACCAGGGTGCTCTTCTGATATGCATAGGGGTGGACATACCAGCCAGCGTAAACCCCAATTATTGTGCTTCTAGCAATCAATGCTGTGAAATCTACGTGGAGCAAATTATGAGCGGGCTGTGCCTTGGCCCCGCGGCTCCTCCAAGGCGCCCAGCGCGCCGCGTTCTCGCCGGGAGCGCTGGTGTTCAAGAGGCCGTGTGCGGCAGCGCCTTTTTGCGTCCGTGGCGACCCCGGCGACGGGCGGGAGGCCGGCCTGGCGGCCCGCCACCTAGAACTTCATGCCCGCGGCGCCCTTTTTTCCCGTCGCGATTTTGGGTCCAAGCCATGTCGCTCTGTGGCCGCGCGAGCAAGGGGTGCCACCAGCGCGATGCTGAGCCGCGCGACGGGCGCCAGAGGGCAGCGCGGTGCGCGCCCTTTGTGCGACGCCAGGCGGCGCGACGGGCGCCGCGGATATCCGTCAGGAAGACCGTTGCTGATCAGCTGGCCCCGACTAGCTCCCATGAGCATATTTTAAGCGAGCGGCGCTGGGCGCGGCCGCGCAAACTGGGCGGCCCATCGGGCGCCGTGACCGCGACGCAGAGCAACGCGACTGGCGCGAAAGCCCGGGCGCCGAGCAGCGCGACCGGCCGCAACATTCTGATTTCAACGGCCACCAGGGATCCGAACGACGGGCGCCAGCAACGCGAGTCCGATCGCCACGGCAAGTGGCATCTTTTCAGCACTGATCAGTGCGGCGACGCGTAGCGCGACCCCCCCGATCAACCACGTGGGAACGCGGCGGGGACAAACGCCCCGACACCAGCCAGCGCGACTAGCGCTGCAAGCGCGACGCCAAACATTACGCGACCACGTTCGGCGGTGCTGCTCTGAAGTGCGCTAGAAACTTGCGCGTTGCGCATGTCGCAGGGTCGGGCAAAACGACGAGTGGCGGCAGCGCGCTGCCGACAGCACCATCAGGTGTTGTGTGAGATAAGCGGTGTGCAAGTGGCACGTGCGCCATGTTTCTTGCACAAAAAAGGGGGGAGGAGGAGGAGGTGGAGGAGGAGGGGGGAAGAGGGGGCAAGACATCACCCCTCGGGGCCCAGCAACGGAACCCAAATCCCAGGAGGGAAGAGGGGGGAGATGGCGTGCGTCGCGACGCGGAATAAAGTGCTCGGAGCGGAGGGGGCACGGGACGGAGGTCCCACTGGGGCGCTGGGGGCGCGGAGAGGGGTGGGGGGAGGTGGTGTGCGTCGCGACGCGGAATAACATGGTCGGGGCGGCAGGGGGTACTGGGCGGGGCTTGGGGCAGAGGGCCACGGGCCGGGGGTCCAGCTAGGGCGCTGGGGACGGGGGGCGGAGGGGGGAGGGGGGGTGCGTCGCGACGCGGAATAAAATTGCCGGGGCGGAGGGGGCACGGGGCGGAGCCCCCAGTGGGGCGTTGGGGACGCGGGGAGGGAGGGGGGGGGGGGGGGAGCTGGTGTGCGTTCGTGGCGGAGGGGGCAGTGGGCGGGGTTCCCGCTGGGGCGCTGGGGACGCTCACGGCGCGGGGGTTCCACTCTGGCGCTGGGGACGTGTGTGTGTGTGCGTGTGTGTGTGTGCGTGTGTGCGTGCGTGCGTGCGTGCGTGCGTGCGTGCGTGCGTGCGTGCGTGTGTGTGTGTGTGTATGTGTGTGTGTGCGTGAATGTGTGTGTGCGTGAATGTGTGTGTGTGTGTGTATGTGTTTGTGTGTGCGTGCGTGCGTGCGTGCGTGCGTGCGTGCGTGCGTGCGTGCGTGCGTGCGTGCGTGCGTGCGTGCGTGCGTGCGTGCGCGTGCGTGCGCGTGTGTGTGTGTGTGTGTGTGTGTGTGTGTGTGTGTATGTGTGTGTGCGTGTGTGTGCGTGTGTGTGTGCGACGCGGAATAAAGCGTTCGTGGCGGAGGGGGCAGTGGGCGAGGTTCCTGCTGGGGCGCTGGGGACGCGGGGGGGCTCGGGGCAGAGAGCCACGGCGCGGGGGTCCCACTCTGGCGCTGGGGACGCGGGGGTGGGTGGGCGACGCGGAATAAAGTGGTCGGAGTTTTAGACACCCTGCTGTAAGATAATAGTGATTCGCTGATTGGGAATATCGGGTGGCCAGTGCGCGGAACCCGCGTCGCAGTTACTGCGAATGGTCCTTGGGCGGCGTTCGGCGTCTGCGTGGCGCGGTGGCTCCCCGAGTCGACCGTGGGGTCTTCGTGGCAACAAGCCGAGAGTACTCGGCAACTGCCTGAAATTCCACCGCGGGACCGCGGGCGGGGTAGTGCCGACTCGTTTTTGGTCGACGAGACTCCCAGAGGCCCTGGGGCTTCCCAAATCCCGAGTGCCGATCCTCATGAATGCAGCGAGCACTGTCGGAGGTTTGCGCCGGCGCCTCCTTGTCGCGCTCGCTTCGAGTGCCAGGGGCGGCCCGAGAACCCGCGGCGGCGACCCTGTCGTTTTAGTCTTCGTCGTCGTCGTCGTTTTCTTCCTCCTCCTCCTCCTCCTCCTCTTCCTCCTCCTCCCCTTCCCTTCTTTTCTTTTTCCCGAGGCCCACTGGCTCCCCCGATCCATGCCTTCTCCAAAAATGCCCTGATGCCTCCTTCAAGATGCCCCGAAATATTCCAGGTCAGTTTAACACGTTTCCCTCGGGCCTCCATTTTCTCCCACAAGGAGACGTTGCGGGGCTTCTCCCAGAGATTTTTAGGCTTCTCCCACAGGCAAAACATGGGCATGGCGATTGCGAGAGCGATGTGCCATCCGGGCTGGAGATGCTGAAATGCTTCGGGAGAGGTGTTGTCAAGACCTTCTCGGGCTGGAGATCTGGGCAAAGGAATATCGGGCCCCCAGTGCAAGCAATGATCCCCCATGGGGGGGGGTCATGATGGATGCATGCTGCTCATCGAATCATACTGCATCCAGTTAATCTGATTGTTGTCGCTATTGTTGCTGCTATTGTTGTTGTTGTTGTTGTTGTTGTTGTTGTTGTTGTTGTTGTTGTTGTTGTTGCATTATCACCATTGGAAAAATTGTTGATCCCCACGTCCAGGGCACGTTGTGCATTTTCAATTAAAATGCGCTTGCCAGGGTTCACACCCGGTTTTTGTATGCGGATTTTCTTGGGTTTCTGATGTTTTTGACAGTTGGTTTACAACAGCAGTGGCTCCCGCCCGATACTTCCTCACAATGTATTCGCAAATCGCGCTGTCGCGCGGGACGCCCTCACACATTATGCAGATATCGCGCTCTCCCGTGGGAGGTCCTCGCAATGTATTCAAACGCCGCGCCGTCGACATTCGGGAATCACGGTCTCGCTATGGATTTCCTCCTGATGTATTTGGGAACCGCGCTGTCGCTCGAAAGGTCTTCGCGATTCATGCAGGACGCACGTTTCAGCAACCCGCGTGCTCGACCTGGCCGCTTGGGTCCGCCTTCCCGACCCGCCCGCTACGGTCTACCCACCCGATCTGCCCGTCTGGTTCTGCCGCGAAAATCACGGTACAGGTAAGAAAGGTATCACCCCAAGTGCGGTATGATTGAAGACGAAGAGGGTGGGTATCGAGGGTTTTTGATTTCTGCGTCGAACGGCACGCTGGCAGATCAGCGAACAGTGTTGCAATGATTGTTGTTGTTGTTGCTGTTGCTGTTACTGTTGGTGTTGTTGTTGCTGTTGCTGTTGTTTTTGCTGTTGTTGATGGGTTTGTTGTTGTGATTGTTGCCGTTGTTGCTGTTGCTGCTGCTGTCGTTGGACTCTCACGACTGAAGAAAAATCATGGTTGGTCCCCCTTTTCGGTGCTCATCGCATTTTTCAATTGAAGTGCCCCTCCCGGCGTTCGCACCTTGTTTTTATCAAGGGAAGTCTTCCTCCTCAAATTGCGGTGTTAGCTCCCGGGTTACAATAACAACGGCCCCCGCCTGAGATCTCCCTACAATTTAGCCAGGACCCCCGCTCCCGCCCGAGATTTCCTCGTATTTTATTTTGGGAATCGCGATCTCGATTGGGACTTCCTTACAATTCTTCATGAATCGTTTTCTCGGCGCTCTGAAGTCGCGCTCCTGCTGGAGACTTGCTGGCAATGTACTAAAGAATAGCGCCCTTGCGTTGGAATTTCCAGCAATTTGCTCAAGCGCCCCGCTCCCGACCCTCAGGCACCCAGGAGTCGCGCTCACGCTTAGGACTCAGTCACAGATTATTTAGGAATCGGGATCTCGCTGCCCTTCGTGGCCCCGTTGCAGCCCTTCGTGGCCTCGCTGCCCGTCGTGGACCCGTCGCAGCCCTTCGTGGCCCCCTCGCTGCCCTTCGATCGCTGCCCTTCGTGGCCCCGTTGCAGCCCTTCGTGGCCCCCTCGCTGCCCTTCGTGGCCCCGTTGCAGCCATTCGTGGCCCCCTTCGCTGCCCTTCGTGACCTCGTTGCAGCCCTTCGTGGCCCCTTCGCTGCCCTTCGTGGCCCCATATATGTATGCCCTTCGTGGCCCCCGCTCGTTCGCGCCCGTCGTGGCCCCACGTGCATTCCCTTAGTGGCCTCGCTGTCGCCCTGCGTGGTCCCCTCGCTGCCCTTTTTGGCCCCGTTGCTGCCCTCAGTGGCCCCGTCCTTGCCTTCCGCGGCCCAAAATACGTTTGCCCGTCGTGGCCCCCGCTCGTTCGCGCTCTTCGTGGCCCCATGCGCATTCCCTTCAAGTCTCCGCTGTCGCCCCTCGTGGCCTTTTTCGTGCCCTTCGTGGCCCTGCTGTCGTTTTCTCTCTCGCTCTCGCTTTCGCTCGTCGTCGTCGTCGCCGTCGTCGAACTCGACGTCGTCGTCGTTGTCGTCGTCGTGGTCGGTCCCCTGTCCGTCCCTCTTTGGGTCGGGTTACCGCCGATTAGCGCTGCTGCTGGCCAGGCCGACGGTCCGCGGCCGCCCCGCCGCTTGCCGGGGGCCCGGCCTGCATGGAAGAAAGGTGTACCCCACAAAATGGGTACGATCGAAGACAGAGATGGCGGGTATCGAGTGTTTGGGAAATACTTGTTAACGGACATTCGAGCAGATAAGAGCGAACAGTCTTATACGTCTTCCTACCAGGTTTGGGGGGACACGGCCTAGGAGAGATTAAGTCTCATGGGGATGGTGGGACCTGTCATTGCAGCCGCGCCTCTCGAGAGTTTCCTGGGGCGCCTGACCGTTCAGCGCATTTGACGTGCAAGCGGGATGACCCCCCCCCTACTTGGCCGTAGTAGCAGACGCGAGAGGGGAGGCAGGAAGCTTGCGACGCGACAGAGAGAGGGCCAGGCAACCGTAGCCTCCGGCTCAAGCGAGCCCAGCAGCAGAGGCACAAAGAAACCATTGCGGCTCAAGCGAGTTTCGCAGCGACAGCAAGCCAAACGAAGACCACTAAGTGGCTTCGGGAAGGCCGCAAATGAGGCCACACTCTGGGGGACCACCTAGTGGCTCCACACTCCGAGTATCCAGGATCTCGCATTGGCCTCCCAGGAAGTGGGTGGTATTCCATTGGGCGTTCTCCCTGGAGGCCGGCCTCCCCGAAAGTAGGTATGACTTTGGGCTCGGGGGGAGGCCTGCCTTCCTTCCCCCGCTTGGGAGAGGACCTGCTGAAGCCAACGGAAGAATCATCACCCACCTATCCTCATCAATCTTGGGCGCAATACAATGAACAGCTGATAAGGAGAGTGGGGTGGGGAATGCAGAAACCGAAACTCGAAACTGATTTCCCAATTGGGGGCACGACGTGCCCACACCTTCAAGGTTTGGATCACCACCGCCGCAGAGGAGACTTATACGTCTTCCTACCAGGTTTGGGGGGACACGGCCTAGGAGAGATTAAGTCTCATGGGGATGGTGGGACCTGTCATTGCAGCCGCGCCTCTCGAGAGTTTCCTGGGGCGCCTGACCGTTCAGCGCATTTGACGTGCAAGCGGGATGACCCCCCCCCTACTTGGCCGTAGTAGCAGACGCGAGAGGGGAGGCAGGAAGCTTGCGACGCGACAGAGAGAGGGCCAGGCAACCGTAGCCTCCGGCTCAAGCGAGCCCAGCAGCAGAGGCACAAAGAAACCCACCCCCACCCCCAACAGACCCACCACCGGGCACCGCTAAGCGGGCCCGAGGGACGGGAACGGGAAAAATAATCATCTGCCCCTCCACCTTCGTCTGACGGCCAGCGAACAGCAGCCGCGACGGGGAACGAGGGGGGAGCAAGCAAAAACCCGCACCACCGCGCACCGCCAAGCGGGCGTGGGGGACGCGGTTCGGCGCAGCTGCTGCTAAACCCGCGCCTCCGCCCCGTGCCTTGCGGCCACGGCGGGAGGTAGTAGGAACACAAAGGCAGCTTCGATGGAGAATCCCCACCCCGTTTTGGAGCAGAGCGGGGACGAGGGCCTGCGCGCCCCGCTGGCGCTTCTGACGCCGCGCCTCGAAAACGCAGTGGAGACATATTGCGCTGCATCGGGCGATTCCGCCGGCGCCGTGCGACAATGGCTGGAAGCGAATTATGTAACCTCACTGCTGGTGCTGGAAATCCTGGCAGACGAGCTTGGGGAACCAGACCCCGAAACAGACCCACTGCGACCACCGGCGGGCTTCTTCGACCATGCCCTGGATTTGGCAGAACAGGCGTACTTCGCCATCAAGCACGTGGCAAAAGTCCGAAGGAAGCATGCCACGGCCGACCTCAAAGAGGCGGCACCGCTGCGCACGGTTGAAAACCTGTGCACGCTGCCCGCGACGGGAGCACAACGACCCTTCAAAAGCTCGCGCCCGCGCGCAGAGCAGCAGCGCGACCAGGAGAGCCTGGACGCGCGCGAGCACGAGACGGCGTTGAAGGCATGCCTGCATCTCGTTGACTCAGTGCGCCAACACAGCCAGCGCTGCGCCCGCATGGATGATTGCAGATTGCCGATTGGGGACCAGCGCAGGCTACTGGCCGAGCTGCTAGGGCGCAAAGCGCGAGTGGCGAGCACGGTCAGACAGCACTCCCGGCATGTCCATCGATTCATGACGTGGCTGGAATCGCGCGGCCGCCAGGTTGCAACTGTGACTGAAATCGACGTCAAGGTGTATTTGGACGAGCAGAAGGAGCGGGGACATTCTGTGCCCGGTGCTGTGTTTTCGGCGCTGCGCTGGTTTGACAACGCAATCCAGATGGGGTGGCCGCTGCAGGACGAACTGGTATTGACAGCCGTGACAGAAGCGCACGGAGCGGCAGCCGCCACGAGAGTGCAGGCGGAACCGTTCACGCAGCTGGTAGTGGACAAACTCCATGACCTCTTCTGGCGGGCACAAGGTGCAGAACGATGGATCACAGGTTTCTACATCTGCCTCGCCAGCGCTGTGCTCCGCTGGGGAGACCTCCACAGATCGTGGAACCTCGGGCTCACGCGGGATGCCTTGTACGGCACGTCGTACCGCATGAAGCGGAAAACAGCGCCGACCCCGTGGGCGGCGTTGCGGCACGACGCTGGCGGCCGCGACTGGGGTGGGGCATGGCACGAGCTGACCAGCGCCCTGACTCCAGAAAGCGACCCAGGCCAACCACGGAAATGGCTCTGGCCGGCGGTGGAGCACCCCGGGGAGGGTAGACTGGAAATAGCTGCCCCGATGCTCGGCACAGGCATGCTGACTACAGGGTTGTATCCGCCACAGCAATCCCGGGCGTTGACATCGTTGACCGATTGGGCGGCGAACCCACGGGACCGGAATCTAGAGATGATACGGTCGGTGAAAGCAAATCGCGATCCGGAGCTTGACAAGAAAGTCTGGGACAAGGTCCGGAAAGAAGTCCAGCGAGGATACGCCACCATCCGCGACCTCGACGAATTCGACTTGCACGAAGTTTGCCTCACTCCACGATTCCCCAAGTGGGAGCTGAAGGAGACTGGCGAGTGGACGGCCCGACCCATCAGCGACTTCAAGCGCTCGGGCGGGAACGACACAGTCGACTTGGCTCAGCGGTATACCCCAGAGGACTTGGTCCAGCTGTGGGCCGCCACGAGATGGTGGAAAGAAACGTTCGGCGACCACGTGCCGCTCATGGGATACCGAGTGGACTACGAGATGGCTTTCCGCCAGAGCCCGAAAGACCCAGACCAAGCGCATCTAACCTTGGAGATTGTGTGGGACCCACACGAACAAAAGGTCCGAGTGGTAGACGTAGACGGACAGCCGTTCGGAGGCGCGCTGTCGCAATTCAACTACGTCCGGGACCCTGCCGCCATGGTGGCGATCGGCAGATCCATGCTGATGCTGGCGATCTCCCATTACGCGGACGACGCGTGGGGAGTGGAGCCGGCCAGACTAGCACAGCAAGCGCACCGTCTCTGGATTGAGCTGAACACCCTGGTGGGGTGGCGCATCGACATGGAGAAAAGCCCACCGCCAGCTGATCCATTCAAGCTGTTGGGAGGCCTGCATTACCTTGGCGCGGGGGAGCCCCATAGTTGCCTCCACCCAGCCAAATTGCAGGCGATCCTCGCTCGGATACACGGCCACCTCGACAGTGGTTCAATGACGAGCTCGGAGGCAGGCACGCTCCGAGGGCAGCTGGGGTGGGCGCGCTCGTTCCACTTTGGGCGGTTTGGAGCGGCGGCGCTCCGTCCCCTCGCAGAGCGACAACACAACAAGCAACACCTGCGACTCAACCCAGCGCTGCGGGCATCCCTGCTGTTCTGGGTACGCGTGCTCAAAATCGCTGGAGGGAGGCCGATCCCGTACTCGCCGGAACGCATGGACCTTCACATCATCGTGACGGATGGTGAAGGAACCGGCTGGGTGGCGGCGGGCTGGTGGCGGCCCCGGCAGAGCGATTGGGCGCCACGGGTCACTCGCGCCAGGGTGCCGCCGGAGTGGCGGGAGGCGTGGAAGCAGGGCAGCAAAGACATCGACATCAACGAGATCGAGGCAGTAGGACCCATGCTGGCGATGAACACATGGCCAGAGCTCCGAGGGGGCATGGCGCTGGCCTTCATCGACAACGAGACAGCCAAGAGCACGCTCATCAAAGGCAACAGCTCAGCGACGCCCCTCAATGTGATCGCGCACCGGACATGGGAAATGTTCCGCGAGAGAGAGCTGCACGCCTGGATTGAGCGGGTGACGAGTGAAGATAACCCCATTGACAAAGCGTCGCGGGGAGACGTGACCGACCGCTACCGGCAGGGATGGACAGCCCACCAAGGGGTGTGGCCAGACATCACTGACTGGGACCTTGTACGCTAGCCTCCTCGAGCGGGCTCGGGGGGAGGCCTGCCTTCCGCACCCCGCTTGGGAGAGGACCTGCTGAAGCCAACGGAAGAATCATCACCCACCTATCCTCATCAATCTTGGGCGCAATACAATGAACAGCTGATAAGGAGAGTGGGGTGGGGAATGCAGAAACCGAAACTCGAAACTGATTTCCCAATTGGGGGCACGACGTGCCCACGCCTTCAAGGTTTGGATCACCACCGCCGCAGAGGAGACTTAAAATCATTCGTATTGTTGTTGCTGTTGCAAGTGTTGTTTTTGTTGTTGTTGTTGTTGAACACTATTACTTCTAAAGAATTATTATTGTTGGACCCCCTGGTGCACGCCCCCCGCCCAAAACCTAGGCCGCAGCTACATTTTCATCATTTTTCTGCGAAAGCTTCAGAAAAGTGGATTACCCCCGGATCCGGTTTTTTGTTGACGCTCGTTTTCCCTTGCAAAAAACAATAGAAAATGAAAATTCTTGTTCTTAGTTGATCAAATTTCAAGAATCCCTTGCAAAAAATAAGGTAAAGTGGACATTCGCGCTCGCAAGACGAAATCCTTCCAAAACCTTAGGTTTCGTAACGATTTTAACATAAAAACATCAAAAACCCAATGGTTTTTTAAGAAAAATTGTCAAAATGTCCTTCCGCGCGCTCTTGCGGATTCATAGGAAACACACCACTTTTTAAACATTTCTGTCAAAAGGGTCTTTGCGTGCTACTTCTTCAGGTGCTTTGAACTTCTCCAACAACGGTTGCGCGCCTGCGAGGGCCACCATCCCTTGCAAAAAATGAGACGAAGTGCACATGCGCGCGGCCGCCGCGCGCGCATGTCGAAATCCTGCCAAACACAATGGGTTTTCAATAATTTCAAGATGCGATGTTCAGAAAACATATGAAAACGCATTACTTTCTCATCCGAAAAATCTCGAAATCCATTCGCGGTCTCTTGATGAATCTTTAAAACCCAAGCTTCCGAACATGCTCGATTACCAGGCCTTGCCACCGCAGGTCCACAACGTGCTCGCGGTAGCACTGCCGTATGCAAGCACCGGCCTTCCCGCCAGCAGGCGTATCGGCAATCTCATTGGGCATCTGGGACCGCACGGGTATCAGCCAGGCCCGCACGTGTATCAGCCAGGCAGCCGGGCACCCACGCGCCCGCTCCGCGCCATCGCAGACGACGATGCGTCGCGCCTTTAGTATGCTTCTGGATGCGAAGACCATTCGGTTGAGTATACCCCTACGTGTGACTGGACCTGTTTGCGAAAGCAGGAGAAAGTATGGCACCCCTTTGTGTCCAGAGCCGCGCCGTCTGCGTTCTTCCTTTCTCGCTTCTCTCCTTTCCTCCTTGTCCTGCTCCTCCTCCCCCTCTTCCGCCTTGGAGCCGTATTGGAACTGTCGATGGCCATCTCCCTTTCTCCCTCGCATGTCTGCTTGTACATACGTATAATTTCAGAACTTACCGTGCATGCGATCGTTTACAACATGGTGGACCGTGCGTATGTCACGAACCTTGTATACATGTGTTTCTCTCCCTCCGTCTGGCTGTGCACGCGCGCGTTGGGCACTGAGAGTTAGGATCATAGCGCCATGAGTCTATGAGCAATGCATGCGTCATCCTTGGGACTGTATAACATCAGTGTAACACATGTACTTCTGTAATCGCATCCCCACGAATTTGCCCCAAAAATGTGACCAACTATCTTGGCACTGCGTACCATCTCACGTGTACCGTGTACCACATCATATGTAACAGATGTGATCAACCTCTGTGGGTGTGTACCCCACGCCAGTGTAGTAGCCAGGGTCGTCCGCACGCCACGAAGTGAAGTGTCCCAACGTCATAGGGCGGGAAGCTGGGTGTGGGTGGTCTCGAAGAGTCGTTGGGATATTTGGTAGAGCTTGAACGGCCCCCCCACGAAGTGGGGGTATTGGCTGGTGTCGCAAGAAAACCCTGGCACTGGGGAGAACACTGAGCGTTCGGGTAAAATGATTGTTGTTGTTGTTGTTGTTGGTGGTGATGTTGTTGCTGCTGTTGTTTTTGTGGTTGTTGTTGTTGCTGTTGCAATTGTTGTTATTGGTCTTGTTGTTGGTGTTGTTGTTGCTGCTGCTGTAGTTGTTGTTGTTGTTGTTGTTGTTGTTGGTGTTGTTGTTGGTGTTGATGTTGGTGTAATTGTTGTTGACGTTGTTGCTGCTGCTGTTGTTGTTGATGTTGTCGGTTGTTTGTTTGTATGCTTGTTTGTTTGTGTTTGTTTGTTTGTTGTCGTCGTTCCGCCCGCGACCCGGCCCACGACACCCATGACGCGCCCGTGACCCACCCGCGACCCACCCGCGACCCACCCGCGACCCAACCGCGACCCACACCGTGACTCGCCCGCGTCTCGCCCGCGACCCACCCGTGACCCACCGCTCGACCCGCCCGCGACCCGCACGCGACGCAGCTCTCCCGCGACCCAGCCGCGACCCACCCGCGACCCACCTGCAGCCCGGCCCGCGACCCACCCCGCGACCCACCCGGGATTCGCCCGCGACCCACCCGCGACTCACCCCGTGCCCTCCTCCTTACTCTTATTCGCATCTGCGGGGTGCTGCATAGTTTCCAAGCGATGTAATTTTTGGGTCGGTGCCAGCATGTGTGCTGGGTGCACGATTGGTGGCCGCCCGTGGGCGCCCCGTGGGGGCCCCATGTGCTGGGTTGGTGTGCTGGGTTTTCGCCTGGTGCCCTGTTGGTGGCCGCCCGTGGGCGGTTCGTGGGTGCCCCGTGCTCTGGGCGTACCGCATAGCTCGCACCACACGGACTGCATCACACAACTTGTATCGCACAGCTCGCACCACCTCGGTCACAACGCATACCTTGCAACATCAACAGCTTGCAACGTATGCTCGCTCGGACCAGGATGTTGCATGAGAAAGATTGCGCCACGCAGTTTGCTCCACGGACATTTCACCACACAGCTTACACCGCACATGTTGCGCCACATAGCTTGCACCACGCATGTTGCACCGCGTGTGTTTTTTCCTCAGTGAATTTGACTCTCATTCCGTGCCGAGGCTGGACTTATCCGTTCACTCCGTTCTTTGTTGAAGCAAATTTGCACGATGGCCCGTTTCAGAGTGAACTGCGGGCCACGCGCACGTCTTTGTGCGCGCACGTCGAAGTTGTTCGAACGCCAGTTGCTTTCTGAGTATCAGAGCGCAACTGTGTACAAGAACGTATGGCCCAAAATTATTTTACATGAGCATGTCTGTCAGAAGCTTTACATTTATGCCCGCGCACTTCTCATCCTCATCAGCACCATCGTTATCATCGCCAGTGACAGCATTGCCACCGTCATCACTTTCACCCTCATCATCGTCATTGTCGTCATCATCATCCCCATCGTCGTCATCAGCATCGTCATAGTCATCGTCGTTACCGTCGCTTTGAGCACCATCGTCACCATTATCGACAGCGTCGTCGTTGCCACCGTCATCACCGTAATTTCCATCACAACCACCATCGTGGTCGTCATCATCGTCATCGTCGTTGTCGCCGCACTGGTCGTCAGTGCCACCATCATTCATATCATCAGGACTCGCCCGTCCGAGCCATGACTCTGCATGAGAAGGATTGCCGCGTCATTGCACCAGTTCAAGTTTTGCCAACAGGTTTTGGGTGGCTGGGTGGGATGTTTGCACGAGTTTGGGAGGTGGTCTCGAGCGGATGCCAGCAAGGTGAACTGCACCACCTATATGCTCCATTCAGAAGAAGAATAGACTGTACCACCCTCCCGAGCCTGGACTTGTTTGGTCACCGTGAGACAGTCGCACTATTCCATGTGTTTCTGCCTCATCGTTCAGTTTCCATGTGGCACCATGCAATCCCAGCCAAGCCAGTATTGGGATCCCCCCATCCTTGTCAAATCGTACCATGCTTGCACATATGTTTACTCCTAGAGAATGTTCATGGGCACGTTGCAACAACACATGCCACAGCGTCCACACGCGCGCACATGTCGAACTCATACCCAACACGTAGTCCTGCAACATTTTCAACATACAAGCCATAAGACCAAATCGGGTTCCCATAACAATACTGGTAGATATTCTGCCCACGCGCGCTGGCCGATGTCGTCGGGAAATCATACGAGTTTAGCAATGTCGTCCAGAACTCGCATTCTCATGTCACCACGCGGTGCATCCGCGTTGATCTAGTATGCGCTTAGTGCACCAACGCGTGTTAAAGCCTTTCATGCGGGCGACTTGCGCGCCGCCACAAATGCCGAATTCCTTCAAAAACCATGGTTGCTGACGCGTTTCAAGATAGAGCTCTTCAAAAACATGAACAAACAACAGGTGTTCAACACGACGTCTTGACAGAATTCATCACGCTTCGCGTATCCCCACCAGCCCGTCCAGGAACGACGCCCAGGCGAGTAGAGGGTCGTCCTGATGGGCTTTTCGGCGTCTTGGGTGCCTCGGGGGGGGCCTCTTTGGGCCGTTTGGGATCCTCTTGGGGGCCTCCTGGGGGCCTCTTGGGGCCATCTTGGGGCCCCTTGGTGCCTCCTGGGCGCTTCTTGGGGCCATCTTGGAGGAAGGCGATCAAAGTAGAGGGGAGCTTTAATTTGCGCTGCCCCCTCAGAAGGCCAACATGGGGCCAAAACCTTAGTAAAATCAAAGATTTGGGCTTGAAAGAAGAGGGGAGCTTTAATTAGCGCTGCCCCCTCAGAAGGCCAAAATGGGGCCAACACCGTAGTAAAATCGATGTTTCTGGCTTCAAAGAAGAGGGTTTTTGTTTCTCCCTCCCCCCGTCGGGGCCAGAATCCTCGTGAGGGGTATCGAATGTTAGCCCTCCCAGGAGTCGAAAAAGACCCCTCCAACCACCCGCGGGACGACCTCTCCAGGCCCAGGGGGAGGGGGTAGGGGGAGGGGTAAACCCTTCCCCGAAGGGGAAGAAGGGGGGTTGAGAACAGAGAGAGCTCCCTAAACCACTCACGCCCAAAGGGCTGGTGGGATTCTTTATTTTGTTCGTGCGCGCACTTCGCATCGCCCTCATCAGCGCCATCACGCCACCGCCAGTATTGGCCTTGCCGTCGTCGTCGCCACCACCGCCATCACCATCGCTATTATCATCATCGTTGCTGCCGTTGTCGACGTCATCACAGTATCGCGCCCACCCGAGTCACCGACCCGGTTTGATGTGCCCGCGCGCCAGGGCGGTCTTGGAGACGCGCGCGGCCGTAGAGATGCGCTAGCAAGTGCTAATCAGTAGCCGCAATCGTGGCTGAATGGGTTTTGCCGAACACGTTGTGGTTGGGATGGTTGGATGTTTACGCGAGCACTGGAGTTGACGACTTAAGTTGTGCATGATAAATTGTACCACATAGGTTGCACAACATATATCGCGCCATCTATGCCACAGCACATCTAGCATGCACCACGCATGATGCATATCCAGAGCGCGAGGTTGCACTGCTTGGGATCCACGCTGGCAAACATATGTTCGAGGACTTCCCAGGTTTCAGCCCCATTTTGAAGACGAGCCGCCCTCCAGATGGGCTTGCGTAGCTATTGGATTGGTCAAGTTTCCATGACGCCAAGTCTCAGCCAAAACGTTGTTTGTCAAGAGGGGTGGTGGAGGAAGAGGAGGGGGAGGGGGAAGGGGATCATGAGTATGGAGGAGGGCGAGTGCGTGAAGGGAGAGGAGGGGCGAGAAGCCCTGCCCGTCCTACCCGTCCTCCCCCTCGCGCCCCTCCTGGGTCGTCGCCGCAGGCCAAAGTGCAGATGAGATTGGCCAAGGCGCTGGTGCTGAAGCATCACCGCTTTGGGGAGGCGGCCGAGGCGGAGCTGGAGGCGCCGTGCTTCCTGAGTTGGCGGGTGGGTGGGTGGGGCCCCCTTCCTCCTGCCCATCCTCCTCTCCCTCCTGAGGACCGAATGCGGGCCAAGCGCTCAGTAGATGGGGTGCTTGCTCGTCCCTCCGACGCCTTGCGCCGGCCTCACAGAAACGGCCGTTGCATGGTGCCCTGCCGCCTGGCATTATCCATCCCTGGGGGGGGAGGGACGCCCCAGCCGGGACACGTAGCCTGTGCTCTCAGGGAGCGGGGCGGCGAGCGCAACGAAGACGTAGCCCTCCTCCCAGTGTTCGCTGCCAATTCCCGGCGCAGTCTGTCCTCCTGGCCACTGCACCCGCTCCATGTCCCCGCCAGCAGCCCCAAGGAGGAGGAGGAGCAGGAGGAGGAGGGAGGAGGAGGAGGAGGAGGAGGGAGGAGGAGGAGGAGGAGGAGGAGGAAGAGGAGGAGGAGGAAGAGGAGGAGGAGGAGGAGGAGGAGGATGAAGAGACCGAGCAGTGAGGAGTGAGCAGCGAGGAGTGAGGAATGAGGTTTGAGAAGGGAGAAGTGAGGAGTGGTGCAGGAGGAGGCGGAGGATGAGGATGAGGAGGAGGAGGAGGAGGAGGAGGAGGAGGAGGAGGAGGAGTGGGAGAAGGAAGAGGAAGAGGAGGAGGAGGAGGAGGATTAGGAGGAAAAGGAGGAGAAGGAGCAAGATCAGGAGCAGGAGCAGGAGCAGGAGCAGGAGGAGGGAGGAAGGGGAGGGGGAGGAAAAGGAGGAGCTTCATGAAGGAGGAGAAGGAGAAGGGGCAGGGGTCGGCCATGTTTGGGGGGGGATGGGGGGGCGGGCGGCGGGCAAGCAGCGGGGGCGCTTTGTGGGTGCCCTGGCGCCCGCAGCCGGCCCGCGGCGCGGCGCCCGGCAGGCGGAGGGGAAGCAGGCGCAGCAGGACGCGGCCGCCGCCTTGCTCAGGGTCGAGGGACGGCGCACCGCTCCCAGCCAGGCCGAGCCTGGACTCCGGAGGGCGTATGTGTTCAGCCCTGCCCAGCTCTCCCGCCCGCCCTCCCGCCCTCCCTCTCTCTAGTTCTCCACCTCTCTCAGCCTCCCCAGCTATCCCGCCCTCAGGCTCTCTCAGCTCCCCAATCCTTTATGCCCTCCAGCTCGCAGGCTTTCTCGGCTCCACCACGCGTGTCCCCCTGGCCACGATCGGTGTTGATGTACAGCTGGCGTCCTACGAGCCCGAATGCCACATGAGAGTAAACCTTGAGACGTCCGCAAACGGTGTCTCCGCTGGCGCCAGACCCCGGCCCTCCTCCCCCTCCAGCGCCGCCCAGGGTGCGCTCCGCGCGTGGGGAGGAGGGGTGCGGGGAGGGGGCCCTGCGCTGGCGGAGAAACCGCCCGCGGACATCCGAACGTTTGTAGGTTTACTTGTTTTTGTTGCTGGTCGCGAGCGTATCCTCCCGCACGCACCGCTCTGCAGTTTCTCGGGGGGGCGGTCCGCGTGCGCGCGCCCGCCCCTGCCGCGCCACCATCGGCCTGGGGGGGCTCCTCCTGGTGGCTCCCTCGGGCGGCGGCGCGTGTCGGCCCACGGGTGCCCTGCGTGCGCCGCGGGGCGGCACCGTCCTTCACGGCGCGCCCCTCGGGGAGGGTGACTGGCGCCTCGTGCCACGCTTGATCGCTCAGGCTCGCCCGCCTTGGGCCTCTCTGCCTTGCGAGGGCATCCCCTCCCTGTGAGGCCTGGGGAGCCGCGGTCGCTGAGACTGCTCCAAGCGCCTCGCGCTCGGCTGCCTCGGCTCGCACGGTGCCAGGTATGCAGTGGCCGAGCGGCTCGCAGCAGCCAGCCTCCGTTGGCGCAGCCTCAGCTCATAGTCATCCCTTCTTCTCGTCGCCTTCTTTTTTGTCCTCGGTTGAGGCGGAGAGCGGCGATGACAAAGCGGACGAGGAGGATCACGTTGAAGCTGAGGAGGATGCCGGTCTGGTGTCAGGCATCCCTGACGTCCCGAGTCGCCGGTCCGCCGTTGCGCACGAACGCTCTTCGCCCGCCGCGCTGAATGGAGCTGCTGGCGGGAATCCATCGCCGCCGAATGTTGACCAGCCGCTGCCGAGTGTCACGCTGGTCGAAGGACAGAGTATTCGAGAGACTAGCTCAAGCGGGCAGCACGAGGAGATTGATCAGGTGTCGTTCCCGGGCCCTGGAACTCTCGGTGCATCCCGTGGAAGCGGAGCACGAGGAGGAGCGCGTGGAAGCTGAGGAGCCGCCTGGTGTGCGGGCCACTGCCGCACGGAGAGAGCTGGCCGAGTGTGAAACTCCTTTGTCGCCGAGTGACGCATCTACTGCCGCGATTCGAAGGGCCCCAGCCGACGCGCAGAGCATCGCTTCCGTGTCGAAGACGTGGAGCGTCTGCAATAGCGGGCCACGCGAAGCTGACCGCGCCCTGGATGGAGTCGGAGGAGGTGGCTCCTACCAACCTCATCCCTAATTACTCCCTCCCCTTCCTGCCTCACGTCAGCTTGGGTCAACGTCGAGGCCAGCCTCGGTAAGGAGGCGGGGTTCAGTGGCGCTTCGGTGGGCCCCGCAAGCTCGGCACACGCCGGAACTTGGCACGGTGCTCTCCTGTCGCACATTTTGGAGCTCGGTACTGGAGCGCCTTCGTCTCGCACGTGCGCGGCCGCCCGTGGTCGCCCCTGGGCTCGCGCACCTGGCGTGCGCCTTTCTGGTGCCCTTAGGCCAGCTGAGCTCAGTGGCCCTTCGGTAGACTTCTCAGGCTCGGCCCGCACCGAGGCGCCGCGCACCGCCGTGTCGCGCGAGGCCCCGCCCTGGCGGTCATTCGGCCGCCCCTTCCGGTCGGACGAGGAGGGCGACGGCCCTGTGGGCCCCGCGGCGCACGAGGGCTATTCGCAGGAGTCCACGCTCAGTTTCTTCGAGCGCCTGCTGGAACTGCAGCAGCAATCTCGGCAGCTGCTTGCGGTTGCGAAGGGATTCGCCGTCGCTCGGCCGCTGGAGGCGTCGAGCACTCCCCGTTATGACTTCATCGCCGATTGCGCCTGGTGGGCGCTCTTCGAGCACGCGCAGCGGAAGAGGAGAGGGGCCGAGGCCATGCCGGTCCAGGGCGCTTTTTCCCGCCAGTGCTCCTGCCTTGGCACCCGCTGGCGCTAGTCGCGCCGCGAAGCGTAGAGACTGGCGCGCCTGCCTTGGAGGCAGATCCAGGCACGCGTTTGAGGCGCAGGACGTCGGCGTGCAGTCCAGCAAATGCGGCTCTAGCAGTTCTGACCGAAATGTGGTTGGCTCCGCTTCAGTGCCTGTTGCTGCTCCGCTCTCTTTGGCGCACGGTGCCCTCGGATCCCGCCGCCCTCCGGAATTTTGGGCAATGGCTCGCGGCCCAGTTGCGCTGGGCATGGCGCCCCTGCTGGTTGCCGCGGTCGCCTCCACGCACCCCCGGGTGTCCGTCACGCGGCAAGCCTCGTTTGCGAGGGCCAGGCCTCTTTGAGCGGGCCCCGTCGTTCGCGGCAGCGCGTGCCGAGACTGTATCGTGAACAGCCTGCCCGTGCCCGGAAGCTTTGTCCGCAGCCGCCAGTCGCTTGCCGCCCTCCGGGGCTCAGCGTTTGGCCGCCCCCACTCCTTCAACCAGCGAACTTGCGTGATGTGCAGTGGACTAACGACTTCACACACCTTGCTTCACACAAACCAGAAGCTTACTAATCTGGTTATTAATGTTGAAAATATATGTAGTTGAACGTAAGTAACACATAAGCGACTCATGTGTTACTTACGACTTAGCCGTCCTCGGACTTATGATAAGTCCGCGGACGGCTTGTCAGAGGTATTGCGAAGGCCTTGCGGCC
The DNA here is from genome assembly GCA_963575745.1 of Prorocentrum cordatum. Classification (NCBI taxonomy): domain Eukaryota; class Dinophyceae; order Prorocentrales; family Prorocentraceae; genus Prorocentrum; species Prorocentrum cordatum. The sequence continues at coordinate 202,788 of CAUYUJ010019771.1, forward strand.
TGTGCCGCCGACCCTGGTGGCCACGAATATGTAAACGCGGGGGGGTGGAGGAGGAGGTGGAGAGGGAGGAAGGGTGGAGGAGGCAGTTGAGGGAGCAGGCGGGGGAGAATGATGAGGAGGAGCATGAGCAGGAAAAATAGGAGCAGGCACAGGAGGGGCACGAGGAGGGAGAGCAACGGTGGAGGTGGAGGAGGCAGCAAACAATCAAAATCATGACAGAATTTTCGGGGCTCCCTGGTCCCCTCCTGGAGCATCCTCGGGACTTGTTTCCGGGATTTACCTCCGGCCCCCCCCCCCCGCACGCAGGAGGAGGAGGTGGAGGAGGAGAAGCAGGAGCAGGGGGAGGAGCGAAAAGCAGATGGAGGAGGGAGAATAATCACAGTACTTACCCCCTCTCATGGGACTCCCTCGGGACCCTACCCTCCAGGGGAAGAGAGTGGAAGAGTTTCTTCTTCCCCCGCCACCCGTCCCGGGTCTCGCCCTGGTACCCCCCTGGGACGCCCCCCCCCACCCCTGGCGGTGAAGGGATACAGGGAGTTTTCGGGGGGGGCCTCTTGGGGGTAGTTTTGGGGCCTCTTGGGAGGCTGTTGGGGGCCGCTTGGGGGCCTCGTGGGGGCCTCTTGGAGTTTCCTGGGGGTCTCTTGGGAGCCTCTTGGGGCTTCGCGGGGAGCTTCTTAGGGGCCTAACTTATAGGGGGCCTCCTGGGAGCTTCTGAGGCCGAGGGTTCGATATGTCCTGTCGAGTCTCCGGTCTGGGCTCTTTCTTGGAGCCGTCTTGGGGACCTCTTGGGCTATCTTGGAGGCGTCTTGGGCGATATTGGGGCGGTCTTGGGGGCCTCTTGAGTCGTTACCATACGCTCTTTGCCGCCGCATATGTACATATATGAATTGTTTTGAACACTCAGTTGCCTGATCTCTAGCTGTATGGGATCAAAGAGAAGTAACGCGCGCGCCCCGCATTCTCTTTTGTTCCCTATCCGCTTAACGGACAGTTGGACCTCATTCTTCTACGGCTATCGCCTTTTTCTTTGCCGCCATGGTCTCTCGGGAATCCTCGAGCCCAAGACGTTCCTTGGAGCCAATGCTAGGAGCACCACTTTTACCACATGTACATCCTGATCATGTTGGCCCTAGTGGGCTTAAGTTGGGTAAAGATGGGTTATCAGCCGAAATTTCCATTCCAAGGATGACCGACCACGTTGGCCATCTTAGGGCTAACAAGATACTCTACCCACAAGAAACACATAATGTGGGAAACGACCCTGGCCTGACAAAACCATGAAAGCATGATATTCAGGTCGACGGACCAACGCCATCGACCTCCCGACGCATCCAAGATCAAGAAAGAACGGACGGCGTGCCTGTCAACCGTGGAAGACAGGATGCGCGTCTTCCAGACGACGAATCGGACGAATAAGAAGAACGGCACGGCGGCAAAAGCCGCCCCCGAAACCCGCTCTCCGATAACATCGCGCAAGCATGCGTCGCGAAGTCCAGTTCGTCTGATGAGGAAGGAGGCGTAAAGACCCCGAAGGAAAAGAAGGAATCCTTCTCCATCTCGAGTTCTTCGGAGACGGTCAGGACGTCTGTGCTCGAAGGAAAGCCTGTCAGAGAGGCCGCGGGCCATGTCCAAAGTCCGGCCGGAAAAGTTACCCCCGAAGACAATGACGTTCAAACCGAGAACCAAGGGCCGTCGCCCGGGGGCATCGCGACGGAAGTGCGACATGGAAATGCTCCGAGAGAGGGCCCAGCTGACATCAAGGTGTCGCCGTGCGAACAGCGCCCCAAGATCGAGCCCGGCGAGCTGGGTGACCATGACGTACCCAGCCCAGTGCCGGAGGCCCGACTTCGAGGGAGACAGCTCCTCGATTCCCCGAGCGCTATCTCCCGGAGATCAAGGTCGGGAAAGGGCGGTCGTAGTCGCGCATCTAGGAGCTCTCAACATGGATCGCCTTTTTCGAGATCGTCGGCGCCCCGTTTCATGATTAGGGGGGCCCGTGCGCATCAGGGGCCGGGCTGCGCAGCAGGCCCCGAGGGCTGCCGCCCAGGCCGCGCGTCCGATGACAGGCCATGTAAGAAGCCAGCATGTCGAGGCTATTCGTTCCAACGTTCACTGTGCAACCTGAATTTCCTGCGTCCTGACTGCGCGCCTCCGAAACAACGCAACTGCTTTGCTTTCAAGAATCGCGAATGGGGGCAACGGCAAGAGATGAGGCAACAATAACGCCTTTCTAAAATCGCTGCTACGCGTACAATGATGGCTGATTTGGTTGCCAATCAGAAAAGGCAGGCTGAAATGATTGCGCAGAAGGCAGAGTGCGACATGCGCAAAGCCCCCCAGAGGGAAAGGAAGGAGAAATCGATCCTCCATGAGGTTGCGCTCTCGGCGGACCGCGAAGCTAAGGAACAGGCGAAGGCTGAAAGAGCCATGGCCGAGCAAGCGCGCCAAGCCCTTCGGGGAGCTCAAGACGGAGAGGCACGGCTCGAGGACGGCGCCCGTCTGAAACTCCAGGGAGCCGCAGCGTCTCATGAACTGTCGGTCTACAAGGCGGAACAAGCCGCGGTGAAATCAATTGCTGAAAAACGCCACCTGGAGGAGGAGGCCTTTAACGCTCAAGAGACGGCCATGTCGTTCCTACGAGCTGCGCAAACGACGCAGCAAATGTTGGAGAACGAGGTTCGGGCATCGCAAGCAGGAGCTGCAACGATGCGCGTTGAGCTCAAACTAGTTGCGGAGTCTGCGTCGGCCATCCAGGGGGCAGCGGGGCAGCGAAGGCGCTGTCGCAAGCGAGGGCTGAGGCTCTCGCTGAACGCGAGTCGGCTTGCCTCCGGGCGGCCGAGCTCAGATTTATGCGCCGGCGCGCTCAGCGGGCCGTGGCGACCTCCCAGGCTGGCCACGCCAGCGCGAGGAATGAGGCGGGGGAAGCAATTCAGGCCATGCGGAATACCGGTGTGCAGGCTCAGTTGGAAGTGGAAGCAGCGAAGCAACCTTTCCAAACGGAGGCTGTCTCGACCGCGCATGAATGAGAGGCCCAACGCGAGTTGACCTACCGACAGCAAGCAAGACAGCTGTTGCAAGATGGTCTGCAGGGCATGGCAAGCACGGTCAGAAGGGCTGCATCGGCAACTGCGACGCGCGCCCGACCGTCTGGGGGAACCGCGCGCCGACGAGAGGGCTCGATCCAGACTGGCCGTGTCCGACGAAAACCGATGCTTCATTTGCAGCGAGCCCGATGCCCCGAACAGATGTGACTGGATAATGAAACGTCGTCGCCAATGTGAGAAAGACAGGGCGCGTGACCACGAGGCGACGTTGAGGGGGCAGCATGAAGAAGAAGAAACCGCGATGAAGAAAAGGGTGCTGGAGAAGGAAGAGAACGCTCGGTCCAGAGACGAGATCGCAGCCGAGAGCTTGGGGAACATGCAGAATTCCGCGCGATGAAGTTAGAAGAAAAGCACGCACTCAATCCAACGGGATGCGAGACGAGACCGAGGCGCTGATGACAGAATCAGAACCTGCGAGAAAAATGCGAAATCTAACCATCACAACCACCGGGAATTGGCCCCGGCGAGGCGCAAGAAATGAAATAGGAACAGAAAATGAGAAACGGGATGAACCACCGACTAATTCCTTCCCGGGATACGACGCCTGCCCAACCGAGGGAAACCGCGGCCCGCGCTGGGAACCTCGCAGGGGGTGGTGACACACCCCTTTCACCAAGGCGGTGCCGACGGTGAGGGGGGCAAGCCAGGAGGAAAGAAAGGTGGTGTAGGAGGGGCGCCAGGAGGCGACGATCCCGGTGACGACAGTGATGATGATGATGATAATGATGGCGACTACGAGCCGAGCGAAGAAAACGATTCCGAGGAGGAAGGCTCGGATGGCGAAGAGGATGACGACTCCGAGGAAATGGGGAGGCCGCCAATCAGAGGGGCGCGGTGGCAGCAACCCTCCACCGAAGAACAAAACAAGGTTTGCTCTGCCTACGGCCGAGGCCTCCAGAACTGCGACGGCTCTTGCGGTCGCGAGCAGCGCCCGCTGACGAAGCAGGAAAAGCAGGGGCGGGGCGCTGGGGGCAAAGCCTTCAGCAGGCGGGCGAGGGCCTTCCTTGCAGCCGAAACGCGGAGCAGACGGCTGCGGCTGAGAAGAACGCGAAAGCCTCGAAGCAGTCGGCTGCTCCCGCCCCCGACGGAGGAAAGCCGCAGGGCGGCGAAACAAGTGGGCAGAAAGGCAAAACCAAAGCGAAATGCTGGTGCCATTTGAACGGTCAAACGTGCCCTTTCGGAGACAAGTGCTGGCGCGAGGCCGTCGCTCCCCGGCGCCCTTGATCCGGGGGGGCGGCGCGCGGCGCCCATGGTGCTGGCGCCGCCCCGGCGGGGTTTGAAGCAGGGCGTCCCTGTGCAGCTCCTGCGAACGAAGTGCAGATGGCTTGTCCAGCTGTGCCATTCGCTGGGCCACGATCCCGCGCGGTACCACAAGAGCTAATGGCCGGTTCTAATGGCAAGCGGTCATGCGAAACACCTGGCCAACGTAGTTTGGCTGACGCGACTTGCGGAGCGACCGCCATGGAGGCCGAGTGCCAATCAGCCGTCGCGAAGTCCGACGGTTGCCCCTTCATCGGGATGTTGAGATGCTTGATAGCGGGCGGGATATCATCGCTCCTTGAGGGAGCGCTGGACCTGCTCAGATCGGGGGGGGCCGAAGGAAGCTCACTGCGCCATGCCGCAGGGAGCAAAAGAAAGGGGCAACCGACGGATGCCGATTAAAAGAAGAAAGGTGCAGATCCACCCATCCACGCACATCCCCACGCCATGGGCGATGAGCGAGCTATGAAAGGGAGAACTGATGCCGATTGTCACGAAGCATGATGATCCATTCTGCTTCCCGAATAAGTGGCGGAATTGGTGTAACAAGACTACCCGAGTGCATCAGCAGCTCGCACATAACGACGCGAGTGAACTGGAGCATGAGGTATGGAAGCTGTGGCTGGACGGGGCACAAGTGCCCGCGTCCGAGGGCGAATCCGGCAGCGATGCTAGCGAAGGCCATGCCGACGCTGCATCTGCTAGAAAACACAGTCACAGAAAGCGGAGCAACGGGGCAGCAAAGGTCGGACCGATGCGTCTTATCATCGAATCCGGTTGCGGATCCAATCTCATGGCTCTCAAATGCTTCCAGAATGAAGGCGCCATTGGTAAGATGAAGGAACTCCTAGTTCCGATGGCCCTACCCTTAACACGGACGGCCGGCGGGCTCTCGAGCGCCCTAGGAAACTTGAAGGTGGCCTGCGACTGGCTGATGAGTGGAAAGTCCGACGCGATTGTAATGCCGGAGACGCAGCGTGATATCCGTGGGCGAACTTTGCATGGAGAATGGCTATAGCTTCTACTGGAAAAGAGGACAACGCCGCATCTCCTCCGGCCCAATGATATGAGAGTGGACCTGACGGTCGATGACAAAATGCCGTACCTCAGCGTTGGAGGGGGTGGGGCTGGCGAGCTGGGCTGCTGACGGCTATGAGAGCCTCGCGCCCGGGCTTGCCTGAATTCGGCGCCGTCGGAGACGTTGGGCCCCGATGGTGCCGCGCCGGCCCTGGCCGGCCACTGCGGCCGGGCCGCCGCGGGGGGGGGTCGTTGCCATGCGCTCCCTGCCGCTGCGTATGTACATCTATGCATTTACTTGAACACTCAGTTGACTTTTCTCTAGCTGTATGGGATCAATGGGAAATAGCGCGCGCCCCGCGCTCTCTTTTGTTCCCTATCCGCTTAACGGACAGTTGAACCTCATACTTCTACGACTATCGCCTTTTCTTTGCCGCCATGGTCTCTCGGGAATCCTCGGGCCCAAGACGTTCATTGGAACCGATGCTAGGATCGCCACTTTTGCCGCGTGTATATCCTGATCATACTGGCCCTAGTGGGCTTAAGTTGGGTAAAGATGTTTCGGCCTGTCTTGGAGACCGCCCCTTCATTGCGCGGGGCGCGACGGGCGCCATGCCCCCCCCCCCCTCCCCCCCCCCCCATGACGCAGCGCCCCCCCCCCCCCCTCGCCCCCCAGTGAGTCTAAAGTGAGCTGGGCGTTGTGCGTGAGTGGGAACGAACGCGCATCCGCGGCTGCTTGGCTCAAAGCGGCCGGCCGCCCAGATCTGACCACACCTCAGGGCGAGGTGTGCCATGTGCCATCGATGTCAAAATTGCTTTGGATGGCTCGCCCCCTACTACTGGGACTATCGTTAGTACGGTGCAACAGAGCGGGAGGTGGGCTTCGCCTAAGCCGAAGCTGCTGGTTGGGCCTCCCTCCCCTTTTTAAACTTGGTAGCGGAGCTGGCCTATGGTGGTCAGCTCTGCTCCTCGCCTTTCACGGCGCTACCTGGTGGACTACTGACGTGGTGGAACATCAGGGTGCAGTGGGCTTGCGCGGAGGAATGCGTATAACAACGCAGCATAGCAAGGACAGTTGCAGTGGCGCCTCTGTCTACGCGGAGGCCACTTACTTGCGTCCTACATCCCTGCGCTACTTCACTCCTGAAATCCACCCACCTGCTCCAATTGGGAGCTTCTTCGAATACATAATGCATGGGAACATGCGGTGCGACGTCGCGCCGCCTCCACCCCCGCGCAGGCCTGCGACCGCATGCCGCAAACCCCGGCCGACTACATCCGACTACGACCTGCGAGGCCATTGGATTGGGATAGTTATCTTTGGGCCCACATGGGTCGCTATCGGGCGCGCGGTAGGACATATGCGTGGCGGAGACGACGCGAGAACGACTGGCCCCCTCGGGGCCCGCCCGGTCAAGCACCTCTCCGCGAATTCGCTTGCGAGGTGCATGCCAGGAGCAACGCGGCCACGGGCAACATGGCGCCCCCCCGCAAGCTGCAGCCTTGCAGCGAGGCTTGGGGGGCCTCGCATGGACCATGGCCATGAGAGTTCCTCCAGCAGTTATCAATTTCGGCGTTAACATAGGTGGCCGCCATGCCGACGGCGCCACCTACATCGCGTTCCTCTTAAGTGCGAAGTACGAGAACCTAGAAGAGGAACGCCAACTCAACTCTGGCACAGCTCTCATTGACTTCCGAGTCCGCGCTGGAGAACGGATCGACCAGACTTTGGCGCGCTTCGAGATAGCCCGTTATGAAGCGGAAACGGCAGGCTTTAACATCCCCAACTTCCAAACTCTATTACAGTTAGTTCATTCAGAGCCCTTGGGGCGGGGGCATCGCGTGCACAGCAACTTCTGCAGCCACTAAACCACCACATGCCGAGGGACCAGCAACTCCCCACTTGAACGCATGAGGTCATGTGCTCACATTGCTGAGAGAACCGCCGGCAATATTGGTGGCATTTTCAGTCACGGCCACCGAACCGAGACCTTCCACGTTGAGGCAAACGCAGGGCAACCTGCTAGAACGCCCGAAAGGACGATCCGCAACCAATTGAGACCACTTCACTATTGGGTCAGAGTGGTGGTCCGGCTTCGGAGTCGCAAGACTCATGGGCCAGGCTTCGGGGGCCGCCCGACGCGGCGCCCCCTACACAAGCCACAACCCTAATGGGCTCAGCGGGGCAACCTGCTGAGTCCGACTTCGACTCCGGTACTGACACCGACGCGTCTTCGGACGACGAGGCCACTGCCCTGGACTGCTCCGATATGCCCACGTGCAACAGGCGCAATGGTTAGTCTTAGGACGCCAGAAACATAAACGCAGGTGGCGGCGATTTAAGGAAACCAGTTCGCAAAGTACGGCGCATCGTCCGACGGGCACTCAAGGGAAAAGACAGGGGTCGAGGTAAGGGTAAATGTAAGCGGCGGCGACTGCATGGCAGAGGCATGTTAGCATTCTTAGCGTCCCTTACCGGGCCGCAATATGAAGGGATATTCCTAGGTGCAGGCAGGAACCGTAGGCATGCGTCAGGAAAAGGCAAGGGGCGTCGGGGGGATCCGAAAGATGCCAACGGTAAAGCTATGGAGTGCGACATATGCCATATCACGCAGCACTTTCGCCACGAACGCCCTCAGGGCGATGGGAGAGGCAGAGCTCCGTCGATACATCTGGCTCAAACTGATTCCGATATACAGAATGTTGACTGGGAGTCACTTGTGGCCGACCCTGCCGATAGCTCTGTTGCAGTTGTTAACTGCCAGATATTCGAGTGCCAGCATGTAACTCGAGGATTGCTCCGACGGTCTGTTCGAGGAGGTATTCGCTGGCCATGATGATATTGATCTGGCAGACTGTCTGGGCATGCCCATCGCGGGGCAACCTGCTGATATTGAGTTTTCCGAGAGCTCCCGCGTGCCCGCCGAAGGAGATGACAAAATGGCGGGGGCGCCCGCGGATTCAGAAGCCATAGTGCCTGCAACAGAGATGGAAATACAGTTGATGCTGTATCCTCGGGTTTGGCAATCCGACAAACATGCATTTGAATGATGATGACAATTTGCGGGGAAACCCGCGAGATGTTAGCGACCTGTCTGAACGCATTCAGTATGAGCTCGGCCACAAAGAAGGATTCCAACATGCATTCGCAGCTTCGGGCCGCTCCATGAGCCGCCAGGAGCGATCGGCAAGCCGCCAGTCCTGGAGACGCAAGTATCGCGCCGGCGACGATGACGAAGCATGGGAAGATGACGCTCGTCTGGCACGTCGCGGTCGGGTCCGCAATGGCTCGCCCGTCCGTGCGCGCGCGCTCCAGTGGCGCTCGCTCTAGCGGCCTTCAGCGCCCTCATCCTCGTGATGCGGGGGGGCCACAGACCCCTCCATGGAAGGGCAATTGACCTGGCGCCCCCCCGAGGAGGGGGCGCCTGCGTGGACGCCCGCCTCAAGGGGAAGAACCTCGCGAGGAATATCCAGGAGACGAAATGCAGCGCCTCCCTGGCTATTCGGATGCTGGGTTGGCTCGCCAGCGCATAGACCCAGATACAGTGCAACAGTGTCTGGGCAAGGGTTGGGCTGATCACCGGATTCGCCATTGGTATTTTCTTCGCAAGGTTGATCGAGATGAATATGTCGTTCAAAAAGGACAGGGGCTTCCAAAACACAAGAAGCCCTTGTGAAGCGCGACCTCAAGATGGCCATCATCGACGAACGGAAACTTTACATGGGTGTTGTTTGTACATGCTTCGAGTATGCCGCCCACAGCCTCGGCTGCCCCATGAGACGCCCATCATGGAGCCCCACTTCCGCAAGACGCTGTGGGTCTGGTCTCGCGGTGATGGTCGGGGTTACTATACCGATCCAAATACAATGCCATACAAGGAGCAGTTGACGGAAGATGGCTACGAACAAGCTACAGCCCAAGATATGCCCCAATCTGTTAAAATATGGAAGAATCTTTCGCCTGCTCATCATGTAAAGATATCCAACCGCGGTCGCAATGCGGGGAAACCTGCTTCGCCCAAACCAGAAGAAGACGACCAACAATGAGATTCTGAAGCTGAAGATGTGGCCGATGCGGTAGACCCCGCGGCAGCGGCTCCTGCAGGGTACGCCTCGGATTACTCCGACGCCCTCTCCACTGTCACGGATGTCGCTTACGATGCGGACACCCCTATTGTTCTTAGATGCATCGCCACTGAAGACATGGACCTTTCCCTAGAAAGAAATGTCGCTTACCGCGTTGGATCTGTAGGTTGGGTAAAAATTATGATCGGTGAAATTTCTAGCGCTACTAAATATAACATGTCCATCAGGGGAAAGGCCACCATCGGGAATCTGGCACTCAGAAAGCCTGAGCGCGTGGACCTTAACCCTGGCAGGGAGCCCGTGCGATATGGGCCATGGATACCCGCAGGGGCAACGCCGAAAGCACCTCCTCCCAAGCCGAAGACAGATCCGACGACTGATATTTCTCCATCTTCTGATTCGTCGAGTCAGTCTAAGTCACTCGGACCTGCTCAGCTCAGACCACCGCTTAAACAGGACGAGAGGAAAAGCCAAGATGACCCCTAACCCTGGAGATAGCAAGCAACAGCGACCTGCGGGGCAACCTGCTGATCCACGTCGATCCAGAGGACCAGCAGCGGCCGCCGCAGCAGCTGCATTTCAAGGCGCCCGCACTCCTCCTCCGAAGGATCCTGTGCCACGTCGCGGCCCTACTCCTGGCCGGACACACAGGACTGGCTGGACGCCGACACTGGAGGGATCATCAAATAATGTTTCGACAAGAAGTGCGTGTGCTAGAACATCAATGAGGAGAAACGCCTGAATTTCGACATCAGTACCCCGCCAAGGACCCCTCGGACGCCCAGAGGATCCGCAGGCGCTGCCTCGTCATCGGCAGGTGCCTGCGCACCTGCAGCATCGGCAGCATATCAGAGCTCAGTGGGGCAACCTGCTCTTACTTTGGAAGTGCCCGTTGGATGCCGACAGTATTGGGGCTGTGCGCGCACTGCAAGGCGCATGAAGATCAACCCAGCATATCGCCCCTACAACGATGACGGGTATGATCGATACATTGCGGTGGAATGCGACGTCCAGGATGCCGCCGTCAATGCCGATAAGGACGCTCATGCGCGCCAGGTTGCACGTACTATCCTGCGTAGACGCCCGACGCTCGCGTATCTTTGCGAGAAGACCGGCTAGATGGGGATTTTTAAAGCAGACAGAATTGTTGGTCCAAATATGACTTATCAGGAGCAGCTTTGCTGCTCAGAACGGCTTACGACTGCTACTCGTCACAAACCATTTCACTACAACCAACTCTCTAGGTTTCTGCGAGCAGTGCCGTCTATCGACGAATCCGATGGATGGGTGGAGCTCTCAGAGCTGCCCAACCTGCTGCCACCTGAGGCATGGGATCGCTGCCGCCCCAAAAACCTGGAGACTGTCCGGCGTTATCTCAGCAACCGCCATTGGGCATTTAATTGATTGTGCTGAGCTTGGTTGGCATGGTCGACGACGCTGGGATGCAGAAGAACAGGCCCCAGACCAAGCAGTGCAAGTTCGCTGCTGAGATGTGCGAGACGTATTTCATACGCCCGAGTAATGGACACAGCAGTCCTGGGATAAAATACCCTGAATCACTGTATATGAGGATAACGGATTTGACTATTACAGGTGCACCCTGTTATTTCATTCGTGGTACCCAGTGGGAAAATACCCTGGTTATACTTCGCATAGGACTGTCATGCCGTGCCGGCGACACCATCAGGAGAAAAGGCAGACAGTTTGTTCACTCTTGCCCATATTTACCGGGTGACAGCAGAATCCAGTCAGGCCTGCGCGTGGATTCCGAAGTACTCATTATGGTTAGGCTGAAGATTTTGCTATCTGATGTTATGGCTATTTGGCGCTCAGCAAATGCTATTATAATGTCGGCAGGTCGGAACGGCGACTCACATCATGCAGTTTATGGGCATTCTGCCCAACGGTAAGTGCAGGTATAACCGCGCGGGGCATGCATGGATCAATCCCTCGTACCTGTGGGACAACGATCATTGATATCCGAGAAGTGATCTTTCCATCGACGATATGTACGAATTTCAAAATGATGCATCATCGTTGAAATATTTGTTTCCCCCCAAAATAAACCCTACACTTTGACGTGTCCCGAGCCGACGCCCATCCAGGAGGTCGAGTTCTCTGCGGCATCTATGCTGCAAGAAGTGCATCAAGCGGGGACACCTGCAGGGGGATCTGAAAGATCATGGATTCAGGCCCAGAGTGCGGACGTGATTGGCATGACATCGGGTGGAATTACTTCCGCCGACATGCTGTGCGCCAGCGATCCGTGGCGTGCCCAGACGCAGCAGCTGCCAGTACCTGCAGGGCAACCTGCGTCGCTTGCGCCTAATAGCAGGGCCACAACTCCATTTGGGATTCCACAGAGTGCTGGGAGCACCAGAAGCCTACAGGCAAGGCTCCAAATAATCCGGATGGACCCGCAGCTCTACCAGGCTTTGCAGGCGACATCGCCGTTCGCACCGCGGCGCCCCCATGCGGGGCGACCTGCTTTCCCTGACCGCCACGCTGCACAGAGGGCCGAGAGTTCGGTTGGTCAGCAAGAGTGGATGTACGGCAAATGCGCGTAGCCGCACAGAGCGCGCGCAGGGGCGGCATCGACCTCCTAAGCGCTAGCTTGACGCCGCCTTGGGAGTATGTCCCGGACCCAAACGCATCACCGGACAACCCCAAGAGGTACGGATACGTGCCAGCATTTTTTAGTCATCCGACATACGATCCGACAACTGCAGAGCGCCCTACAACAGCACCGATGGACTTACCATTATATCCTGACAACCATGCTCAGGTGACGGGCAACCCTCGTGTGGGAACGCAGCCGGAGAACCCGTATGCACGGGCGACAGCCGACGGCTTCTATCAGTCTCAGTTGACACGCGGCTCTGGTTACACGTCAGGTGTGCCGGGCCAGTTTCTTCATTATGGGTATTTGGCTACCCCTATGGATTCATTTGTGACGCAGCAGGCCCCTGGTCTGGCAACGCCATCCTGGTAGCGAATTTATGGTTCCTCGTCCCCGTCTTGGGCACCGCCTTGGGGCGTTCTTGGGCGGTTTGGGCGCCTGGTGGGCCGTCTTGGCCCCCCGTGGGCCGTCTTGGGGCCCTCATGGGGGCGTCCTCGACCGGCTCGGGCGCCTCTTGGGCCGTCGTGTGCGCAGTGGAAGCCAAGGGCGAACGCGCCACAAATATCAGCTTTCCCTTGGGAAATCGGGGCCTTCGGGGGCTTTCTTGGCGTCGTGGGAGTCGGCTTGAATGGCATCCGTAGCCATCGCAGCGTGTTTTCGACGAGCGTTCCGAAACCATCTTCGGGCGATCTTGGACGGCCCCCGGCGCTGCGGCAGGGCTCCCGGCGCGCCAGGCCCCACATTTGCGGTCGGGGTTCCAGTCCCCGGCCCCGGACCCAGTTCCCCGTTATATGTACATACATACATACATACATACATACATACATACATACATACATAGATACATACATGTACATATATATATATATAGAGAGAGAGAGAGAGAGAGAGAGAGACAGAGTCATAGAGAGATATATGAATCCATGTATATGTGTACGTCGTGTGCGTTTACATTTATATATGTTTATGTATGTGTATATGTGTATATACATGTCTCTCTCTATATATACCCACGTACAAATACATCCACGCTTCAAACTCGAATCATGAGTATGTGGAAACAAGAGGTACGCTTGCATGTACGGCGCTAAAAATTCTGGGATCCAGAGACACGAGAGAAGAAATAGCAGCTGCAGCGTCAGCGACGGCAGAGAGAAGGACGTGGACGGAGGAGGGGAGTCGGGCTATCTTGGCAATTCCTTGGTTTGTCGGGGCTGTCATGGAGTGTCCTTAAGCCCTCTGGATGGCTTCTCGGTGCGTTTTGGGGCTAAGTTGCGGCGGCCTCAGGTTGTGTTTGGGGCAAACTGATGGCCTCCATCTTTGACCGTCTCGCGGCACGCTAGGGCTGGTGGGGCCCAAGTGGGCCGCCGATGGCCCCTCGATGCCGTCTTTGGGGGTCTCTTTCGGCCGTCATGGAGCTGCCTTGACGCCTTTCCGGGCCATCCCAGGGCCCTCATGGGCCGCGCGGGGGGGCCAAGCCGGGGGCCATCATGGGGTCATTTTGGGCAGTCTTGGGGGCACCCTGGGAGCGTGTTGCATTGTCTTCGACAGCATAACAAAGCAACGCGGCGATGATTGAAATATCCTCCGACCGAAAAACAACCGTCATCCGCGTTTGCTTGTCAGGGTCATATTTGGAGCTCTCTTGGGCCCCACAGGGTTGGAGGGAATTTTCGTGTTACCCAGACATATCCGGTTTTAAAAGGCCCCACCTTCGTCCTCTCCTACCGCGTGATGGCCGCAAGGGTTCACATCGGCTGGGTCCGGACGGGCGTGCCCCGATCCCGCCACTGCAGCCCTTCGCTCAAGGCTAAGGCTGTCGTGGTCTCCCTGGCCAGGTACTTGCGGGCGTTGGCTGCATCAATGCCACCCGCCGCTCCACCCTCGGGCTACCCGATGGGCGGCGCTCCCTTGCACGAGCCCGTCGTGCCGGTCATTCCACTGCCTCCGGGTCCGTGCGCGCGGGGCGCTCGGGCGGCTGGTCGCGTCGCTTGACCTCATGCCCTACCTGTGCGGCAAGTTTTGGACTCGTCGCCACCATTTTCCTGGGTAGGTGCGGCGTCCACTTCTCCTCCGCCTGCATGGTTTGCTTGTTCGACAAGGTTGCCTGGGGTGCACGGGCCTTTCGCCATGGCCTTCCTGGTGCTGCTGGCTCATCTACCGGCGCTCTGGAGTTTGTTCCTCGCCGGCCATTTCGTCGTTCTGGTGCAGTTATACTTCTTTCGCGCCATTTTAGCTGCGCTGTATTCCCATTCGTTCTGACGCGCTAGCGACGGGCACGGTCTTCCCGTCAAGTCCCACCTGTACGGCAAGTTTGGCGTTCCAGTTATGCCTTCACCCTTCGGGCTGCGTGTCCTACGAGTTCGGTACGGTTTCTTGTTCGGGGTACGGATGGGCCTGCTCGGCTATCCTGGAGGTGCGCGGTCACGCTCTGCCGTTCCTTGTGGTGTTTGCTCATCCTCACGGCCGACACGTTCTTCACAGTCCTGGCGCTGCTCCTCTCCGTCTGCCCTCGGCGGCCCCTGAGTTCCGCCTGTCCCGGCGTGTTCGTTGCTGTCTTTTCCTTCGCAGGTGGCATAGCCTGCCACTGCTTTCCCTGCGTCCGACTTGATTCGTGCGCCTGCGTACCCAAACGTATCCCCGCCAGCCCATCCAGAAACGATCGCCAGGCGAGTTGCCTTGATCAGGGAAGCGTAGAAGCATGCAGCGGAACTGTCCGCTGCGGTGTTTCGTCCCTCCTTTCGAGCTTCGATCTTCGATTGAAATATATCCAGCCCCCTCCAGTCCTCCAGCCCTCTCCAAACCTCAAACCCTTCCGCCGCCATCCATGCCCTTCCAACATTCCAGCACCCTCAAGCCACCACCAGCCCTCTTTATTTTTTTCCGCTCCCCTCCAGCCTTTCCAATTCCTTGTCAGCTCCTCCCCCCCCTTTCCGATTCCCTCCACCCCCCTCCGACTTCCACCGCCCCTCCCAGCCCTCTTCATCCTCCTTCCGACCCCCTCCAACTGCTTTCACCCTTTCCAGCCCCCTGCATCCCCCTACTATCCCTCCAACCCCTTCCAATCCCTCCACCTTCCCCCAACCTCTTCAGCCCCCCAGCCCCTTCAACCTCCACCAGCGCTCTTCAACCCCCATCCAACTTTTTCCCACTCCTTCCAAACCCTCTCCAACCGTCTCCAAGCCTCCGCCCCCTTCCAACCCCTTTTTCCAACCCAGTCCAGACCCGTCCATCCCCCTGCAGCCTGATGGCAGGGCGGCTCAGCATAATCACCCCTCTGATCTGATTGGCTCTGCATGCGAGCGTGTTTTTTGTCGGAGTCATACTTGCTTCGATAAAGTATGCCATTCGATTTGCATGTTAGGATCGATGCTGTGTCCCTTCGGGGATGACTCCAGCCTCGGGCACCTCTGGTGGAGTAGCGGTGATGCGCCGGATTATTTTAGGCTTGGCGGCTTGGTGGCTCCTTCGACTGGTACCCAAGTTGTTGCGCATCGGGCTATTGCCGCTCAGGTGCCCACCCAAGCGGGACCCTTTCGTGGTCGTCAGCTACTACCTGCGCGATTGTCAGGACTTGTCGGACCACGACATGTTCATTCTATACAAGATAGGACGTCTGGGTTGGAGTTTCCTCAGGTCCTACACCATCGGAAGCGACTTCAATATGCCGCCAGCGCGCCGAGGATAATTTAAGTTTTCCGAGGACATGGCTGTCCTGTTGGTTGACGCAGGGTTCGGTACTTACACCTTGACTTCCTCAGGAGGTGAAACTACAAGTATTTCATCGTGTCCAGCGGTCTCTACAAAGGATATGGGGGTGTTAAGATCGATGGCATGACGCCCATTGCCCCTCGCCCCCCATTGGTCTTAGCGTTCCACCCCCGGCTGTGCGGGCTTACGGCCCGAAACCTCCCCCTCTTCCGCCCTCGGTCCCGATCGGCCCGTGCCCACAGCTGCCCGATTGGACTTCTGTGTCCGAGTTTGCCGAGCAAGTACTGAAGTATGCCATGGCGGGGGATAGGCAGGCCCATGGGGCCTTTTACCGTTGCACAGCGAGCTGCCTACATACGGGTGCGGAGGGGGGGGGGGTCCGCAAGTCAGGATTGTCGGCCGCAACGACATCCCCTTGACCCTCCCCCTCAGATGTACACGATTGATAAAGCCCCAGGCATGGGGCCTGCTGTTGCACTTGACGTTCGATCCTCAGCCAGCCGTGGCAGAGGAACGAGGGGGCGTGGAAGGGGTGCTGCTCGAGGCGTCTCTCGAGGCAGGGGTGGGCCGCGGGCTCCTCTGTCCTGAGTGTGCCTCTGGCGGTGTCCTCTCCTCGTCCTTGGAGGGGGGGCATGGCGCCTGCTGGTGCCCTGCTTCGCCCTAAGTCTCCGTTTTAGGCGTCACTCAAGCAAGAGTTTCCTTGAGGACGGCGCTTATGGTGGCAGCCGCTTGGCTGCGCGCCATTGGGTGCGCCACTGGGCCCGTGCCAGCCCCTCGCGGCGCTGGCCAACGCGCAGGCGGCCCTCTCGGCCTACAGTAGTAGAACCTAGGCGCCCTCTTCCTCGCAGGTGGGATAGACGGTGCGGCGCCCCAGGGTTACTCCTATTCCTATTCCTCCTCCTCCTTCTCCTCCTTCTCCTCCATCCCTCCCTGTTACAGGTAGCTTCCCCCTGTCGCGCGCCCAGCCGTCTCGGTAAGGCGGACCAGGCGTCTCGCTGGAGAATTCTTCGCCGTGCACGATCCGGAAACATGAACATGTACATGTTTCAACGATGCATTGAGTTCCCGCCTTAGCTCCGCGCGCAATCGTTTCAAACTCTTGCAACCGCTTCAATGTTGGAGGACCGTCCCTTCTCAGAATAGTCTCTCGCCTTAGCGCCCCGCGCAACCGTTGTAGCACATGCAACGGTTACGTGATGTTGCAGGGATGGTGGCATTTCCTTTTCAAGGTGGGGCGTTCGTTTGTGACTCTGTAAGCCGAACCGGCAACATACTACTCGAGCAGATGCAACAGCTGCGTGGATGGAGGGCAGAAGATTCGACGTTTGAGCATCTGGTCGAGCCGCACGCATCCGGACGGCTAATTTCAAAATGAGGTTGTCGTGAACATGTTTTTCAGTGTTCGTGCCCAGCAATGAATCTTGTGCGGGAGATATGCAGATGTGGCGGTTCATTATCAGAGCGGGGATTTCGCTAATCATACTGGAATTGCACTGTCATGCCTTGGTGCGTCCCTTATGATTAGCAACTTTTGTGCAAGCGAGTTTTTGTCGATAGAAACTGGGCTCCCGAGTGGCAGGCCCACCGGGTGATAGTATTTCAAGGTGTTGCTTTTTGAGGTGGTTCGGGCATATGACGCGGACTTGGAGGGACTTGGGACGGGATGGTGTATCACAGCATCCTTAATGCAGCTTGGGATTATTTTGGTTTCCCGCTTCCCTCCTCCTCCTCCTCCTCCTCCTCCTCCTCCTCCTCCTCCTCCTCCTCCCCATCCTCCTCGCTGGCTCTGGGGTTGGCTTGGTGGGTCCTTTGCCTGCGTCGTCCTTTGGCCCGCCTGCTGGTGGGGCGGGCCCTCCGTGGTCGGCGCTTCCTCGGGGCCCAGTGGGCCTTGGAGGGAGCTGAAGTGCCACCGCCCTCGGACCCTGTGGGCCTTGAGCGGTCTCTGGCTCTTAAGAGGGTGAGGCTCCGGACTGATGAGGAGAAGAGGAACCTGGACTTTTCCAGGCGTGCCATCTGGCCAAGTCGGCCCGCACGCAGGGCCCCGATGTGCCCGAGCTCCCCCCCCGACGCCCCCTCCCACGCCAGGCAGGATGAGGATGATCAGAAGGAAGCTCGGGCCTCTGGAGGCCCGCGCCCGAAGGCGCCGCGGCTTCTGGCCCCCTCCCCTGCCGCTTGTGTCGGGGTGCCTCCTGCCCCCGACCGACCCGTGTGGCCTCCACCCCATGGATGGGCTCTGGCCTCTGCAGGCTCGCCGTGTGGGGATGCGGTCCGTCCTGACCACCCCCTCCCCGCTGTAGGCCCTGCAGGGCCTGGTCGTGATCGGGGTCACGTTGTCGCGCTTCGGACCCATCCTTGCATTCTGCCGTCTGTGCGGCGATCGGGCCCAGCCGTCGGTTCCTCGTTCCCGCCTTCGGGGCGCTTGCAAGGGTCTTGCATCTAGCAAGGACTCGACGTACCTGAAGGTTCTCGAGGTAGGGAATGACGACATTACGGGGAAGTGGACAGGGTCTCCTCGACCGCTCCTCCCTTCGGACGACGCCACTTATTGGCTCCGTCTCCGATATTTCGCCTTGCGATTTTCGCTTCTCGTTTTATCACCTTTTCTTTATTTCGTCGAGTCGCGCGTGCTCGCCCTTTTCCGCCCGCCCTGGCCTGTCTTTTCCTTCGTTTCGACGCACTCGAACTCGAGTTGGTGGTGCTTCCTCCTCCTCCTCCTCCTCCTCCTCTTCTTCCACTTGGAGCACGGCGGAGGAAGCTGCTGCAAGATTAGCGGCAAGCGGGCGCGCACACGAGCGCGCGCCTTGCTCAGGAGGCGCAGGGGCTGCTGACGCAGGTGCTCGCCCAGGGCGAGGCTCCGACTGATGGCCCCTCGTTGTCATCGTCCTCGTGGTCTTCCTGCTGCTGGTACTCCTTCCTCCTTTCTCATCCCGTCTCTCTCCTCTCTTTTCCTCACGGCTCTTCCCTCCTCCTTGAACGCTCTCCCTCCTCCGCCTCTGCAGCTTTCAGCTCCCTAGCCCCGACCCCCGACCAGTCCTCCTCTTCTCTTTATCTCCACTTCTTTTTCCTCCTCCCCTTCCCAAGTGTGTCACCGACACCGTCACACAGGGGGATCCGTGGATTTTTGTTTGTCTTTTGTAATGAGTGTAGCCATGTGGCTTAGAGGTGACTGTGTCCAGTCAATGACGATGCTCGTCAATCTCCGTACATATCTGACCTTTTCGTCCAGGTCCCCCTTGGACCCGTGACTGTGGTAAGCGAAGCAGGTGCACGAAAATTGGAATGAGGAAAAGGGAGCAGTGGTTGCAACGTGCAATCGCATACTGAGACCCAGTGCAGGACCGAATGTCAAGCAGGCAGATGAACATACTGAAGATCTGACGGCTCATGTCGTCACTGATGCGAGCACCCAGACAGGATACCCAGGCGCAATTGGGGGCGCCCAGGCCCGCCAGGGACGCTTGGTTTCGCTTGGTCTGGGTAAGACGTCGCTCTGCTGAACCTGCAGGCGCTCACGCACGGGGCAACAGTTGTGCAGTTGACACCGCCCAGGGAGGGCGAGGGAGGAAACAAATAATCAAACAAGAGAGGAGTCGAGGATATAGCGAGGGCGAGAAGAGGAGGAGGAGATGTCTTCTAAACGCGGGAAGAGGCCCTCGACAACGAGAACCTGACGTACGAGTGTTTGAAGATGATTATGCAAGTGCATATGCAGGCTGGCCCTTGCCTCGGTGCGCAGCTGGCCAGCTGGGCAGCAGGGTGTCAGGAGAAGAAGGAGGCTGAGAATGAGCGGAGACGGATGTGTATGAGGAGCGGGGATGTTGAGGAATGCGAGGAAGTGGATCATGACATTGAGAGGGGAAGATGGAGGTGATTGATGGTATTGTTGACGTTGCTGATGCTGTTTCCGATGATCATTCTTATGATGGTTCTGATGGTGATGATGGTGATACGGTTGAATATGGTGGTGCTGATTGTGTTGCTGATGGTTATTATGGTGATGAGGCTGCTGATGATGTTGATGCTGCTGGTGATGCTGTTGATGGTGGTGATACTGCTGCTGATGGTGATGATGATGACGACGATGAAGATGGTGATGATGATGATGATGATAATGATGATGATGCGGGTGGTGATGGTGATGATGATACCGAGTAGGAGCAGATGGAGGAGGAAGGTAATGTATGATAGTGATCTAGATGTTGATGATACTGATAATCATGATGACGATGATCATGATGATGCTGGTGGAGGTTGTGATGCTGATTATGCTGCGGCTGATGATGCTGCTGTTGATGCTGATGCTGACGATGATACTGAAATTGATGCTGATGAGGGTAACACTGGTGCTGCTGCTGATGACGACGCTATGATGACGGTGATGATGCTGATGCGTATGATGATGACGGTGGTGGTGATGCTGATGATGATGATGATCATGCTGAGGCTGATGATGCTTATGATGATACCGGTGATGCTCATGATGATGATGATGCTCATGATGATGTTGACGATGCTGATGTTGTTGTTGATGATGGTGGTGGTGATGCTGATGATAAGGATGATGATGAAGATGATGCGGATGACGATGATGCTGATGCTGAGGCTGATGCTGATCAGGATGATGATGATGATGATGATGATGATGATGATGATGATGATGATGATGATGATGATGATGATGCTGATGATGATGATGATGATGATGATGATGATCATGCTGGTGGTGATGATGATTCTGATGTTGGTGGTGATGCTTGAGGGACGGCATCAAGAATCGGGCAATTCAAAGCCAACCTCCGTACTACAGCGGTCGGAGTTGGCTGGTTAGGCATCGTTTTGAACATCTCTGCTGTAGTCAGGGCCTTCTCCACTCCTTGGGCTCGTGGGCCCCGATATCCGCGCTGGCCCCACCACCTCCTCCAGAGGGCAAAGGGCCTACGGGCCTACGAGCAATCACGCTGGCCCTGGCTAGGTCAAATGGCAGCCCAGATGCTGACTCCACATCTGCCGACCCTTTCTATTTTGGAGGCGGTGGTTGGCCTCTGCAGGTGTTGATCGAGGAGCATGAGAAGGATCAGGGGGCAGTTAGGGGTTGAGAAGGAGAAGGAGGAGGAAGAATAGGAGGAGTTGGATGAAGACGACACGGAGGATGAAAGGTGAGGATGAGGATGCTTCACGGTCGTTGGATGACGTGAATTCTTACGCCTGGCGTAGGAGGTTCGCGCGCGGTCATATCACCGCCGAGACATCGGCTCTACTGCGGGTCCCCACGCTCTGCCCGAATGACGCCAGGCCGTGCGCCGCGCAGCGGGTATGGTTTGTTGTCTCTCTTTTTTTTTTTCTCTCTCTCTCTCTCTCTTTCTGCCCCCTTGTCGCCCTCTCTCTCTTTCTCTCTCTTTCTTTCCCCCCCCTTCTGTCAATTTTGCGAAGTGTCTAGGACCTCTTCAGCGAGATGTTGCAGATGCCCCCGGCTGAACGCTGAGCGTCTGACCATCTGTTTTCACGAATATTGCCGATGATTATTTGATAAGTGTTTTGTCCGCGGAGATCTTACCCATTATCCGTCTTTATCGCGCCCACGACGAGCATACAGCGATGATGATGGTAATGACTGTGATGTGAGGAGGAGGAAGAGAAGAAGAAGGAGGAGCATGGGGAGGATTAGGAGGAGGATGAGGAGGAGGAGGAGGAGGAGGAGGAGGATCTGGATCTGGGGGATACGGTTCTGCTGTGAATATGGCGTCGCCCACGCCCAGCAAGCAGTCGATTTGGATCCCTTGCGGGCCGTCTGAGACGTGTCGGCCCGTGGTTCTTCAAAAAGCGAGCTCGCGGGCACCCGCCCTCGGAGCCGATCCAACTGAGTCCGACGCGCTCCGCTGCCAGGGGCGGCCGAAGAGTGGCGCGGAGCCGAACGGCGTGCCTTTCAGGGTCGAGGGCTGGGGCCCTGGTGGCAGCCGTCGGGGCTCCCGCGAGGGCTTTTGGGGCCCTTCCGGAGCAGTCGTTCGGGTCTGGTTGGGGCCCTCGTGGCGGCCGTTTGGCTCTCTCTCGGCAGGGACCGTGGTGCCGGGTGCGCGCGGCGCCCGGCGCGCAGGCGCAGGAAGCCGACCAGGCCCGCAAGGTGCTGGAGCGCTTGATGAGCTTGAGGCGGCCTGAGCGGCTCCCGGCGCATCGTCCTCCCCTTCTCTTTTTGCCCTTCCGCTCCGTCCTCCCTGCTTTTTGCCTCCCTCTCCACCAGACATCGGACGTCATGATTCGTTCCAATACGCGGCCTTGGAACTCTCGACACAGTCTTTCTCATGGACTTTGAGCCATGGGTTGCTTTGTCTGGGCGCGGGGGTCGGATCAAGCTTCTGGATATTCCAAAATTCAAAATTGGAAGAACCAGTCGTCTTGGGGTCTTTAACGTCAGAGGTCTGATTCCCCTACCCGTCCTGCCTGGGTCCAGAAGGCTCGCTGCCTTCGCAGATGTCACGCGCACCCAGGATAGGGTGGGCAGGGGCAGACGGATGTCCGCCCTCCCCCCGCGCATGCCCTCAACCTTTGAGCTTTCGGCTGGCGAGCTGGAGGGTTGGCGTTCTGGGGGATGAGCGGCCTGGCCGATCGCTGGCTTGACAATTGAAGTAATCCGCAGGGGGGCGACGATAATCACGCTTCGTGCTTTTGCGGTCTGGGCCAGAGAAGGGCAGACAATCGCTCGTTGCTTCTGATCGTGCTTGTTGTGCGCGCAATCAGAGGCAATTCTCACACATGCGCGCACTGTGTTGCCGGGATGTCGCATCTCCATTTCCTCCCCCCAAAAACAAGCACATAGTCGTGCATCGCGCTTCGCGCAGCACGAAGCGCAATTCGGTGACCTAGTTGCACCAGCCAGTTGGAAAAGGGGGTCCCACAGTGCACCAGATTCGTTCAACATTCTTCCGAGGAATTTCGTGGGTCCATTGGAGGCAAGAGGCGTGCCCCAGCCCAAACATCTACCAATTATGTCGTCAACGCGTAGGCCCAAATCGAATGATTCATGATGCAATGTTCCCCAATCAGAGCTTGCCTCTGTAGGGGTCCTAGCGGATTCATATGGTTAGGTGAGGTGCGGCGCCGATTTGGCGGCCGGGTGCCTGGGGGTGCCCGGGGGTGGGTGCCCGGGGGTGCCCGGTGCCCAATAGCCCCAAAACGCTATTTTTATAATTGCTGATAGCACATCTAAATTGGACAATGGCTTTAATAAAACACGCGTGTGTTGATATCGCGCGTGCACGCTCATTAAAACAACAACAAATTAGTATGACATGTAGGCAAGTTAAATATTTCTGTAAGTTCGTTAGTATTCACTCATCCTAAATATACGAAAGCACACCTAGTACATCCGAATGCACGCAATGCACAGCATCACCCTAACAATGGATTGGGGGAGTCGTTGAAGTGCCATTGCATAACCCTGGGAAGCAATCAGTAAACCCCCCTCCCCCCCCCCCCCTCATCAGAGGAAATTATAACGCTTCCGGCACCGGGGCCGGGGCGGAAGCGATATCCCCCGCAGGTCACCAGAGGTCCGCGGAGGGGAGGTCCCCGGAGGTTCCCAGGAGGCATCCAGAAAGGCCTCCACAAGCCTCTGAATGCCCGGTCCCCTTGTTCCCCCGAGCCCAGCGACAAGGCACACCTGCCCAGAGTCGCTTCCTGTGATTCTGTGCGTTTCTGTGAGATTCCCCAGAGATTCCTTTGATACTCCGATTGGCTTCTTTTGAGATTCCTTGCCGTTTCCATTGTGATTCTTTTGGGACTCCTTTGAGACTCCTCTGGTGTTCCTTTGATGTTATTCTGGGGGTCCCTTGAGGTTCCGGTCGTATCCCTTTGATGCCCCATTGCTTAAGGGAGCATCACATCGACATCCGGGGCCGGTGGATTATTTTATTTTCAATAAATGTGCTAACATATCGCGGGGGGGTTCGCGGAATCCGTCTGCGATATCTCTCCGTGGACTCTCCCATAGGATCCCCTGAAATAATCCATTTCCCTAGTGCGGTCGCCATAGGGATTGCTTATGTCCACGCGAGCCCGCGTTTTCCAAATTCCTTAGATTCCTTCGTGGTTCGTTTGAGCTGCCGCTGAGATGCCTTTGCGATTTCTGTTGGGCTCCTTTGAGATCGCTTTGAACTTCCATTGGTTCCTTTGATATCATGCGTGGGATTCTTTGTGATATTCATCTGGGATTCCTTTGGGGGTCCTTTCGGGTTCCTCTGACATTCCTTCGACAATCCCTGAAGGGAGCATCACATCGACCTCCGGCGCTTGTGGATTATTTTATTTTCAATAAATGTGCTAACATATCGCGGGGGGGTTCGCGGAATCCGTCTGCGATATCTCTCCGTGGACTCTCCCATAGGATCCCCTGATATAATCAATTTCCCTAGTGCGGTCGCCATAGGGATTGCTTATGTCCACGCGAGCCCGCGTTTTCCAGATTCCTTAGATTCCTTCGTGGTTCGTTTGAGCTGCCGCTGAGATCCCTTTGCAATTTCTGTTGGGCTCCTTTGAGATTACTTTGAATTTCCAATCGGGTTCGTTTTAGATTCTGCGTGGGCTTCCTTCTGAGATTCCTCTGGGATTCCTTTGGGGGGTCCTTTCAAGTATAGCTGCTTGCGGTGGTTTCATTGTTTGTCATTTTTGATTTACCTTTGATTTCCGATGCGCGTCAGTTTCCCAGTGTTCTAGCAAGGCGGGAACCCATTGGCAAGCGTTCGCGCGCATTGGTTCTTCAGGCTCTCGCCTCGCGTTGCCGCCGGCTTCGGGCCGGGGGAGGGGGGCAAATTAATTAATGATGTTATTTTTTAATGTGCTAGCGATATCGCCGGAGGGCGCCGCCCAACATAATTATTTATTTTATTTTCTGTGCTAGCGATATCGCCGGGGGGTTTACTGTTTGCTTCCCAGGGTTAGGCGGCCCCACCTTGGTCCCAATAACACAAGAGAGAAAGGACACCCGTCTTCAACATCCTCCACCTCTTCCTTCTTGTCCTTCCCCCTTCCTCCCCTTGGATCCCGTTGTTGCAGCCGTTTTGGCTCCGCCGATTGTGGGACTCGTGTTTTTGAAGTGCTGCGGACGATGTCCGAGAAAGAAGGCCCTGCTAGGCGCGCGCCTCGGTCGATGACCCATCGTTTCGACGGCGCCACATTGGCTGAGGAATGGGAGGGCTTGGCAAAGAATCGGAATGCGCATTTCACCTGGGACGGTGCTTCGTGCGCTTCATTGGGCCGCTCGTTGAGCCCGTCCGCGGAGTCTCCCAAGAGGCACGCCCAGCCCCTGGCACGCCTCGTCGAGCTTGCCCCGAGCGGGTTCCCATCCCATGGCATCGCGAAGTCCGCCTTGGCCCTGGCCCACTACAAGCACAACGTGTTTGGCCAGGACCTGCCGCCCACGTCCGCGAACGACGCTGCGGCGAAGGCCGCCGACGCATGGCGCATCATGCGCCGCCACATCTACGACATCAAAAAGGCCGAGCACTCATACAGCGACCTGCCCATCGTTGTCAAGGCCGTCGTGGGCATGATTGTTCTCCCACAGAAGGAGACATCGGATCCTTTTGACGCATTGGTGTTCCTCACCGCACATTTCTCACCGCACCCCTTCCTTCCCTCCTCCTCCTCTTCCTCCTCCTCATCCCACTCCCTCATCCTGCTCATCCTCCTCGTCCTCCTCCTCTCCCCCCCCCCCCCCCCTCCCCATTTGCGCCCTCGTCGTCCTCGTCCAGCCCCTTCCTCCTCAGGGGGACGCAGTGGCCGCAGACGACGGCGATGCAGCTGCCGGGGGCGCGTTCTCGGCAGAGACCGCCCAGCCCCTGCCCCCCCCCGAGGTCTTGGGCGACGGCGGCTCGGACGATTCGGGCGCCGTGGAGGTGGTGCGCGAGACGCGCGCGCGCCCCGAGCGCCTGCCCGAGGCCGCCAGCGAGAGCCTCGAGGCTACGACGGCCAGCCACGCAGGCCATTTACCCTGGATAGAAACACGCAGCGATCCTCGATCGAAGATTCGTTTCGGGAAGCCCTGGGCCCAGCGCGAATCCCCCCTTCGCAAACTTGGAGGACCCCCAAAACGCTCAAACCTATAAAAGGCAAACGTCGAGGATCGAGGTTCGGGGATCTACGATCCTCGACGTTCAATGTGATCCTCGGCCAATGGCCGTACTGGTGAGCCCGAGGCTCGGGTGCCATCGAGATCCCGCCCTGCAAGCGCGGCGGCCAGAGATTGGAGACGACAGGCCCCATGGCCAAGAGGCGTAGGCCCCGAGCCAAGTCGGCGCCGGCCGCTGCTGCTGCTGCCACACTGTGCGAGCTGACGCCCAAGAAGCTGACGCCCAAGGCGGCCAGCAAGGTCAGCGGGGCCGGCGAGGTCAGCGAGGCCGGCAAGGCCAGCAAGCCAGGGAAGATCAAGAAGGCCGAGGCTCAGATCACCATCGCACCGCCGGCCACCGTCGTCAGTCGGGCCACCGCGGGGAAGCGCGTCGGCGAGGCCTGCGTCGTCGTCAGGGGCTCGGTCGGCGCGAAGTACGTCGCAGGCATGTCTGCGCGCGAGCCCGACTACATCGAGAAGGTCAATGCCCTCAAGGACTCGATCGAGACGGGCCAGGTCACCACCATCCAGGCCGCGAGGGAGTTCTTGGGGAAGTGATCGCTGGCCACCATACCGCTCCAACGTGTAACTCTCGCCCCGCAGGCGTGCAAGTGGCGTTCCTGTTCCTCCTCTTCGGGAAGCAGTGCCCTCCCCTATCCTACACTTGCTCCTCCTCCCCCTCCTCCTCCCTCCCATGCCCGTCATATTCTTGAGCCATCCCACTGGTCTCCTTGCCCCCCCCCCCCACCCCCTCATCCGTCTCGCCCCCCCCCCCCCATCCACAGCATCAGCATGGGCGCTCTCGTCTCCCTCTCCCTTCCAACCGAGCTAGCAACAACGTTCCAGCGCCATGTGCGCAGTGGCCTGCTTAGTGCTTGTAGTTTTTTGGGGTGCCCCGACTGCCGGGGCTCGCGCGCTTCAGTGCATTTGCCGCGCACTGCGGAGTCTACAATTACTGGGGTGACAAGTAATGGTTACCACGCTTGCGTGAACACTGCATGCAGCATCGAACTTCGTTGTCTGTCCCACTTGCGCCGGTTGAAAAAGCAACGCTTAGCGTGTCCCAACCGGCCCATCCAGAACCACGTGCCAGGGGAGTGGCTAACATAACGGCAGTAACACGCAGTGCAACGGACCTCGGCGGAAGCGCATCAGGGGCACATAAACTCGCATAAAGAACCCCACCCCACCCCACCCACGCACACACACGCACACACGCACACACGCACGCGCACACACGCACACACACGCACACACACACACACGCACACACGCACACACACACACACCACACACCACACACGCACACTCCACACACACGCACACACACACACGCACCTACGCACGCACCGAACACGAACAGTCCGAACAGACAACACATCAACAGGGATGGCGATGGGGAGGAGGGGGCGGCGGGAGGAGAGCGAGAGAGGGGAGGGGAGGAAGGGCGCGTGGTGATTATGTAATGCCGAAGCCTAAGAACTCGAGGTCCCATTGAAGTCCTTGGAATATACGGACGGGCCCCGTAGCTTGGCTCAAAGTGTCCAGCGCTGGTGTGTTCCACGCGTTGACCTCGGGCGCTCCGCCATGGGCAGGGGCAGGAAGGCCATCGGCGCCGCCGATGGCCCGAGTGCGGGGATCAAGCATGAGGAGGTGACCATCACGAGCTTGTTCATTCGGCAGAAGGTCCAAGCAGTCGGCAATGCGCTGCCAGCGCGCCCCCCCCCCCCCTGCTTCCGAGCCCAACGACGCGGGCGCCCCGCGACCGCGACAGCCGACGGCCGCCAGGTCCTCGCCAGCAGTGCCAGCAACGCCCGCGATGTCCAAGCCGAGCTCAATCCCTTCGAAGGTGGAGCCCGTCGACGACGCTGCTGGCGCCTCGTCGGGCACGCAGGCAGCGAAGCAGCCGGAACGCCAGAGCGGGTCGTTTGCCTGGTTGGTTGAGCAGAAGGACCCGTGCAACAAGTCCTACTGCCGCATTAGCAAGTCGCCGCGCTTGAAAGCGGTCTGGGAGGACAGGCAGTTCGAACCAGGGCAGGAGCAGCGCGCCTTCGTGGGCGAGGTCGCGAGCTGCAAAGGCGGCCAGGTCCCCGAGAGGTACATCCACTACAAGAAGGTGAAGGAGGACATGAAAGAGGAGAAGGAGGAGGGCGAGTGGATGACATTCCAAGCCGCTGCTTCGAAAGACGGCGAGGAGGTCATCTTCGAATGCCTCGAGCACTGTGCGATGGCCAGTCGCCCTAATCCGCGGCTGCCACCCCGCTCCAAAGTGAAGTGCCCCTTCAATGTTGAGGTCGCCTACGTCAAGGAGAGCTGGGCGACCGCGAAGAGGGTCGCGGGCAGCGCCGAGGGTGGCAGCCTGGAGGGGGCGCGTGAAGATGGCGCGGCGGAGTTCGAGAATGACTTCAAAGAGCAGCGGGTCTCCACTGGCCGCCCGCTCAAGACGCCGCGGGCGACGGCGGGCCTGAGCGTCGACGGCCGCGCTAGCTCGCCACATAACCCGAACGCCGAGAGGGGCAAAGTGGCGATGCTGAACATCTGCAAGGCCCACTCCAACTGGGGCAGGGTCCGACGCGAATGGCATGGGGTCTTGAACTCCCCCCGCGCCAACCCCAACGCGCAGGGTTGCAAGTTCGAGCAGGACCTCCATGACAAGATCGAGACGTGCAACGGCCTCGACCAGACCTTGATCGACATCGAATCGAATTTCATCGGCAAGGACCCCCTGGCAGAGAATGAGATCAGAACAGCGAGCTCGACCGCCACCGCGCTGATGGCAGAGATCAAGGAGGGCAGCGCCAAGCTGTCTGCGATCAAGTCGTGGATGAAGCTCTGACGGGCCACGCAAGAGGACTGATATATGGCTCGACGCGTGGCCGCGGGGGGGGGGGGGGCGAGGGGGCGAGGGGGCGGGGGGTGGGGGGGGGGGGATTTAGATTCTTAAGAATCTGAATTCCTTGCATCCGGATTTCTTTATATAAGAATTCAGATTCTTAAGAATCTTAACGTTCTGAGTCACTGGGGCGGCGTCCGCGGAGACCCCCAAGAGGATCGGTCCTCGGGCCCGGGCCATCCTGGATGGGATCGGGGCGCCTGGGTTTAGAGGTGTGAGCTCGGGGGCGCGCTGCTTCTGGGGCGCGCGTCGTCTCCCCCGACGCCCCGCTGCCGCGTCTCGCCGACGCCGCCCCCCCCCGCCGATGTCGTTGGCCTCGCCGCCCCGCGCCGCCCCCCCCCCCTCGCCTGCCCCCCCGCTCCCCGCCCCCTGCGCCCCCCTGTCCACCCTTTCCCCCCTCTCCCCCTGCGGCCCCTGCACCTCCCCCCCCTCCCCTTCCAGCCCCGCGCTAGTTTTTGCCTTGGGGTGCGCGCTGCCTGCGAGAGTGTTGTCGGCCATGTGAGCTTGCGCAATCGCCATGGAGATGCGCACTCACCCCTCTCCTCATCTGCTTCTCCGGCGGCTGGGGCACCCAGCGCCGATAGGCGGGTTCGCCGCGGACGCGGCGTCGAGAGCGGCGGAGCGAATGTAGAGAGCGCGCGCGGGAGGGCGGGGGGAAGCGGGGCCGTCTTGCTGCAGCTCCGGGGCAATATTGGATGCCATCATGGGTCGCCGCGGGCACTGTGGGCCTTAGAAACGGGACTTGCGTTTGCCACGTGCCCGCATTACTGTTCTCCGATGTGCCACATGTTGCAACTTGTTCTAAAACTGTTTAGAACATGATCTAAAACGTTCTAGGACAAAAACGTGCCGTTGTAATGGAGGGGCCGCGTTCGCAGGGCCCTCGGGGGCTTTCATTCGTGTCCGCGCCCGTTGTTTTAGTCGAGGAGGCCAACTCGGACCCCCCGCCGTGGGGCCATCTTCCAATAGGTCTCACAGTCCCGAATCTCCCAGGATTGCGACTTAAACTTGACTTAGTTCGACTTTCGGCCGCCGCCGACGCCTCGTGTAATCCTGGGCGTGGATTGTTTCGTCTCTCGCCCCCCCTCCTCCTCCTCCTCCTCCTCCTCCTCCTCCTCCTCCCTCCTCCTCCTCCTCCTCCTCCCCCCCCCCCCATCCTCCTTCTCCTCCTCCTCCTCCTCCTCCTCCTCCTCCTCCTCCTCCCCCTCCTCCTCGTGAGCACGATCCTCGTCCTCTCATTGGGCCTGAATGGCTGATGCCTGACTGAGCCGTGGGCGCCGCAAACGTAGGAGAGAAATAACAGAACATGGTCTGGCGAATTTCGAGAAAACGATGCGTGCCAACAATCGTTCAAACGAGCGTTTGCCAACAGCTGCAGTAGCCATGTTGGCTCTAGATGTTGGCTTCTTTGCGGGAACGCACTCGGAAGGCGAGGCGAGCGGCCGAACGCGGCGGCCGGCGACAGCGGCTCGATGCAAGCGGCGACGCCAGTGAGGATCCCCCTGCGAGGCGATTGTCGTCCTTCGCCGCTGGGGCGCTTCACCGTTGGGCCGATGGGGTTTACATCAGCATCGAAACTCGCCTACCACATGGGGAATCTCGTGGAAGATCTGGACATGAGGGGCAATAGCCCCGCCCAGCCGTTACTGGACTTGCTGCTCTCGGACAAGGGGCCCATGCGCAATCGGGCCTGGTGGATCTATTCAGTCGGCTTGGGCTGCGGGCGTTGCAAAGCGTTGTGCCCGATGCAGGGCTTGCCGCTTGTGCGCTGCTGCCGTCGAGCATAATTCATATGTCGCGCGCGCATTGCCCGAGGCAGTTCACGAAATCAATGGGCGCCGGTGGCTTCGTGCTCAGAGATTTCTGGACGTCGTTCCTGAACGGGCCTGGCACGAAAGAATAGGCGGATAAGCACCCGTTCTTGAAAGACAAAATCGGTTGGCGAGTTAGTGTGGATTGTGACTTGTCCTATGCGCAGTGATGCAGGGCCTGTTACTAAATCCCAGAGTGCGAACATAGTTTCACGGTCTTCGATGGTCGGAGTTGGGTGTGGGGAGACATTTACATTCACAGTTGCATCCTATCTCAAAAGTACCGGCCGGCATCACC
This sequence comes from Prorocentrum cordatum, assembly GCA_963575745.1. Classification (NCBI taxonomy): domain Eukaryota; class Dinophyceae; order Prorocentrales; family Prorocentraceae; genus Prorocentrum; species Prorocentrum cordatum. Next base: position 233,687 of record CAUYUJ010019771.1, read on the forward strand.
GACACACCGCTGTGGAAAGCTCTTTTGGACGATTTTGACCAACTAGCCACGGGCGTTGCCGACGGCAACGTCGTGGCTGGAGACGCTAGGAAGAGAATCAAGGTTGTCCTCCTGGTTGTCAAGAGCGACGAGGAAGCGCGCTCGAATGAGTTCGGGCTTTCTCATTTCAACTCACTTATCCCGCGTCGGGATTACTTGTGCGATTCCGCAGCCGAGCCTTTCGCGGACTCGAGGGCCACGGCTGCTTGGAAGGCGACGTGCCCTTCGACCTTGGAGGCTTGGAAGGCGCGGGCACGACGTCCACTACACACAGTTACCGAGAGTCAGTATTGCTGTGCTTCGTTCATGGTTTTCTTGGATGCTACGCATTTGTGCGATTGCAGGGGGACTGGAAGCATTATAGTTGGCGGTGCCCTCTCGCTCGCATTGGAGGAGATTGCGCTCGGCCATTCGCAGGCGCAACGCTTAGAGCAAGTCAATGCGCACATGGCGCGATGGTGCGACGATCATCCCCGAACCCATCGACTTCCGCCTTTGCGATTGGCGCAGCTGCGGTCTGAAGGCCGGCGGGGGCTGGGGAGGGGGGGGGGGGGGGGGGGCGTTGTCAGGGCTGCTAACGCACGAGCTGCAGCGCCCACGTTTCGCGACTTTGCCCGCGACCGCTACGCGAATGCAGCTGGCGAAGAGCCGATCGTCGTCAGGCCCGCATCCGCGCGGGCGGAGCTTTGCGACATAATGCATGGAGGAGGCATGTTCATACCATTGCCTAAAGTTGAGCGCGTTCGAGTCGTGTGCTTGGACATCGGCGCGATGCTGGTGCAACTTCGACAGGCTGCCATGCTCTCGCAAAAACTACGGTGGTAATCGCGCCCAAAGTTCACCGCCTCCAACCTGTGGCGGATTATGCTGAGTTGCTCAACGTGCGGTGGGTGCAAAATTGTAGAGAGGGGTCCCTGGTTGGGACTTGCACGGCGATATGGCGCAAGACCATGCGCGGACGGTACCAGAGGTCCGTTCAGTCAGTTGTGTTTCGGAAGCGTACCGGGGGCGTCATGGGGCGGCATTTGGCCGTTTACCATGCCGCCCTCTCTCATTCATCCGCTGCCCGTTTCTCTCCCTCCCCCGCCTCGTTCTGCCCGCCCCCCCCCCTTCTGTGCGCGCCTGACAGTCCCAGGCCGTCTTGAGTCTCTGCCCGATGGCGAACTAGGAGTGGCGAGAGTGAGGCCAAGAGTCGAAGACAGGGCGCGAGGGCAAGGGTCAGTGCCCCACCCCCATCGCTTCCAAGCTCCTGGCAGACCTCGGCAACTATCCAGTTGCGCTGCCGCGCGATTCCGCCAGCCCTCCGTCCCCAGGCCCCTCGCCAGCCTCAGCAGTCGCCGAAGGGCTCCAAGGGCGCCGAGGGCTCCAAAGGACACCCCAAAGAAGCCCCTAACCAACCAAGACACCTAACCTCACGGGTCGCGGGCGGAGGACGGGGGGGGGGGGAGGGGGGGGGAGGGGCAACTGCAATGGCACTGACGAAACACAGTCCACATAGATACAAACAACAAATTGAGGGCGCAAATCGGCCCATCCCCCGTGACTGGCCAAGGGAAGCGATGGGACTGCGTTAGGGGGCCATGGGCCCGAGGACTTTGCTTATCTACGTTTAAACTGTTAGCCATCGTGGACCCCGTGCAGTAGGCTCGCGCACTCTCGACGCGCAGTCTGCGCGTGGTGCGATCAATCTACACCGGGCAATCTATGCAGCGCTAACTATGGGGCGCAATATGTGGCGCAATCTACATGGCGCGAACTCTATGGCGCAACGCGCGGGGGGCAACGTGCGTGGTGGAAGCCGTGTGCTGCGAGTGATGAAGTGTAAGCTGCGCGGCGAAACCTGCGCGGTGCGAGTTGTTTGGCGCAGACAGAGCAGGGCGCCCGCGAGGCGCCCATGGGCGCGCAATATTCGATTGAGCGACGTAATGAGTCGAGGCGCGGCCTGCGACCCTTTGGGCGGCAAACGACAATTTGTCAATCACCGCTGTCGCGTGGAAGGAAAGCCCTCGCCGATTAACGGCCTGCAATGCGCCCGCCGCGCGCGGACTTAGAAGGCTAGTATCGGACGCATGCAATTGACACATTAAAATGACAAAATATATTGCGAGTATTATTTTCATTATCTTGACAAGGAATTATCAAAACGCGCGGAATGATGGTAGTTGTTCGATGATCGTGTCGGGCGTCATTTTAAAATCATGGCACCGCAATAGCATGAATTTTCGCACCATCGAGATTAATAATACAACGGATTCCGTCTTTTGGAAAGGATTCGGGTGGCCGGTGGCCGGGCGCCCGGGTGCCCGGGTGCTCGGGGGCGCCTGGAGGTGCCCAGGGGTGCCCGGGTGCTTGATAGCCATGTAGCCCTATAGCTTTATAGTTCTATAGCCCAATAGCCCATATAGCCCATGCGGTTTTATAGCCCAACAGCCCTGCAGCCCCATAGCCCTGCAGCCCTGCAGTCCCATAGCCCCTATAGCCCAATAGCCCGATCGCACTGTAGCACTATGCCCCCATAGCCATATCGCCCTCTAGCCCTATAGCCCTGTAGTCCTATAGCCCCATAGCCCCAGCGAGAACCTGATTGGGGCTTTTCTTTGGTATCATATATATGTGCGTATGTGAATGTGTGTGGGGCCCTACGCGCGGAGATTTTCAGGCCCGGGCAATCGCGCGCTCTGCTGCCCCCCCCCCCCCCCCGCTTCTTCGCCCCGTGCCGCTGCCCCCCGCGGCGGCGCGGCCCCAGCGCCGCAGGCGCGCGCCCGCGTCGCTGTTGGCCCTGCGCGCACGCTGGAGGGGCGGGGGCGGGCCCTCTGGACCCCCCCCCCCGTGGCACGGCTATCGCAATGAATGAGCATGCTCTCTTTGAGTCTTGCGTTTGGAAACAGATTGGCGCGCGGAAGCCATGGGCCAGAGCCCAGAGGGATTCATCGGAATTCAAGCCGTAGGAGGCCAAGCGTCAAACAGTTTTCCCGTCGGCGGCAAGGGGGGGGGAATCCGCCCCAGCGAAAGAGCGAAGCAGGGGCACTACGCACTAAGCTCATTGTCCGGCGTGCAAGAGCGGAAAGCGGGGCAAAGGGGGCGCGGGCGGAAGGGGGGGGGGGCGCTCAAAGGCGAAATCATTTCACCATGCGCAGGCCAGGGCGGCAGCAGCGGCGCAGCGGCGGCGACCGGGGGATCTGGGGGCGCGCGCTGGGCGGGCCAGGGCCGGAGACGCGTGGCAGGGCAAGGGGGGCTGTGCGAAACTACAGGCGTCCAGGGCCAGCCGCGCGCAAAATGCTGTCAATGACTGTTCGTCAAATCGTGCGATGCCAGACGCACTCGTGCAGCTGCGAAGCCAGCGGCTCGGCAGGGCGCCCTGGGCGGCGCGAGCGGCGGCAGCTGGGCCAGGGGCGCGGCTGCGAGCGCCTCGGGGGGCGGGGCGGTGGCGGGGGGGCAGGCGCGGGCCGCCAGGGCAGAGATGGCCGCCCCTATAGCAGCGAGGGTCAAAGCGGCGACCAGGGGTGCCAGGCCCGAAGGCGAACTGCGCCACGGAGTGGGCCAGTCCGGGAAGCGGCGGGCGCGGAGCGGGGGGGGGCACTGGCGGGCGCCGGGAGGGCGCCAGCTGCTGCGCTGCGATGGGGCGCGAAGCGGCGGGGTGAGGAGGGAGGCGGCAGCGAGGCGCGGCAGGGGAGCCGCGCTGAGGGCGAGGGCCAAGCAGTGACCCAGGGTACCAGGCCCGTGGGCGGATTTAGAGAAATCAGTCGTGCGCAGACTTGAAAATCTTCAGGGATGCCGTTCTACTTAGATTTATTTGTTTTTGTCCCTTGGTCTCCTTTGGGTGCTCTTTGGGTTCATGGGCCCGCCGCCCATCCGAAACCGCGCCTGGTTCGTGGGTCAGAGGCGTCGTCGAAGCATGGTGGTCTCTCGGGATGCATATGGGAAATTTACTTGGGCTTCTGTTTGTAATTCCAGAACCCTTCAGGATTCATGTGTCTTCCTGAGGATGTATCAGGGTTCGGCCCTTCGGGGCTGCTCAGGCGGGGTCCATAGGGGTTTTTATATATATAAGTCTTCCAGGTGCCAAAGGATTCGATCTGATTCTGCATGTTTTCTTCATCCTCGTCAAGGTAACTATGCAGATTCCCTTTGGGTCCCTCAGGATCCCACAGGGATAAGCAGGACTTTCAAGGTTCAGTCGCACGTATTCAGAACATCAAGTGTCTGTGGGATGTCTTTGGGTGGTTGAAACTATTGAGGGTCATTCTGGGTTTGTCTGGTGCCCCGAGGATATCATTGGGTTTTCTTAGGGGAGGGGGCGGGGGGGGTCATGCTATTCAGAAGAGAGCCGACGATGTGTCTAGACCTTCGGGCAATCTGAACCATAAAGAGAACATGTTGAACCGTGCGTAGAATATGCAGAATATGATACATTTCGCTACACTAATACATTACAACTCGCGAGCACCGTATACCAATACACCACGCATCTATCCCGTACTAATACATCATGCGGCTACATGTGTCCACGCTATCACGCTGTGCGCGACACTTCCCGCGGAACCATTCATGCGCGACGTTTAACACTCGGCCAATCTTGCGCGACCTTGTTCCGCGAAATCTTTGCGCTAGTACGCTGTACTAATGCATCACTCGAACACACTACTCCACGCTAGCACGCTCCACGCGGCACTTGACGCGGGACTTTTAGCACGCGAGACTCAGCACGCAATTGTTGACGCGCGGCCCATGCTACGCGCTTTTCTTATTTTTATAAAACTTATCGACACGACATTTTGTGCACTGCATATAATGCACGATCATACGCGGCATTTAATGCGCGACGTTTTCGTACGCGACACTTAATGCACAGCGCGTCATTCATTACAGCTCATACGCTACACTTAATGCGCGACATTCTATATAATACATGTCAGGCACTCAAGACACGACGCCGAAGACACTGCGCTCAATTCGCGACACTACAGGCACGACGCGCGAGACGCGACACTTGAAATGCGATGGGCGAACCATTGCAGATAACACATTGCAGCTCCCACGCGAGACTTGGTGCACTGCAGCTCTCACGCTACACTAGATGCGCTACAGTTGCTACAGTGCGCCTGGCATGCGACACTTGAGCTGGCGCGCGAAAGATTATGCATTCGATGTGATATACGAAATAACGTATAATAAGTTGAAGGCATGTCATAAACTGCACTAGCTGGAATACACCAGATACGACGCTAAATCTGCGACTGTAGCATGCGCTAAACGAATACACTACACTACAACACGATGCGGCACAACGCTATACTAATACACCATACTTAATCACGGCGCCAATGCACTGCGCGAGCTCTTTGCGCAATCAACCTGCGCTACTGCGCTGCGCGAATTACCTGCGTTAGCGCTGCCGCCATGATACATCGCCGCGCGACATTTACTTCGCGCGCGATGCTGAGTACGCGACGTTAAGTACGCGACACTTACTACACGATGCCTAGTGCACGACACTGGCGCCGTCTTGGGGCTCTCTGGGGCCTCTCGCGGGGCTCTCTTCGGCCGCCCCCGGGCCATCTCGAGGCCTCGGCAAGCCGCCGGGGGCGAAAAGGCGGGGGGGCAACCAACGTTGAGTGCCTTTCAGTTTGCGGTGGGTTATGGCTTCTTGAGGGCTCGCATTTGAAAGGCGTCGTGGCTCGAAAATTGGCTCGGGCTCTCTGACGCCCCCCCCTGGAACCGCGCAACAACGCGAATGATAATTGTTGTGCTCGCGCCATGAATTGGCGCGGCGCGTCCGCATCGCGCATTCGCGTGGTTTTGTCGTTTGGTGCCTTCGCACAGCGCATGAGTGTAGTGCATGAGCGCAGTGCGCGTATGTAGTGCACTAGCGCAGCGTGTTAGTGTAGTATCATGTGTTCGTGGATTAGTGCAGTACCTTGCTGTGAGTTGTTGGCGCAGCGCATTCGCGTGGTGGACTAATTCGCGCATTCTTGTTTTATTTGGGAATTCAGTGCGAATGCAGCGCGCCCCCATGCAGATCAATGAAGATGTTGTTGGGGTTTGATTTTGCCAAGTTCTCACGGGCGCGGGCCCCTCTGGAACCCCCAGAGCCCTGCGTGGCCCCTTTGGTTTCTGCGCGATCCCTCCCCCCCAGGATCCACGGGGGCCTTCTGTGATTACCCGGGGTGCCTCAAGGCTCTTCAGAGAACGGTTCCTTACGGGCCCCCGCGGCCCCCTTCGGTCCTCTGCGGCCCCTTGCGGTCCCCAGCTGCCCCCTGCGGCCCCCTCGGTCTTGCGCGGCCCCATCGGTCCCCCGCTGCCCCCTGCGGCCCGGCCCCCGCGGGCCCCGACGGTTCCTCGCGGCCCCCTGCGGCCCCGTGCGGCCCCTCATTGTCGCCTCGGTCGCCCGCGGCCCCCTGCGGCCCCCATCTGTTCCTCGTCGTTCCCCGCGGCCGTCGCCGTCGCCGCCGCCGTCGCCAGCCCGCCTCGTTTACGCGCGCGCCCTCGCCCTCCAGCTTCTCGCCCCCTCGCCCCCCCGTTCGCGCCCCCGCGACCTCGACCCCGCCGCCCCCCTCGCCTCTCCGTCTGGCGCGCAAGCATGCATCCGCCTTCCCGCATCCTGCCCCCTCGCCGCGCCATCCTCAGCCTTGCCCTCGCCGGACCAGGTTGCCCCGCCGTGCGCGTGCAGTTCTTCTTTCGCCCCTGCGCCCCCTGCCGCATCTCGGCGGCGCCTTGCCCTCGTCATTCCGCCCGCCGCAAGGGGGGCGCGCATGTGCGCAGCGCGGGGTTGCGCCTGCGCGGCAGGCCCAGCGTCGGCGAACATTATTCCACTATCTGCGTTCGTCGCATGCATTTGCATTGTGCACTGCACTGTGAGACGCGCATTGCATTGCGGTGCATTCATGCGGTGTGATATGCACTGCATTGGCTTATGTTCATTACCCACGCATGCATTGCATGTCCGGCGGTGCCGGAATTGCACTGCGGTGCGCGTCAGTGCATGCACGCATCATGATCCGCATTGCTTGTTGGGCTCAGCAGCAGCATTGGCCCGCTGTTCTGCGGCGCGCACAGGGCTGTCCAAATGCCGAACGCAGGGCAGACGACAGCGGCCCAGATCCCATCCAAAGCTTGTCGACGTCTAGCATGCTAGCGCATTATGGCAAATGTAATGGTGGCTAAAAAAGAAAGGAGTCACATCCAGACGACGACTCTGATGCTTACATCTACGAGGCAGAGATCGAGCTTCGAGCACGCCACCGCAAGCACGACAAACTAACGATCAAACAGGTAGAGTTCATCCTTATGAATTTGAAAGGTCTCGGAGTGACAGGAGAGGATCTCGGTGAGCTTAGATCCAAGAGTTCGTTTCACATGAGGCCGGTTAGTTTCGAGAGGGGCCATGGTCAATCGTTGCACAGACAGGAGCAACGCCGCAAAAGAGCATAGCGAAGCATTGGCAAACCTTGGGGCGACCCAGGCCTCAAATCACGAACAGCGGCGCCTCGAGCTTTTATGTCGCGCTCTGAACGCTCCCACTTCAAAGCAACTCAGGGCGAATAAAGACACTGCGATGGGGCACCAGATGACAGCGTGGCAGGAGCAGCGGAACAAGCGCAAGAAGGACCGACCCTTTGCTGCTTGCAATGCCGCGTGCATTGGCGCCAGTGCCCCCCCCCCTCCCCCCATGTCCCAGTGCGTGATGCGGTGCGGCGTTCATTGCAGTGCGTTGCGTTGCTTTGCGTTGTCGCGTGCGTTGCGTTCAGCGCTCGCTACCTTGGGCATTGCTGCGCGCGCTGCGTCGCGCGATCGAGCGCGCGATCGATGATGCGATCAACACTTAGGTCGATCGTAAGATCGATCGTGAGATTAGGAATGATATCGATAGTGAAATCGGTGATTCTACCATTCGCATAGTCGATGATGTCGATAGCGGGATCGCTCGCATTGCCCTCTGCCCGTCGCTCCGGGTCGACGCCCCTCGCCCGTCAGAGCAATCGCGACTAGGTGGCAGATTGGAGCGGGGAGAGAATATGATGACGTGGATGAAGATGGCGAGGGGCCGGCGCCTTGGCCCGCAAACCTCGATTACTGGCCCTCGGCGGTAGATTGAGAATTTCAGTCCTCTGTTCTCGGCTCGATTCCCGCACTTCGGCCTCGGATCCTCGACCCCGGGTCTCGACCTTCAGCCCCCGATGATCGTCTGCAGCGCATCGGTCTTCGAATTCCATCGGTCATTTGGCTGCGAGCCACGGCGCCCCGCAACCAACTGCACTATCGACCCCATTGCCGATCTCATTGTCGATCTCGCTATCGGTCTCACTATCGATCCCACTATCGATCAGCAACATTATCAGCATCATTCTCGCCGCAGTCGTCGTCGCCGTCGTCGTCGGCGCTCCTGTTTCGCCATGCCGACGCCTGGCCGCAGAGGGGGGCGTCCGCGGGGTGAAAGACATGCGCGAGTCATTGAAGAGGCAGGCGGACGAGGACGCGGAGGGATGGACGGGGAGGGAAGAGGCAATGGCTGCGGAGAGGAGCGCCAGCGGGGAATGGGAGGGGAGCGTCGCCTGCGGCGAATCACTGCCGCCCCCTGCATTGGTGGAAGCGGATATGTGACCGAACTTTGAGGCCAGACTTGCCAAACTATCGGGCCATGTGGCGCCCGGGTTGGCATGGGGGGCCTTCGGGGAACACGCGGGAATCTTGAAGGTCATCTTGGCCGCCTGGAGGCAATTTCGATCCTTTCGGGCCTTCTTGGAGGACGTCTTGGAGGGCTCTTGGGCCGTCTTGGAGGCCATCTTGAGCGTCTTGAATTCAGGGCAGGGGGCATCATAAGCATGGGGGTAACTCCACTTCGTGCCACGTGGCGCGGTGGTGGACCTTGCAGAGTTGGAAGTCGATTGGCATAGGGTGTGATAGAGTGCGCGGTGGAATATCTGGGGGAAGCGTTATCTAGCATGGAGTTGCTTGAATAACAGGTGTAGCATGTAGGTCAGAGTAGAGTTGTTCAGGGTTGAGCCGAGGTGAGTAGACCGGCAAAGAAGCGCTTCGTACATATCGGGCGGGGTGGTTCAGGCATGCGTGCGCCGCCGTGCACGCGCGCTGCCCAAGTGGGCCTGATAAGTCTCCGAGACGGCCCGCCAGCGCCCAATGCAGACGTCCACTGACCCCAAGACGACTTAAGAGACCTCCAAGAGGCCGCAAGGGCGCTCCACGAGGCTACCCGAGAAGGCGTCAAGATGTCAAACCATGGATTTTCACTCAGAGTTTCTCCGTGATTGAGATTCTTGCTTCTTCGTCCCCCGACGCTCCATGCCGGACAGCGAGCCCCGGCAGAGCGCCCCAAGACGGGCCAAGCAACCCCCCAGAGGGCCCCGCCGCGGCCTAGGGGGGCCAGAGGCCTCCCAGACGGCCCAAACGGAAAACCCAGGAGAAAGCCAAGAGGGGGGGCGCGAACCGACAATGCAAGACACCCGCCAAACGATGCCCCCAGGAGGCCACGAGGCGCCCAGGGTGACTCCAAGAGACTCCCAAGAAGCCCACGAGGCACCCAAGAGGCCCAAAAAGAAACCCTTGGAGCTTCAAAACTGCCACCGAGAGGCGGGGCGCCCGCCAGCCCGCGCAGGAGCTCGTCAAGGTGAAGTGCCAGTTCCCGCGGTTGAGGAGTGCGCTGGCGGCCATGGAGAAGGCCGAGGCTAGCGACAACTCAGACATGAGCGACAGCGAGAACTCAGGTGACATGTCAATCTCAGCTTCCGATGACGCGATCGGCTCTGCCGAGGCGAAGAAGATGTAGATGAGGAAGGAGAGGGGGGGGGGGGGGGGGGGCGGCTCTGGCGGCAAGAGCATGGGCGAGCAGGATTCGACCCCCGTTGAAGGCCTTCGTCGAGGCCAGCTGCCAGGCACTAAGACTGCGCCCAGCAAGGGCGAGAAGCACAGGATCGACAATGGCGACGAGCTCAAGAAGGGCATCGAGGGCAAGAGGGGGAGGAGCGGCGGCCAGAAAAGCGAGAAGGGCAATCTCATCAGCATGAGGGGGAAGAAACGCTGCCGCTCGGACTCGCGGCCGCGGTCAGTCGTCAAGCAGAGGAAGCAGCAGCAGCAACCGTTCCCAGCGCAGGCGGGCTCGGAAGACGACAGCGACGACGCCGACGACCGCGGGGGCGGCGGCGACTCCGACGACGACATCAGGGTAAAGCACGCAGCCTGCCCACTAGGAAGTGCGCCAGCGAGCTGGGCGATGGCATTAAGATGCCAAAATGGATTGCCACCATCGGGGGCCTGCAGAAGCCGGGCCAGCGCGCGCCGCAGCGCCTGGCGGAGCACGAGCGCGCCGAGAACCTGGAGGGGCGAGGCGGGCGAGAGAGCGGAGCACATGCACGAGGGGGCAAACTTGAGGATCAGGACGGGGGCGCGAGGGTGAGGAGGCGGAGGAAGAGGAAGAGGAGGGGGAACAGGAGGAGGAGGAGGGGGAGGAGGGGAAGGAGGAGGAAGTCTAGGTAGGGTCTCTGCGGAATCGTGTCTTGTCGACCCGATCCAGGATCGGGTCGAAAAGGCGCGAGTCCGCAGAGATCCTCGCCCCGATCTTTGCACCGTTTTTCTTGTGGTTGCCCGCGTCAGTTGGTTTATTCGAGGGTGCTCGAAAGGAAGTCGGACGCCTCCGTGGCGCGTGGCCAGGTGAAGTTGCGCGCGCTTCAAGCGCGCGCGGCTTCACCTGTGGCGCGCGATTCGCCTTTCATTGCTTGTCCCATGTGGTCGCGTGTGTGTTGGATAGGTGGCGCCGGCCTTGCATGTGTAGGGTTGCCCTGCTTTGTTTCTCATGTCTCCGCGCGCATGCGTTCGGGGCGCGTGCAGAGCTCGTTCGGATTGGGGCGGGGGACAGGCGGAGTTCCGCGGCTTGCCGGCCGCCTCGAAGCAGGGCCCGACGCAGCGACGAAGACCGCGAGTTACGCGCACTTCGCCACGCCGGGGGGGGAGCGGCTCGAGGGGCAGCGGAGGGCGAGGAGGGGCATTTCGGAGGGGCCCCACGGATGCGCCCAGGGGTCGAGGACGCAGGGGGTCGATGCGATTCGAGCGCAGGGGCGGGCCATCAGGACTCGAGAGCAGCAGAAAGCAAATGAAGGGGCCGACAGGCTGAGGAAGCAGCTGCGCGCTGCAGAGGCCCGGGGGATGGCAGCGACGAAGCATGCGTCACCAGAGGGGGCGAACGGCCGCGCCAAGGGGCAACAAAAGCAAGCCTCAGGCGGCAAAGCCAGGAGCAGGAGGAGGCGAGGGGCGCAAGCCGGAGCTGACGGGTGACCTCGGCCAGAAGAGAAACAAAAATCACAAGCGCATCCAGGAGACCCCGTCGCCGTCGCTTGCTCCTGACGCCCGTGATGACGACGATGATGCCGAGAAGGATGGCGCTGGGAAGGATGACTCTGAGGTTGAGTTCCGCCCCTGTTTTGTTGATTTGCATCTCTCGTGCATTCAGGCAGGCGCATGGTCCTAGATGACAACCGCTAAGAATTTGCGCGTCGCCACCACCACATCCAGAAACGACGCCGCGGCAAGTTGGGGTGATCAGGGAAGTTGCTTAAATAGCGTTTTCTCCCAACCCCCCCCCCCCTTCGAGGAAGGCGCCCCCCCCCCCCGTGCCCCGCCCCCCCGGGCCTAGAGAGTGGGCTGCTAGGCGCGCTGGAGCGTCCAAGGTTTCCCATTATGGCTCCAAAAAGACATCGGAGTGCAACTCGGCCTCCAAGATGGCCAACTATAACGCACGCGCGCCCGAGATTGCTTGCAAGTTGCCCCGAGCCTCCCCATGGCCGCCCCCATGCGGCCACAACTGGCCAAAGAGCCCCCCAATGGTGGGCCATCAAGAAGCCCTCGTTTCCATCAAAACCCAGATGGTTATCAATGCGCTGCGTTGTGTCGCCGTTTCGCTTGCGACGCCCCCCCCCCCCCCCCTCTCCGGGGCTTCAGGGCGGCTCCAGCGCCGCGCGAGATGGCCCCGAGAGACGCCCCGGAAAAAGGCCCGAGACTGCCCCGCGAGCGCCCAGGGGCGCGCCAAAAGCGCCCCAAGAGCTACCCAAGAGGCGCGCGTTTCTGGCCCCGATGGGGGGGGGGGTGCGAAGGGGGCGCGCGGGGGAGGCGGGTGGGGGGGGGGGTGCGACGGGGGTGGGAATTGCGACCCTCCTCTCTCTCAACCCATGTCCTCCCCTTGCCCTTTTCAGCTTCATCCTCCTCCTCGTGGTCCGCCCCCTCCTCCTCTTGCGATTCACCATCCCTCTCCTAGCTCCCCCATCCGCGCGTCCAGTCTCGACCTTCACTTCCCTCCTTCCCTCGGTGTGGCCGCCCCCTCATATGCCGCCCTGAAGAGCTGGCGAGACTTGCCATCAACTTGCCCGTTGATGCCTTTTCGCTGTAGCGCGCAATGTTCGCCTGATTTGCATTGCGCGACGCTGGTCTGCGAGTTGCCGAGCGGTTGCAGCGAATGCGCCCGGTGCATGTCTTGTGCCCATGGTCGTCGTGAGCGCGTTGTCTCCCGCTGCTTTGTCGCGGGCTGCGGGCCGCTCCGATCCCCCCGCTGCTGGCGGGCGCGACGGCGGCGATCGCGAGGCTCCCCGCGCCGCGCCCGAGCCGATCACCGCAGGGGGCGAGATGGGTGCCGGCGGTCTCGGCGTCGAGGTTTTTCCGAGCGACGGCGACGGCGCAGACGGTGAGAAAGAGGGGGATGAAGATGAGGAGGGCGACGGCCCAGAGGGCGATAGTGCAGGTGCAAAGCGGCCAAAGCGATGAGTGAGCTGTCGCCAAGTGCGTCGGATTTCAAGGATTGCAGCCAGTCCGTCTCGCGGTGGGCAAAGGTTACGGCGTTGCTCGCGCGCGAGGCCGCGCGCGCGCTGCGACGATTACGGCGCGCAGTTCGGAGCCGCGCCGCTGGCCCCGAACGCCCCATCCAGAACCGATGCTCGCGATATAGTCTTTGGCCGCACCTTGCCGGGGCCACCTTGGGCGCCCTGCCGCAGCGCGCCCCCGGGTGGAGCGAGGGGGGGCGTCGATGCAAGCGGGGTGCGATGCAAGCGTTGGCCCGGGGGCCCTTTTGGCCCAGAGGGCTGGCGAGCTTTTGCTGCGCGCGCAGTTTGCTCGTGAGTTGCGCGCTGCAAGGGCGGGCTTGCCCAGCCATGCATGCGGCAGTCCCGTCGCGCCCGCCCGCGCGCGCGTTCCCAGGGCCACAGCTTGCTGTCTGTTGCTCGTCTTCCCGCCGCCAGCGCCTAGCAGGCGCCGGATGTTTAAATGCAGCGCAGGCGGTGCGCGACCGTCTGGGAAGACGCGCTAGCGCAGGCGTCGGCGCCTTGAGACGCCCTGGGCCAGAGAACGCGCCATTCCCTCTCGGCCTCACCCTGGCTCGCTACTCCTCTCTCATCGGCCTTTTCTGCGCTGCCTCCTGTCCCATCCCATGCGTCTCCCCTATGTCTACTCCCCCCTTCGGTTCCCGCCCTGGAGGTGCATCGCGCCTGGTTGTGCTTTTAAGGTCGCGAAGCGGTGCATGGACCTATTGGTTTGCACTTGATGGTGATGCTTCGCGTGCCCCTGCCAGCCCATCCAGAAAAGATGGCACGACGAGCTGTCTTGGTCAGGGATGCTTTGCAGTATGCAATGTGGCAACATGCAGCGCAACCGAGAGCCTCGGGGTGGCTCCGAGAGGGGTGGGGGGGCTCAATGTTGCATCAAGTGGGGCGCGGGATGACGCCAGGAGGGCCTCAGGGGGGGCCCCGAGAGTGCCCCCTGGCTGTGGCTGCCCTTTGTCTTTGGCGGCAAAGGGGGGAGCTCCGCTCGGCCCGCCCAAGCCCTGGGGGGGGGGCTCCTTGAGGGCGCGAGCCGGGCTCCAAGACGGGCCCAGGAGGGCCCAGGGATGGGCCCAAGGAAAGCTCCTTGCCGGTAAGGTGGCTGCCCTCGTCGTTGACTGCAGGTGGGCTCATCTTGGGCCCCTCTTGGAGCCTTCTGAAGGCCTTCTCGGGGCCTTCTCGGCGCCTGGGGAGGGCGCCCGAAGGGCTCTACGAGAGTCCCAGGAGGACCCCAGGACGGTCCCCATCGAAGCCCCAAGGGCCGTCCAGCTGTCAAAATGACGAATCTCGCCATTGACAGCAAGTGGTTCTTCCTGGGAAGGCACCCCAAGGGCCCGAATGGCCTCCAAGACGGGCCCATGAGGGCCCCGAGGCTTGTCAAGATTAAGGCCCTTGCCCTTGACAGCAGGGGTGCTCAGTCTGGGGCCGTTATTGGGGCCTTCTTGTACTTCGATTGGGGCAATTTTGGGGCTCTTTTGACGCCCCCCCTATTGGGGCCACCGCGGGCCCCATCCCCCCCCCCCCCCCTCGCGCCGAAGCCACGAGAGTGCCCCGAGAGGCCGCCAGGGAAGAGTTAACCTCATAAACGATCCACGCCCAGAGGGCTGGCTGAGTTGCAGGGCGATGGCATGGCATGGCAGGGTCATTTGCATGGCATTGCAGGGTGTTTGAATGCAATGCAGGTTCTTTTGCAGGGTCTGCGGGGGCTGGTTAGCAGAGTATTGCAGGGTCGGCTTGCAATGTATTGCCAGATATTTCAGGATCAGCTTCGCGCCCGCCCCCCCCCCTTTCCCTGCGGGGCGTCGCGGGCGCTGCGGCGAAGTCCAGGGGGGAGTGCAGCTGCGATGGGTTACGAGTGTCACCTGTGCCCAGAAGGCTGGAATTATCGGATAAACTGCGCTTGAGTGCGGGTCTGGCGGCTGCTCTGTCGCCGCCGCCGACGCGCCGTCGCGGCCTCGACGCCGCCCGCTAGTTTTGCATTGCTTGAATGACCTATGAGGCCATAGGGCTCGCGGGGCTGGATGGGCTCGCGGGGCTTATGCAGAAGACTCATGAACCAGATGTCTTAGACGGTGCACGTGGGTTGCGTGGCCCATGCGCGTCTACAATGCAGTGTATATGATTCAAATGCTTGAGAGTCTTGGCCGCGCTAGTACGTCTTATATGTAGCAGATGCGTGCATGTCGTCTAAGGTGAAGTGGGGTCATAAACCGTGTGGGGTTTTGGATAGGGTTGACGGTGGGCGTTTGTGATGTCAGTGTTTATTTGGCTCATATGGAGCCTTCTGTTGTTGCTGCTTATGAAGGCCATGAGGCCTGCAAGGGCCGTGCTGTTGACCGATCATATAGGACTAGTCAGGCCCATGTACAGGGTCTATGGAGCTCGCCGGCGTTATAGGGTGCAAGGTGCCCGTGTGCTGTATAAGGGTCGTATGGCTGATCATGCGTTCAAGGCGCATAGGACGTCCGAGGGCATGCGCGGCTGACGTGGCTCTGACTTTTATGCGTTGCTTGTGGTTCATCGGTGCATGTGGCTCGCGCGGCGTGCCAACTGTGGCGTGCACGGCGCGCCGTCGTCGGTGCGCCTCGTCGCCACAGTCGTCTGCGTCGTCATGCAAGGTCGGCGCCGTCGGAGTCGTCGACAGTCGGCCCTCGTCACTGCGCGACGACGGCAACGACGGCGGCGGCGGCGACGACGGTTGGGGCCGACGACATCGGCAACAAGAATCGGCGGCGACGGCGACGACGACGGCGACAACGACAAAGCCCGACGACGACGACGAGGGCAACGATGAGGGCCAACGACGGCGACGACCACTATGAGGACTGACGTGGCGACACCGACGACGAGGGGCGACAACGACGACGCGCCGACGACCAACGGCAATGGCGGACGCGACGAGGGGTGGCGACGAATGCGAGGACCGACGCGAGCGACAAGGGTTGCCGTGGTCGTCGTCGTCGGCCGAGGCGCATGCTCGCGCGGCTGAGAGGGCCGCCCTGACGCAGAGCGCGGCGGCTGCCCGAATGCCCGACACCATCGCCATGCACAGAGGGAGGATCGACGCCCTGACGGACGATAATACAAGGCTGAGGCGTCAGTTGTTGCACGGGCTGAGGGGCAACTCGCGGGACAGGCTGGGCGAGGGGCATCGGGGCGCGGTGCTGCCGCAGCTAGGGCGGCCCGCAGAGCAGGGTGGCCAGTCTGACTCGCAGGGTGGCCAGTCTGACTCGCAGGGTGGCCAGCCTGACAGCGTCTCGGACGACTACGACTACGACGAGGGCGAAGATGTCAGTTCGCCCACGTATTGCCATGATGGCATGGCCCCCCCCGCAAGGGTTGCGCGGCGCGCTATCCCTCTGCCAGATGCGCCTGTTTGGGGCTGCCCCTCTGGCTGGTGAGTGTGGCTGGCACCCAGTCCGACGGCAAGTTTGCGGCTCGGCCGAATCGTCCGACGTCTGTTCCGCGGCCAGTGCCGACGAGGCGGGCTGGTGGGCATCCGCCGCGCCATGCGAAATGTGCTGAGGAGCTGAGAGCGGCCGCCGCCGCGGCCGCGGCCTCCCTCTGCGCGTCGTCATTTAGAGCCGTGCAGTTTGACTTAGTCTATTGCGTGTGCCCCGCCAGTCGCGCAATTGCGTTCGTCGTCGCTGCCTCAGTCTATTGCCTCCATTTTGCCCATGCACTGCCTCTTGGGTGGTGGCGCTGTTGCCTCCCAACCATATCTTCGGCGCCCATTCCCTCCTGCCCCCCCCCCCCCCCCCCCGCCCCCCGCGCCCCCCCCCCCCCCCCCCCCCCCCGCCTCCCCGCCACGCGCGCGCGCGCCCCAAGAAGGCCCAGCAGTGCCCGGAGGCCGTGCCATTGCCTTGCCCTTGCATCACAATCACAATGACTCGCGTTCCCTGTTGGTTTGAATTCTGCTTGTCTGGGCTCGTGTTCCTGATGTGGCTCTCGAGGGCTACGGGCGGTAGGGGCGCCCTTGGGCCCGCCGCGCCCGCCCCCCCGCCCCGCCCCGCCCAGCCCCCCGGTGGTCATCTTGAATATGCAAGTTCACGCACGCACATATGTATATATGTATGTGTATATATATATATATATATAATATATATATATATATATATATATATATATATATATTTCCCCCTCCTTCTCCCCCCCCCCCCCCCTCCTCGTGATCTTCCTCCCCCTCCTCCCCCTGCTCCCCCACTTCGTCCTCCTGCTCCTCTTTCTCCACAGTCTCCTTACATCCTCTCTTCTTCCGCGTCCTCTTCGTCCCCTGTTTACTCCTTCTGCCCCCCCCTCCATCCCCGAGATAACGGCAACGCAATCCTTTATTGCGAAGGCCTTGCGGCCGGCGCCGCCGACCTTGAATGGCGACGACGACGACGGCGGCGACGACGATGAGCGCTCTTGGGGGCCTCTTGGGAGTAGTTTGTGGGCCTCTTGGGAAGCTCTTGGGGGCCGCTTGGAAGCTTCGTGGGGGCTTCTTGGGGCTTCCTGGGGGCCTCTTGGAGGGGGCCTGGGACGTCTTGGAGGCTTCTTGGACGGTCTTGGGGCTATCTTGGGCGTTTTCGGCCAATCTTTGGGCGACTCGGGGCCCTCTTGGGCCGTCTCGGGGGCCATCTGGGGCATTCGGACTTCATTTGGAGTGTCTTCGAGGTTTCTAGGCCGCCCGGAGAAAAACGAATCTGCCCCCCCCCCCCCCGCCGCCGCCCACGCCCCCCCCGGCCCCCCCCCGGGCCCCCGGGCCCACCCCTGGGACCCCCCCCCCCGTCCTGGGGAAGGGATCACAGGGAAGGGGCCCCCCTTCGACTCGACTGCGACACTGCTCGATTTTTCTTTCGAGCTCGAGAAGGAAGCTGCAGGGGAAGGGGGCGACGGGGGCGACGACCGACGGAGACGACGACTCGAACAGCCAAGCCCCTCGCACACGCCGGCAGGGTCGGCGGAGCCCATTTTATGCTCCCCGACTTCTCTGATCAAGGCAACTCGCCAGGGCGAAGTTGCTGGGCGGGCTGGCGTGGATGCGCGGGGCTTGAAGAGGTCGTTGCGAGCTCAGGCGGCATGCAAAAATCCGCCGCCGCGCTTGTGTGGCATTGGCTTGTTCAGTGAACGTGGTCTAGGTCGCGGGTGGGTCGCGGGCCCCCCGCCTCCACCTGGAAGGAAAGCAGAGGCAGCTTGCCGCAGGCGCCGAAGAAATTGGTTTGCATGCCCGCCGCAGGCGCCGAACAAATTGGTTTGTACCCTGAGCGCGGTCGCGGGTGGGCCGCGGATTCTCCACCTGGAACGGACGCAAAAGATGCCAGCCCGCAGGCGCCGAAAAATGTGGTTTGCATCCTGAACGCGGTCTGGGTCGCGGGTTGGTCGCGGGGTGGGTCGCGGGCCCCCCACCCGAAAGGGGTGCAAAAAAAAGCCAGCCGCAGGCGCCGAAAATTGCGGTTTGTACCTTGAACGCGGTTTGGGTCGAAGGTGGGTCGCGGGTGGGTCGCGGGGTGGGTCGCGGGTGGGTCGCGGGTGGGTCGCGGGTGGGTCGCGGGTGGGTCGCGGGTGGGTCGCGGGCGGTCCGCGGGCGGGTCCCGGGGTGGGTCGCGGGTGGGTCGCGGGTGGGTCGCGGGTGGGTCGCGGGGTGGGTCGTGGGGTGGGTCTCGGGGTGGGTGGCGGGTGGGTCGCGGGTGGGTCGCGGGTGGGTCGCGGGGTGGGTCGCGGGGTGGGTCGCGGGGTGGGTCGCGGGTGGGTCGCGGGCGGGTCGCGGGTCGGTCGCGGGGCGGGTCGCGGGGCGGGTCGCGGGTGGGTCGCGGGGCGGGTTGCGGGTGGGACGACGACAACAAACAACAACAAACCACAACCACAACAAACAACAACAACAACAACGAGAATCCGCACCGCGGAATCCCACTTCAGCCACGCACCCAGGGACAGTGAATGACCGTTCGGCCCCATCACTCTGATATATATATATATATATATATATATATATGCACTGTTGGCAAGTATAGGGCTCGCTGTTTCAAAACCATACGGTGCGGCGATAAGACGATGCGACGATAAGACGAGATCAGACGATAATACGGTAAGACGATGAGACGATGTAGGGGGCCGCCAGACGATAGCACGATAAGGCGATATAGGGTCCCGCCAGACGACCAGCCGACAAGCCGATGAACCGATGCGGTTTACCGCGTTATCGCCGTATCGTCTCGTCGTCTGACCACCCGAAGCTATAACTATCACCCATGGCTCATAGATATGCCGCGCCGCGCCATTCAACGGGGCCCCGATTGCCCCCTCAGGCCCCCCCTTTCTGGGGCCCGAGCGCCCCGCCTCGGCCTCCGCCCATCCAGGCGCCTCGCCTGGGAGCTCGAGGGCGGCTTTGGGGGGCCATGGAGAACCCCGGATGGCCCCCAGAATTCCCCGATGGGCATTAAGAGAAACTCCCCGCACACCTTCCTACGCATGCATTGCCAATCGCGTGCGCGATGGCTGTTGAACATGGTCGATGTCGCATTCGTCTGCGACTGTAGTCGGACCGTCTCTTTTGCCTCGCCCTTTTGCCCTTACCGTGGCCTCAGAGCCATCTGGGCTCAAATCGAGCGTTGGCCGCGCCTTCGGGCATGGCGCCCATCTGCGCAGCGCGCTGGCTACACGCCGACTCGCGCTGTAGAGATGGCACGCGAGTCAGCATCGCAGATGGAAAATACTTCATCCATTCTGATACTGGATAAGGCTGGTGGGAGTGGAGACAGGTGCTCGTCGACGTCGGCATCCTGGCGCCGAAGATGCATGAAAGCCGCGGTTCGGTCCGGTCCAGTTCGGTTCGATGTGCGGTTGGTTCGGTTCGACCGGTTCCGGTTCGCATCGCAGGCCGGTTCGGTTCGACCGATTCGGTTTTTTGTCGTAGACCGGTTCGGTTCGACCGGCTCGGTTCGGCCGGTTCGGTTCGACCGGTTCGGTTTTATGTGTTCCGACCGGTCCAGTTCGGCCAGTTCGGTTCGGTTGGTTCGGCCGGTTCGAATTTTTGCAGAGGTGATTTCAGTCAGCCCGATTTCGATTCGCTTCGATTCCAGGCCGCCCCGATCTGCAGCCCCGACGGCGACGAGGACAGCGGGGGCGAGGGTGGGGGAGCAAGAAGAGCAGGAGGAAGAGGAGTAGGAAGAGGAGGAGGAGGAGAAGGAGCATCATCCCTGGACTCCTCCTCCTCGCGACCACGACCACGACCGCGGCCGCCGCCGCGACGACGGACGGGGGGCCACGACGACGGGCGCGGGGGAAGGGGGGGGTCCGAACCGGGGGGGCGGCCCCGACCCCCGGGGGTCCGGACCAGGGGGCGGTCTTTCAATGTTCGAGCGGGTCTTGGGGTCCTGACTTGGTCCGGCCCACTCCGGTTCGGCCGGTTCGGTTCCGCTGGTCCGGTCCGGTTCGGCCGGTTCGGTGACGCCTGGTTGGCCGGTTCGGTTCGGCCGGTTCGGTTACTGCCGGTTCGGTTCGGCCGGTTCGGTTCGCACAGCGGGCCGGTTCGGTTCGGCCGGTTCGGTTTGGCCGGCTGGTTCGGTTCGGCCGGTTCGGGCCCTCGACCCGGTTCTCGGTTCTCGGTTCGGTTCGCGGCCATCATGAAGATGGGGGTCCGCGATTGGCTGAAGGCGCGCAAGGCATCGCATTTGCAGGCGCGCTCCGCGTTTGGCCTGCAGGAGGGAGACATCGTGAATAATTTTCTTTGGAACGAGCTAGACGGACAGGCACGGCCCCGGATATTCCAGACGATGTTCGCGACGATTGGTTGCTCAGCACGCCAGAGTTCGTTGTGTTCTTGATGTTGCTGCAGATGGCATGTGGGCGCTTGCTGCCGAAGCGGCGAGCTCCAGCTGCGTGGAACGCTTGGTCTAGCAAGCTCTTGCCCGCAAGTGCCATCCAGAGAATCGGTTTTGACTTGGTCCCCATCCACGTTGCGTTGCAGCGCCCTACGTACCGCGGCGACACATGCGAGCGCATTGCCAGAGCGGCGTCGGTTTTGAAGCCGCGGCGGAATTCCCAAGGCGGCGGGGGCCCGCCGCGGGTCCTGCTGGCGAAGGCGTTGCAGCGTCTATCGTTGGGGACTTCAGATTGCCCCGCAGCTGTGATCCACATGTCAGCCGTGATCGGTTCGCTGGCCCAGCTGATGAAGGAGGCCGTGCCTGGCGCCTCGGCCACGGTCGATCCCGGCAAACTGTTCGCGATAGCGCCGCCAGGAACAGCCGAGAAAATGAGGATCGAGGAGGGCTCCAAGCATCGCATTGCTGACGCAGCGGCGACTGACGGCAGCGCCTCCAATCCGCATGCTGCAATGCGTATGTGCGAGAAGGCTGGTCTGGAGAATGCGCGCGAATGGGAGAAAGCCTTCAGCGTGGCGCACCAGGCAGAGGGTTGGGCAGTGTTCTCCAAGAGCCGATCAATATCGGTCGCGCTGGGCGGGGAACGGTTGGGGCAGCCCGCAGAGGAGAGAGAGGTGTATCCAGCTTGGTCCCGGCCGCAGCAGAAGGCCATGTGGCCCCCACGCATGGTCTCGGCTAGGGGAATCCAGCTTCAACCTCTATCGCGGCCGCCCTTGGAAGTTCAGGGGCATTTTTTTTGATTTTCTTTGTTTTCTAGAAGTGGGCTTGCGATATTTAGACTTTCTTTTTCGATTTCTAAAAATCGCTGATGTTTCCTAGAAATGGTGTCTGGATTCTTAGAATTTTAGTTTCTTGCGGGCTTCTGTGCAGGATCTGCTTTCTAGAAATTCGTTTTCGACTTCGCGAAATTTCTGTGATTTCTAGAATTGGTTTCTCGCGAGTAGGTAATGTGTGTAGTGGGGTGGCCAGACCGCGCCATTGAGACAGGCGGCGGCCATCGACCACAGACGAAGGGCCAAACGACCGTGCTAGGTGGGCCCTCGGGAGGGCATGTCGCCAAGGCTGTTCGGCCACCCAGTGGCGGCGTCGGCGGGGGGCCCTCCTCGCGCGCGCGCCGGGGTGCTGGGGCGTTGCGCGCCCAGACCGAATGTCGCGGTTTTCGCCGGCTGTGGGCCGCAGTCGCGACGACGTCCCCAGCGTTGGGGGGCGCCGCGGCGGGGTTGACGCCGGCCGATAGGAGGTTGCGGGGCGGGGCGTGCCCAACCCGAATGTCGCGGTTTCCGCCGGCTGGGCCCCGGTCGCGACGGCGTCCCCAGAGCTGGGTAAAGCCGCGGCGGGGTTGATGCCGGCCGATCAGGAGGTTGCGGGGCGGGGCGCGCCGAAACCGAATGTCGCGGTTTCCGCCGGCGGTGGGCCCCAGTCGCGACGACGTCCCCAGAGCTGGGGGGCGCCGCGGCGAGGGCGGCGCAGACCGATCAAATGTATTCGAATGCCGCGGTTGCCGCCAGGCGTGCCCATCCCCCCCCGCGCCGCGGGGCCGCCCCCTGCGCAGGGCTTGGCGGGCCATGCGCGACCGATAGTGCGATCGATAGTGCCAGTGCCTATTGTGTGACCGATAGTGGATAGTGCCGCCGACAGTGCGACCAATAGTGCGACCGATAGTGCGACCGATAGTGCAATCCAGGGTCCAGCAAGCTATGGTGCGACCGATAGTGCCAGCACCAATGCCCTTGTGCGCAATGTTGGTCCAAAGTGCAAAGATGTAGGTTTTACAGCGGTTGCTTGTTTGGGGCCCAAGTCGCCTTGGTCGCGTCGGCCCAGGAAGCGCGCCGAAACAGGGCACCATTCTGTGCCGCACCTTTTGGCCCTCGCAGCACGTCCAGCTTGAGAACATGAGCTGATTGCATGCTTGGCCCTTGTGTTGTCACTGGCGCCGGATGCCTGGCCATGCTGACCCAGCCTGCCCGCCCCCTCGCCCTAGAGCAGGGGCGAGCATGACAGGGGTTGGCAGAGCGGGGTCGCAGAGGGAGGGGGTAGGGAGGGGCGGCGGGAAGACGCCAAGGAAGGGCTGTGAGGGAAGGGGGAGGGGGGCTTGATACTCCTTTGGGGAGTGTTATATAGGCCCCCGGGCGCCATTCTGGCTCATCTTGGGCCGTCGACATTCGGTATTCCACAGTGAACCTCTCGTGGCCTTTTGGGGCCTTCGCGGGGCCATCTTGGAGAATATCGCATGGCTCTTGGGTGCCGCCTGGTGCCTTGAAATTCTTCTGCCAAGCTCAGCGAGCGCTCGGCAATTATCTGGCCCCTTTCGTCGCGGGTTCCCGAGGGGGCGCCGTCCGAACATTCCAAGGTGCAGGGATGCGAGATGTTTCCCATCTCTGTCGAATTAGAACAAGCGATTTAACGCTGAGGTTTCAGGCATTCACCTGGTTAGACCATGTTGAAGGTCCTTCCCGATGGTGTCCGCGGCGCGGGTCCTATGAGCACAGGGTCAGCCGATGTTCGCCATCGGCGCCTCAATGAGTTGCAGAGGTTCAAGGGGGGGCCCTCGAAACATGATGACAGCGAACATGCAGGTGCAGAGCCTCCTCGGGTGCGCAACCGGTATTTTCCAGATGCCTACGGCAAGTCTCACTACACTGGCAGCAGTCTAGCGTCTTCGGCGGCGGTTTCGAGAGAGGCCGCGGAAAGCCGTCGCGCATGACACCTCGTTTATTTTCAAATTTGTGTGGGGGGGTGTCGAAAGCACCTTTGGGCACCCTGGCAGCGTCTTGGATGCTCCTCGGAGGCTCTTTCGGTCTCCCTGGAGGCTTTTACCTTCTGAAAGCGCGCTTGGGCCGCCTGGTGCTTTCGGAGTCCATTTTGGGCGGCTCTATGAGACGTCCTTGGCCTTAAGGGCCCTCTTTGGCCGAGTCGGGATCTTCTCATTCGCCGCTCGAGCTGTTGTGAAACCCCAGCTGGTCTTTGGTGCCCGATTGGCTACCAATGGAGCCTTTGCGCGGACATTTCGAAAGCTCCTTGGCCCGTCTGGGGCAGGCAGAAGCTTGAGGCGACAAGTATGTGACAACCGTCAGGCAGAACCCAGAATCAATGGTTTTCGCTCTTCGGGTCGTGCTGCAGCCTCTCTTTCAACCTTCTTGGGCCGTTCCGGAGGCCACTTTGGCGGCCTTGCTGCCGCCGCGGGCCATCGCGGGGCTATCTTGGGCTGGTTTGGACTCAGATCCAGCTGCGTCGGCAATTTAGGAGGCCTCGCATATCTGGTTAGAGAGCCGCAGGCACTTTGTCCGCATGCGAGAGCCAGAGGATCTCGGGGCACCCCGCGGTGCCCCGGGGCGAAAGGCGATACGCACAACGATAGGCTAGTCGAGGGCAGGGGTCTTTTGAACGGTTTCAACACTTCAACGGGGCAGCACCTTGCATTTCACCGTGCCGCATCGTGCCAGGGGGCGCGGCGTCGGCTTTGAATTCGTGCGACCTTGCTCGGTGCATGGGCACGGGGCTGAAACTCTCGCATTTCGTTCCCGCGTCGCCGCCCGTGCCATTGAAAAAGTGCGAGGTAAGATATTACTTGGAAGCCGATTCAGAGCATTACGGTGTTCATCCTTGGCGACCCGCCTGGTCGTCGCAGGGCGCGCGTGCTTGACGCAGACGCCGGCGACGCGAGATTCGAGCTGGCCATCGACCATGGCGCTGACGGACTTCCACACAGGTCAGCGTTGCACGCGACTGCGGATGATGGGCCCATTGGCAGGCCTTTCATTTTTCCTTACCTAGGCTCTGCCTAGAAGGTTTCTTACTCGGTAAACTTAATGGGCCGAGCACTGGGGCTCGCCCCGGGCGGTTCCCCCGGCGTCCGCCCCGCGGTTCCCCCAGGGCCCCCCCGCGCCTCCTGGGTGAGCTTAGCTTAGCTAGCTCAGCTAAGCTTCGCTTATCTGGGCTCAGATTAGCTTTGCTTAGCGTAGCTCATGCTGCTTTCCT
Organism: Prorocentrum cordatum; assembly: GCA_963575745.1. Lineage (NCBI taxonomy): Eukaryota > Dinophyceae > Prorocentrales > Prorocentraceae > Prorocentrum > Prorocentrum cordatum. Next base: position 258,375 of record CAUYUJ010019771.1, read on the forward strand.
GGGGGCTCCAACTCCTAGGTCGGGTCGCACTGGGGTAATTCATGTGCGATTGCGATTACCTGGGAATTCGCGGCACGAGGGGCGAGACAGAGCGCATAAGATCAGCAACTCCATGAAGGGTGCAGCTGTCGAATCTGGTGTTTGGATCGTTGCGTTGGAGAGAACAGTCGTAGCGAACTTCCTCGGTCGCCCTTGGGGTTCCGATGCAAACCCCGGTGGTCTCCAGCACGCCGTCGAACAGTATTTGGAGGGGAACATTTGCGATAATGATCTCTTCTGCCATTTGTTCGGCGACATTTGCAAGGCCTGGATGGGAATTTCATTTGGCGCGAAGGAGCACATTCAAGAAACGCGGCGTAAACTTCCACTGTGCGAGGTCTTCTTAACCAAAGGCCCGACAGTCAAACTTCGGCGGCGGCGGGGGTGGCACGATCGGTGGGCGGATTGGCACAGCGACTGGTCGTTCCTTACCCTTGGCGTGACAGTCTTCGGTATCAGGAAGCACCTCTGGGAATCATTGGACACTTGCCCGCTGTGCAAGCCGATGGAGCACACAGTTCCTGTCATCGCGAATTTCGACGAAGACGTCGCCCCGCCTGCCCCAACCGCAGCGGCGGCGTCATCGGCCGTTCCCCCGACAACCATGACAGCTTCTAACTACGCTCTAAAGGATAATAGGGCCACCAGCGAGAACGCATTAAATTTCGCCATGCGTGTTCTTGGGGACACAAGCGTCAAATCACCGCGATGATCGTGCGCATATCGGCCCCCGCGTGGAAAAAAAAACATCGGAATCCGCAACAAGTCCGACCTCGAGAAACAGGAACATGTCAAGAGCCTTCTGGAATTGAGTCGGAAGTCACCCATTACCGTTCTTAGTGATGTCTTCGCCCGCTTGCAGGGCCCTGAGCTGGTGGGGAAATTGACAATCCGCCGCTCGCGGGCAGCAGACGTTGGCGGCTCTGAAATCGATGAGGAGCAAATGCTTGCAGATCGCGTTTTGGGTTACACATGGGGGGTCGCCCGGAACCGCATGCAGACGTCGATGCATTTTTTCACACATTTACCTGATTTGATGGTGCTCCTCATGTCGGAGAAAGGGTCGGACCGCGCGCTTGGCTTGGCTTCGCGCAACAATCTTTGGGACGCCCATGTGAGCCTGGAGCCTGGAGGGAAACCACCGCGGGAACGATTTCCATAGGAACGTTTACCGATCTTTGCCGTGGATCAAGAATCTTTGGGCGCGCGAGCAGCTGATTTCGTTGAGCGAGCTTGGGTTTCTCATTGTGCCTCCCGACGTGGAGGACGCATGCAAGGGTAAGTTCTTGGGCGTTAATTTGACCGCTATCGATGAAGAGGCTTTCAAGATGCTCGCCGAGAATTTCAAGGATTCCGAGAATCGCCAGATGGCGAAGGCGACGAGATGGAGGCGATTGCAGACATCGGACGTGCTGGAGTCGCGGGGCCGCGAGCAAATCAAGCCTCCACCACGTTATGGGGATCGCGCTTCTTCCTTGCCCGGGGTCGCTTTCGACGTTCCCGCACATGATTTTTCGATGGGCATTGACAAACTGCACGGTCTCAGTGATCCCGCTTGGACTTCGCCTTCCCCAGCGAGCGAGGACCTTTCTACGATGGTGACTGCGACGCTCGTGAAAATCGGCGGGGCCGCGGGCACCTCGGAGGCCGCGCGGGCGCCCATGCTTTTCGAGGAGGGCGCGCTCGTGACGAAAGTAGAGTCTGAGACAACGTACTTCGTTTTGTCGGTGACCCAGTACGGTTTCATGGCATGGGAGATGAAGGGCATGGCCCGATCGGGGGAAGCCATTTACTACGAGTTCGCGAGTGTCAGCGTTGCCATCCCTCAGCCTCTTGCGTTGGAGTTCATCGCAGATCCAGAAACAACCGCCTGGAGAGTTTCTCGCGCTCGTGCACTCCCCCCTTCTGGCCAGGGTGCTGTTCCCGAATGCGTTCGCGGCATCGGGCGTTTTATGCTCGCGCCCTCTGGCGCGTCGATGTTCGTTTTGGAAGCGCGCGGCCGCTCTGGATTCAAGGGGCTGACAGTGCCGTCGCGATCGAACTTGTACTCGACATTGGGCGTGAAGAGCAAAGGAGGTCGGACACCTGCATCGGAGCATGGGTTGTTGGCTGCATTGTTGCGGCGTGCTCTCCCTGGCCTCGAGGTGGCGGAGGGGCGAAGCCGTCGGCGACGGGTTGCGACAGCGAGCTTTTAAAAGACGGTGTAGTGAAAGAGATAAAGCACCCAGTCGATGAAGGAGACATCGTCGAACGCCATGTCGCCAAGGCGAAAGGTGGAGCTGCCGCGTCGAAGGGGCATCGTGCCGCCGCGATCCCAGCTGTGGATGCTGGACGCGTCGACCCGGCCCCCGAGGTGACCGCCGGGTGGGCTTCGGCATACTTGCCGACAGTAATGGGCGTTTCGCTTGTCAAGGAATGCAATTGGCACATGCCGTGGCGTGGCAAGTATATTGGGAAACCCACGCCGCCGTGTACATTTACGAAGTCTCGGGCGCCGTCGAAGGAGGGCGCCCTCGAGGCATTGAAACATGCGCTGAAGCAGGTGTGACGGGCTCACAGCGAATGTAACCCTACGGGCGTGCGCCCCCCATGTTTTTGACGCGCTGGTTTTCCCATGGCGCCAGGCACTGTGCAGTAAACATGCATTCGTGATGTAAGCGTTCGTGGATTTTCGCCGTGCGACTGCACGGGCATTCGTGCGAAGGCCGCTGCGACTATGGCAACGACGAGTGCGGGTTTCCGAGTTGCCCCAGCCGTGGCCATCCAGTGCGACGCAGCCATGATGTGCACACGAAGCCCCTGGGACCTTTTGTGAGAACCCCCCCTTTCCTACAACCCCTTTTGGAACCCTCCAGGGGTTCGATTCGACTCGTCGAAAGTTTAAGGGCTTCGCTCGGTGCGGGTGCATGTTGATCTTCGCGTCGTCTCTCTCGTGATCCTTGTTGCTCTCGCCGCTCGGGCGGGCTCGAGCGCCAGGGCCTCCCGCGCCACCGCCCCGTTCATCGCGCAGGGCCGGGCCGTGGCCTCGCCCCGCGCGCGCGACGGCCGGGCCCGCGGGGGGGGCCGCGAGCGGGGCCGCGCCTGCGGCGGGGCCAGCCGCGCTGGCAATTGCAGGGGGGCCGCCGCGGTGCGTCGTCGCACCCGATGGCGCCTCGCTCTCGGCCGCGGCGGCGCCGGGGCCGCGCCTGTGGGCGTGCCTGGACTGTTGGGCGGCGCTGGCCTCGCGCCCTGCGCGGCCGCGTCGCCGCCGCCGCTGTTGGCGCTGGCGGGCGCCCGTTGCCGAAGAGGAGCTGCGAGGGAGAAAGCGGAAAGGTAGCCGGGCAAGGTGGGGTCAGGGCCCCCTTCCGCCACGGAGCGCTGCAATTTGCCGGTGGAAATCGCGGGCGTCAGGCCCCGGCGGACCCAGCGCCAGGAGAGGTGGGGCAAGGCCAAACAAGGGGGGTTCCCTTTTGCAGGACAACCGCTGACCGCGACATCCGCATGCTGTTCGGGCTCCGACGGGCCCGGCGCCGGCAGAGGGCCTCCAGGCAAACGGATGCCTCCAACTCCTCCTTCTTTCCTACTCTCTCTACGGAAGCCACGGAATGTCGCAGCTTGCGGGCGGAATTCGGGGTCTTGCACCGCGCGGGCCCCCGACGGAACTCGCGTGGGCAGAAGGTCACCAAATGCCCCTTTCCTTTTTCCCCCTCCCTCCTCCACGGCGCGCGCTCCAGGTGAGCCGCGGAATGCGGCGGCAAGCGGGCGAGAGAGGGTCGCGCTCCGCGTCGGGCCCCGCGGGCCCGACGCGGGCAGAGGGCGGCCAGGTGCCCCCCCTCTCTTCGCCCCCCCCCCTGTCCGCCCCCGCGCACTCCTCGGCGACCGCGGCCCCCCCCTCGGCCTGGCCCCCCGCGTCGGGGGCGCCGGGGCCGAGGCTCCCGGCGCCGAGGGAAGGCGAAACAGGAACGACAACCAGTTCTTCTGGCGGCAATGGGTCCTGGTCAGCGGCCAGGCAACGACAGGGCGGACTGTTCTTTCTTCGAGAGCGGCGTCGGCGTCGTCGTCGTCGTCGTCGTCTCCAGGCGCGGGCGCGCCCTCAGCCGCCGTCGCGACGCCAGCCCGTAGGCGCGGATAGGAGGGGGCGGGGCCTTGGAAGACGAAGCGGGAGCGGCGCGCAAATACCCTGGCAGCGGCGGGTCCTGGCCGACGGACGGGTTTCCCGGCAGGACGGGCTGTCCTTTTCCCATAAAGTAGCGCCGTCATCGTCGTCGTTGCCCTCGGGCGCGGGCGTGCTCTCAGCCGCCGTCGCGACGCCGACCCGCAGGCGCAGATGGGGCTGAGGGGCAGCCTCGGAAGACGAAACAAGAGCTGCAACCAGTTTTTCCTGCGGCAGCGGGCCCCAGTCAGCGGCCAGGGCAACGACGGGGCGGACTGTCCTTTCTCCGAGAATGGCGTCGTCATCGTCGTCGTCTCCGTGCTCTCAGCCGCCTTCGCGACGCCGACCCGCAGGCGCGAATAGGACTGAGGGGTGGCCCTGGAAGACGAAACGGGAGCGGCAAACAGCCTTCCTGGCGGCGCCGGATCCATGTCGACGGATGGGTTGCCAGCGGGACGGAGTGTCCTTTCTCTGGGGGTCCTGGGATCCTCCTCCCTCCTCCACCCCCCCCTCCACCTCCGCGCGAGTGGGCGTGCAGTCGGGTGCGCCGTCAGCCGCAAGTGTGACTCCGTATCCAGGTGTGGGCGCGCCGTCAGGCGCCGCCGCGATGCCAAACCGCGCGCCCTCAGCCGCCGCCGCCGCTGGCGGGGGGCTGGTAGCAGCAGCGGCGGCGGCCGCGGCAGCAGCTGAAGCTGCTGCCAGCGAAGCCGCGCCAGCCGACGTGGTGGCAGCGAAGGCGGCCGCGAGGCCGGCGAGGTCCGCCTCGGCCCGAGGCCCCCCGGAAGCGGCCGCGGCGGCGGCGGCCGCGGCAGCGGCGGCGAGCGCGCTGGGGGGCCAGCCCCCTTGCAGGCCGCCGCCGCAAGCAGGGCGCAACAGTAGGGGCAGTCGAGGGCGGGGCAGCCGCGGCACCGCCGCCAGCCGCCGCCGCTCACCCCCGGGCGTCCGGTGCAGCGGCGACGTCAGCAGCAGCAGGGGCGGCAGGGGCGCCGCCGCCGCCCGCCGCCGCGCGCGCCAGCTTCCGGGGGTGGAGGCGGCAGCGGCAAGAGCGTCAGCAGCAGCTGGGGCAGCCGCGGCCGGGGAGGCCGAGCCGCCGCCGCCGCCGGCCGCCGCCTGCGCGCCGGCCTCCGGGGGGGAGGCGGCGGCGGCGGCAGCAGCGGCCGCAAGGGGCGTGCCCAGGCTGGGCGGCCCGTCGCGGGCGGCGGCGGCCAGGCTCGCTCTGGCGCCGCCGCAGGGCGGCGCCGGTGGGGCCGCCGGCGCTGGGAGCCATCGCAGGGCAGCGAGGACTGGGCTCTGCGCGTGCCTGGACCGGGGGCGTGCTGGAGCCGAGACGGCTTGAGCCAGAGGCTACGGACCAAGCATCAAACATTCGATGTGCGGAAAACAAGAGGCCAGCGGGTCGGCCAGCCATCGGGAAGCCATGAGGCCAAGTTTTGGAAGACACACAGCGGCCGCTGGAATAATACAGGGGAACAAGGCCAACGTGGCAAGTGGACGGGATTCCACGGGAAAAAGCCAAGCCTTGGGATGCCAAGCGGCCACTGGAAGAAGTGCGAGACACAGGGCCAGTGGGTCGAGAAGCCAAGGGGCCAAACCACAGGAGACGAGCAGAAAATCATGAAAAAATAGGACACAGCGTCAGTGAGGCGGGAAGCCGTTGGGAAGGCCGAGAAAGCCAAGCCTTGGGCGGTCATTGGATGCCAAATAGGGACATTCGGTTTAGGGGGGAAGCCATGAACCCAAGCAGGGTGTGAGCTCCCACCCCCACTTGTTGTACAAGGTCTCGCTACGGTTTCCTTGTTGTTCGGATGTGGGACAGTGGACGTTGCGAAGGTGGGAGGTCGAACCAGGGGGGGGGCGCTCAAGAGGGGGACTCGAGCCAGGGGGCGGCCTCCCTCCCTGAGTTGCATGGGCGGGGGTGGGTTCGAACCAGGGGGGGTGCCCCACTTTGTCCAAGGGGACGGAGGTCTCGAACCGTGGGGCCTACCCCCCTTTATTCCAAGGGGGGGTCAAAACGGGAGGGCCGGGCCCACCCCCCGCCTGCAACCGACGACGGCGAGCGCCCGTGCCGGCGCTGGCGCTGTGTGGCAGCGACGACGGGAGGCGCCCTCCCCTTGCAACCGACGACGGCGACAGCTGGCGCTGGCGCCAGCGCTTTCCGGCAACGACGACGTTGCTGACGACGACCCCACGGCGGCGACGGCGACGGCGACCAGCGACGACGACGGGGGGTGCGATTCGAATCGAGGGAGGCCCAGTTCGAATCCCCCTCTTGCACCTCAGCGGGGGGGCCCGCCCCACTGTTTTGAATCCTTCTCCTTTTCCAGGGCCCCCCCCCCTCCCGCCCACGGTTCGAACGCCCCCCAAGTTCAAGTCAGGGGGGAGGGGCCGATTCGAATTTCCCCTCCACCATGAACAACCCCCCCCTTGGTTCGAACCCCCCCCCCTCCCGTCCCCT
>CAUYUJ010019771.1:270000-434509 GCA_963575745.1 Prorocentrum cordatum
GCTCAAAGTTTTTGAGGCGTCGCACCTCGGATGGTGCTTCCTGACTATCTGAGCGACCTTCTCCAGTCGGGCGCGCGGGAGATAGGCCGCGGCGCGGTGGCTGGCGTGGTTGCCAGCTGGACCGCGACTGGCGGTCAGTCGGAGCCCTGCCCGCTCCCACCGCCCTGTCCGCCCGGGCCTGCCTGCCCCAACCTGACCTGCCCGGAGCTGACTTGCCCCGAGGCGGTCTGCCCGGCGTGCCCGGCGCTGATCTGCCCTGAGGGGCCGCCGTGGGCGCTGCTTGCCGCGGCCGTCGTGTTCAACGTGGTGGTGGCAGCGGTCGGCGGCTTCTGTGCCGGCGCGCGACGCGGAGCTCGTCAAGATGCTGGTGGCAGCAGGATCAGGCGGCCTGCCCTCCGGGGTGGCGGCTTCATTGAGAGGGCTGATGCCGGGCAGTAGGATCCTGGTGCGCTACGTGGACGCCGGCGAGGACCTCCTGCACGAGCGCGTGTGCCTGTGGCCGGTGAGCTTCGAGGAGTGGATCACGGAGTCCCCTGATGGCGACCAGATGCCTGAGCGTCTGTCAGGCCCTGACGTCGAGGAGTTCATCGTGCTGGCGCCTGGTGGCGGGGTGCCTCGGCACGTGGCCTCGCCGAGGTACCGGTTCCGACGAGAGATCGGCGCCCGGGAGCTCCGCGTGAAGGTGATCGAGGCTCGGCACTTGGCGCGCCAGGCGCTCGCCGCTGGCGAGGCGCCGCTGCCCGCGCCGCTTCACACGCAGCAGTGGGACGGGCGCGTGCTGGCGCTGGAGGACTTCTGGCGGCTTGGAGGTGCTCCTGCCCGCCGCGGGCGGGGTAAGGCGCCACCGATTGTGCTGGATGCGCCCGACGACGAGGACGACGACAAGGGGGGCACCCAGACCCCTCCACCCCGAGAGGAGGCTGTCGCCGCCGAGGCGACCGCCACCGTGGAGGACGAGAAGGACTACCGCTGGGTCGTCGGCGAGCCGAACTCCTCGTTCCCGCTCGGCACCGAGTTCACCGTCGCGACGATCCTCGCCGAGAAGGACGCCTGTAGGCTGGGGGATCGGATGCTGGTGAGCGTCGCCGCGACCCCTGCCTCGGGTCGGACCGCCGAGGGCGTCGTGGTGCTCTACCGCCTCCACGTGGACGACGTGCCTGGTTTTGGGGCCAGGCGCTGGAAGGAGATTGCCGCGCTTATGCCCCGCGACGGGCCTGCGGCACCTGAGCCTCCTCTGCCTGCCCCTGTGGACGCGCCGCCTGAGCTGGACCTTGACGACGCCAGGACCCTGTCCGTGCAGTACGACGAGCAGGGCGAGAGGTTCCGCTCGTGGAAGGAGGCCGTCGCCAAGATGCACGAGAGCTTCTGTGAGGACTGGCCCGTCGAGGGCCCGCGCACCATGCTTTGGATGGCGAAGAACATTGAGAGGACTGGAGGCTCCCCGATGCAGTGGTACCACAAGTATCTCGCCGAGAACCGCATCGCTGCTTCGGACCGTCTATCGTACGAGCTCCAGGCGATGTGCCGCCTGCTGGAGCACGCCGGGTGCTACGATCAGCTCAACCTCGCGTCGCTGGCCGCGTTCGAGGTGTTGGCGAGGAGGATGCAGCTGTTGCTGGACGCGGCCAGTCGTGGTCCTGGAGAGGGCCGCTTTGAGGACGAGGAATTGTGGTCAGGCCATCAGCAGCGGACGGCGGGGATCGCCCCGGCCCTCACCGCTCACGTGGCTACCCGTACCAAAGAGAAAGCCGAGATCGAGAAACAGCGCCAGAAGGCCCAAGAAGTGCGCGCAGCCACCGCCAACCCGAAGGCCAAGGCAGCCGCCAAGAAGGGGGCTGGAGGCGCGGCAGACGCTTAGCTGTGCGACGGCGACTGGCAGGGACCCCGCTGCTAGTCGCTTCTACCTCAGAGGGGCCGCGCTTCCGGGCGCAGTGTTTCAGCTCAGGCTCGCGTTCGCCGCCTACTTGGGCTTCACCTTCTTTTTCAAGATGCAGCCTGAGGTCTTCCCTTTGCCGTCGCTGACAGAGGAAGGGCCTCGCCGTCCTGGGCTCAGCCGAGGCGTGTGTCAACGAGTCGCTCGTCGTCAGGCCATCACTCGTCGTGCCAACGATGCCATCTCAACCCTGAAGTGGCTGACCGGGTGCGGTGGGGCGGCCCCCGAGGGGATATGCTCGCCGGCGCAGGCCGAGGCCGTCCAGCACATTGAGGGCGTGATGGAGCGCTCTCAGGCTGTTGATGCTGTTCCGCGTCCGCATGAAGCCGCGCGCGCTTCTGCGTTCCCGAGCCGGATACGACTCGGATGAGCACATTGTGAGCGACTACCAGGAAGAGCTGTTGTCGGTACCCGCGTCGTGCAAGGACTGCCCTTATGCGGTCGATGTGGTGCCAGTTGAGGCTGCATCAATGCTGGTAGATTTTGAAGAACGTATGGTCAGGCCTGACATCGAATTTTGGGAGCTGGAGGACAACTCGGAGCCGGTCACCCCCTACATGGACCGAAACTTGTCGGGGGATCGACAGGCCTACATCAAGTTTGTCCGTCGGCTGGAGTCAATTGGCGTGTTGCGGTGGTGCACCGCTGTCAAGGAGCGCGCCACCGTGTTCTGTGTGAAGAAAAAGTCGGGGATGCAGCGGCTAGTGGTCGGCGCTCGCCGCAGCAACCGCCGCTTTCGCGATCCCCCCGGAGTGGAGCTGGCCACCGCCGAGTCGCTAGGGCTCATCGAGGTCGACGACGACTCGGAGGTGTTCATCAGTACAGGCGACGTGCGGGACGCGTTCTACCGCTTCAAGATCGATGTGGAGCTCAGCCGCTACTTCGGGCTGCCTCCGCTGCGAGCGGAGGAGCTCCACCTTCACGAGGCTGAGGGGGAGTGGCTGTCGCCGGACCGCTGGGTGCACCCCTGCTTCGCGGTGCTCCCCATGGGGTTCAAGTGGTCACTCTACCTCGTACAGGAGGCGGTCACCAAGCAGGTGGAGGATGCCACGGGCGCGACCGCCGATCGGCGCCTGCAGACGTTTGGCGGCTCGCGCCTGATTACCTCAGGCGGGCAGCCTCTCCACTATGTCTACGTGGACAACGTGGGCTTCCTTGGCGGTCAGCCTGAGGAGGTGCAGACGATGAAGGATTGTGCTTGCGAGCGATTGGATGGCGTGGGGCTGTCCACTCACGAGCACGTCGAGGCCCAGACTCAGTCGGAAGTGCTGGGCGTGGCGATCGATGGCGGCAAGGGTATTGTAGCCACGTCGCTCAAGAGGATGTGGAAAGTCGACAGCCTGCTGACCTGGCTGCTGGACCGTGGAGTTGCCTCGGGGCACCAGCTGGAGTCGACCGTTGGCCACCTGACCTTCATTTTCATGCTCCGTCGCCCCCTGTTGTCGGTTTTGTCTGCGACCTACCAGTTCATTCGCAGCGCTGGTGGTGAGCAGGTCGACCTCTGGCCCTCTGCGCGGGCCGAGCTTAGTGCAGCGCGAGCCCTGTTACCCTTTGCATTTGCTCAGTGGAGATTGCCCTGGCATGGCGAGGTGGTGGCGACGGATGCCTGCCCTACAGGATGGGGAGTTGTCGAGAGCTCTTGGAGTGACAAAAATGTGAAACAGGTTGGGAGGGTCGACGAGCGTATGCGATTTCGGGTCCGACAAGATATGGCTCATCGTGCACACGCCCTTGCAGGTTCTCGAGATGCCCTGGAGGACAAGTTCACCGTGTACGTCCCTAAGGGGACGAATGACCCGAACGAGTACTGGGAGGAAGACCCCAAGTTCCCCGACATCAGCCCCGACTGGATCCACGAGGCCCCCTGGAAGTTTGTATATGCTGGAAGGTTCTGCCGTAGGGAGGCCATTCACATTCTGGAGGCGAAGGGGATGATCTGGGCCCTTCGTCGGCTCGCAAAGCGCCCTGGTATCGGTGGTCGTCATGTCGTCTTCTTGGGGGATAACATGGGCCAGATCTTGGCGTTCTGCAAGGGGAGGGCCTCGGATTTCCAGATGAACATCAGCTGTCGAAGGTGGTGCGCCCTTTCCCTGGCCCTCAACATCCGTTGCCATGTTCGTTGGGTGCCGTCTGAGCTCAATCCCGCCGACGGGCCTTCGCGGCGGTACGAGCCCGGGCACAAGCGGCCGAAGCCCGATGCGGTCGCAGGGGCCGACCCGGCCGCCGCCGGTTCGGCGAGAGGATCGGCGCCTGTTGAGCAACGGGCGCAATGCTGCACAGAAGGCGTCGGCTATTCCGGCGGCTCGGCCGCGGAGGGAGATCCCGCGCCTGCCGAGGAGCGTGCCGATCTCGCAGCCGGCGAAGCTGAGGAGGCTGAGTACGGCGCTGGCGAGGCAGGACCGCTTCTCGGTGGAGGTCGACGCCCTCGGCCGCTCGTTCCTGGAGACGAAGGCCGTGGGGGAGAAGGTCGACCAGCAGTACGTGGAGGTGATGGAGGGGTTCGTGCAGGACTGCGCCAGGCTCGGTCTCTCGCTCGACTCCCCGGAGGAGGTCGACTTCGCCCTGATCGAGGTGTTCGACGAGAAGTTCTTCAACGGCATGGACGGGAGCGTCGGGCACTACCTGTTGGCGGCCATCAAGGGCATCCGCCCGGAGTTCGGGCGAGCTGGGACCTTCCGGCTTCCCCGTGCCCACCGTGCCCTCCAGGGCTGGGACCGCCTGGCTCCTGGGCAGTCGCGGCTCCCCGAGGCGCGACCGGTGTGGGCGGCCCTGATGGTGGAGCTGGTGCGGGCGGGCTTCCGCACGATGGCCATCGAGACGCTGGCCGCGCTTGTGACCTACGCGCGGCCTGGGGAGATTCACGAGCTGAAGGCGAAGTGGCTCATCCCCCCGTCGTCGAACGTGGGGCCCCACTGGACGTTCGTCATCCGGCCGTCCGAGGAGCTGAGGCCGACCAAGGTGGGGATCTACGACGACACCGTCATCTGGGACAAGGAGGAGGCGTGGACCACGCAGCTGCTGCGCGAGCTGGTGCGCGGCAAGAGCGGCGACGAGCCCGTCTTCAACTACAGCTACGCCGCGTACCTGAAGCAGTTCAAGGCGGCTGCGAAGCGGCTGGGGCTTCCAGAGCTGGTTCCTTACCAGCTCCGCCACAGCGGCGCGTCGTGGGATCGGCTGCAGCTGCGACGCACGCTGGACGAGATCATGAAGCGTGGCCGCTGGGGCAGCCACAAAAGCGTCGCCCGCTACGAGAAGGGCGGCCGTGTGCAGGCGCAGTGGCAGCGGCTGCCCAAAAGTTTCCAGCAGTTCGCCCTGTGGTGCGAGGCCAACCTGCAGCGCGTGATGCTGAACGGCCTCGCCCCGCCCGCCGCACCGTCGCTGCCGCGCAGTGGGCTTTTGAGGACGTCTACTCCGGCTGCGGAGGTGTCGCGGCGGAAGTGACAAAACTTGGAGGCCGTGCAACAGTGACCGATGTCGTGCATGGCCCGGATCACGATCTAACAAAGAATCGAAATCAACAAAGACTTTTGAATCGCGTCCGAACTGGCAGAGTAAAAGGTGTGATGATCGCAACTCCCTGTCACACACTGAGCCGGGCACGTCGTGGGCGCCCACCGCCGCTCCGATCCAACGAGTTTCCCTGGGGCCTGACAGGGCTCAGTGCCGTGGACGTGGAGAAGGTGCGTATCGGTAACTTGCTGACCAGGTTCACGATAAAGCTGGTACGCCTCTGCCTGAGGATGAAGGTCCCGTGCATCGTCGAGAACCCTCTCACCTCAATGTTCTGGATCCTTCCTGAGGTTCTAAGGTTGCTCGCCTGTCCGCAAGTCAAATTGGAACGAGTAGATTTTTGCCAATTCGGAACCCGATGGAGAAAAGCAACTAGACTCATGCTGTGTAATATACCTGACGACGTGTGTAGGACTCTGGACTCTTTTAAGTGTAAAGGGCGGGGAGGGTGCTCTCGGTCTGGTCGCCCCCACCTCGAGCTCTCTGGCAAAGCCCCGAATGGGAAATTCTGGACCTTAATTGCACAGCCCTACCCCCCCCGCCTTTGTAAAAAGCTCGCCGAGGTTTTTCACTTATGTCATCTCGCTCGGTCTGGTCAGGGACTGCTTTCAAACTTGTCGTGATCTGGGGATCCCAGGGCATTCATGGGCCCGGGGCACAAAGTGGTCTTGGGTCTCTGGAGAAGCTTTCAGAGGCTCTGCCGTTGTAAAGCGTTCGTGAGATGATGTTGTCTCGTCTGGCTGCACACTGCATGATATAGAAGCGTCTGCGTGAAAACGATCGCCCTCATGGCACTGTCTTTGACTGGAATGAGGGCGGGTGGAAACTGCGAGAGTGGGAAGCGACCGCGGCCCATTTTTGCTCAAAGTTTTCCCTCCCATTTTTATGTGACTCTCTTTTGCCCAACCCTGCTGTCCCTGACCTTGCCTGGGGTCTCTGGAGAAGCTTTCAGAGGCTCTGCCGTTGTAAAGCGTTCGTGAGATGATGTTGTCTCGTCTGGCTGCACACTGCATGATATAGAAGCGTCTGCGTGAAAACGATCGCCCTCATCATCATCATCATCATCATCATCATCATCCGCATACTCATCATCATCATCATCATCATCATCAGCATCATCATCATCAGCATCAGCATCAGCATCATCATCATCATCATCATCATCATCATCATCATCATCATCATCATCATCATATCCCCCTCCTCATCATCAGCGCTCCGCAGAAGTGGCGACAGCTGCGCTCTTCGCGGCCCTCCAGGCACACGCGAGGTCTCGACGGGGTCCGTTTGACACCCCACTCCGCTGGGCCTCCCAGGAGCCCACGAAATTGGTGATTGATGTGCATCTCGACGGGGTCCGTTTGACATCCCCACTCCGCTAGGCCCCACGGAAGCCAGCGAAAGTGGCGACAGGGCCAGTCTTGGGAGCCTCGTGGGCCGTCTTGGGCGGCTCTTGGGCCGTTGGGGCCCTCATGGGCCTGGGGTCGTCTAGGGAGTGAGTGGGGCCGTCTTGGAGTGGTCGTCGGGGCCTCTTGGGCCGTGGTGGAGCGTCGGAAAGTCGAACGAAGCGACAGCCCCAAAAACGAAACAAATTGATTAAAATCAGCATTTTTGCCTTTTTGGGGACCTCGTGGAAGGCCTCTTGGAGGCCTCTTGGGACGTCTTGGAGGTCTCTTGGGTCGTCTTTGGGCCATCTTGGGCGTCTTCGGGCGATCTTTGTGGGTCTCGGGGCTCTCTTGGACCGTCGCCAGAGGCCTTTGCGGCCGCGACCACTCAGTCGACGAATCCTCGAGACTGTAGTCTTCTGAAAAACCAGCCCCCGGAAAGCGCTGGAAAACTCGCCGCCCCCCCCCCCCCCTCCCCGCCGCCCACCCTCCCCCGGCAGAGCCACCTCGGCCCCCCCCCCCCAGAGGCTGAAGCTCAGCCTCAGCCTCGAGACTGTAGCTGAGGCTCCTTCAAACTCACACGCCGGATCGGCGGATATGCGGACGACACACTCTTGATCGACAGCGATTCTTCGGTGGTGCAGGAGTTGATGAGGTGCGTTGAGTTTTGCGGGTTGCACTACGGCCTGAGCTTCAATTGGGGCAACATCGAACTCATGAAAGTCAGGGCAGACGACGACATCGACAGCCATGCACAACCATGCTGGGGCGCCGATCGCAAGAAAGAGCTCCATCGCACATCTGGGTGCATCATTGTCGGCAGACGGGCGGGTCGGATCCGAGCTAAGCCGCAAACTAGGAGCAGCAACCCAAGTTTTTAAGGTGTTGACTTCGCTTTGGTCACATGCTAGAATGAGCAGGCATCGTAACATTCACAGTTTCAACGCGTGCGTTTTTTTGTAAACTTCTGTATGCGCTTTTGCGGCATGTTTGAATAAAGTGGAGCGGCAACGGCGGGATGCCTTCCAGAACCGATGTCTCCGGAGAGTCTGTCGAATTCCTCATGCGCATTCTAGTGGGGTGTCCAACGCAGCCGTTGTCAACAGTGCTGGGCAAGATAAACTCAGCAATCACCTCGCTAGAAGAAAGTTGGCGTTCATGGGGCAGCTGGCGAGGCGATTTGTCAGCGATCCAGTTCGCCGCTCGGTGTTTGAACAAGGAGATTTAGAGCTGCGCAAGCCTGCCTGAACGAGGGGGCGAGGTAGGCTTCGCCAAACTTGGGGGCACCTTGTGTGGAAGAATGTGCTGGCAGCTGCTGGTTCCCATGCGCGACTCGCTGACTACTTCTGCCAAGACGGCGGTGCAGTTCGCGAGTGGGAACGCGTAGTACAAGCCCGGCCACGCTGCTAAAGGCATGTTGGCTGTTGCTCACGCACCGAGTGGTGCAAGGCTTAACCTGGCCTGATTTGATTCACGTTCACTGAGGGACGTGCCCCGTTGGATGACACCAGTTTGAACATCCAGAATTGTGCCAAACACCTTCCATGGGGCGTCAAAGCCGCGGATCACCGTTATTGTTGCGTCTTGACGATCCTGATTCGCTTCAGAGCACCATTCTTGTGACTTCCACGCCGCGAAGCAGAGCATCTGCTGCATCCTAACAGTCCGACATCGTACCAAACACCGTTTCTGGGACTATAACCATGATAATCTCCGAAACGGTTGTAGATTCTGAAAAACGAATGCGCGCGGCACTACAGCAAACGCCACATCTTAAAACATGAGCCGCCATCTATCCGGGAAGCTTTTTCATTTGTTGAAGACGACTGTGCACGGTGCTAAGGCGAAATACACATTTTGCAAAAGGATCCGCGCTCAATCCGTGAATCTCCAGGCACACGTTTATGACAATTTGGGCCAGCGCTATAGCGAGAGCCATATTCTGAAAACGGCGCGTTGTCCATCCGTGAAACCTTTCTGCATTTTTAAGACGCGTTCGCGCGGCGCTTAGGCGAGGTCCACATTTTGAAAACGATCAGAACACTATCGTTCCGGATCTGAAAAGGCTCAGTTCGAGCCAGAACACAATCGTGAGTTTCATTCGTGGGCGAAGTCGAGCCAGAACGCCATTGTGAGCGTATCAACATATTCTGGGCGTGCTGCTGGGCCGCAGAATCGCGTCCCCCTGACGTCCCCTGTGGAGATTGTGGTGTCAAGGCTTGTGGACCCCTGTTAGAGCCTTTCCTAGGCGAAACGCTATTAAGGAAAACCACGAAGCTTCAGCATGCGACCGCTATGTTCGATACCCTCCAGGGTGGCTTGGATAAATGAAAACATGTATTTCGAAGATTGAAAGCGAGCCACGGTTCAAAACATCGAATCTTTGAACCAATTCGATCCATAACCATTTAGTGAGCGCTGCCCGCAGATTCCGGCCCGCCAGAACACCAATCACTTTGCGAAACCGAAGCGAGCTTGAACATCATAGTGAGGGCTGCCCGCAGATTTTGGGCCGCCACAGCATTACAGTGAATCGAATTTTTGGGCCCAGTCGAGCCCAAACACCATAATGAGCGCTGCTTTACCGCCGCCGAACATGGGAGACGACTCCGTCGGCCCACACTGTGGAGATTTTGGTGGTTATTAAAACCCTCTAGCGAAACGCAATTAGAGAGTCAGTGAGTTTGGCCTTTCGGGGCCCACTTGAGAAGGCTGTTTGGGCTCTGTTGGGGCGTTTCGAGGCTTCCTGGGCCGCCTCTTCGCCCGTTTTGAGACCCTCTTGAGCGGGAATGCGACACGCCCCGGCAACGCCTGGCATTGCCCGGCACCGCCCAGTAGCGATTTGGAACGCTCGGGAAACCGGGGGTTCGGGCCTTTGAGAACCTCACAAACCCTTTGACTCTCAGGGTTGCTTGAGCCTTGGGGCACCCCACTACGTGCTGACGGCACGGTGGCGGATTGTGGATTCCCAGGCAGACGGCTCCACGCCAGCTCCGCTTGGCCGTCGTCGCCGACGGCGTCGTCGCCGTCGCTGCCGTCGACGTCGCCGCCTTCGTTGCCGCCGCCAGCGTCGTTCTCGGTCTTGTCCTCGTCGTTTTCGTCCTCCCTCCTGCCTCCTGCCTGTTCCCCCTTGCTCACCCTTCCACCTCGTCCCGTCCCCACTCATTGTGCCCAGTCCTCATGCTCCCTTGTCTTGCTCCCGCTCCATGTCCCACCCACGTCCCCCTCAACCTTGTGCTCGCTGTCAGCCAGTCGTACCGCTCCGGGGCGGGCGCGGAGGCTAGAGACGGCCCTGAACCTCAAGAAGGGGGTGCCTGGGCTGTGGAATTATCCACCATTGCGTGTCCTCCAGCGTCTTGGAAGAAAGGTGGACAGCAGCTTTACCCAAACAGGCATGCACTACATGATCGTCTTCTTCTTCATTGTTTTGCTGATCGGCGCGGGCCCTCGCACCCTCCTCCCCCCATTGAGTAAATCTTGGCTGTTTCTGGCGCCTGTTTCGAGCAGGTGGAGTTTCCTCCATAGGGCGCACTTTGCAAAGAGTCGCAGTGAGGTCTGGAGCCAGACCCCCCTCCCTCCCCCCTCTCCTCCCATGTCGAAACGCCGAATAAGAAAACGCTCACTGAGTGCTTCTTACTTCGATCTGTAACTGCTTGGGTCTTCTTGTTTGTCTTTGGTGCCCGCCCGTGCCCGCCTCGCGACCGCTTCCTGTGCTCCCCAGCTTCTCCCATGTCCGCCTAGTGTCCGTGGTCTTGCTGGGTCTTGCTGGGCTTTGGCCCGCTGCCCCACTGGTGCACTTTGTGTGCTGGGTGGTCTTCTGGGTGTTCGCCCGGTTCCCGCGGGTGCCCGCTGTGTGCGGCGGCTGGGTCCTCTGGGTGCTCTCCCGGTGCCTGCCCGTGCTCGCCTCGAGCAGTTCGCACCGCGTAGCGTAGGTGGCGCGACACAGATCTTCCGTTCAAGATCATGCGCTCCATCACCATCCCCCAGGGTTGTATCGATACCTCCTGGGACAGTACAATTTGCATATGATTCTGCCCTATCGCTCGAAGTCCATATGACGTCATACCATCCCGCCTAGGCCAGTCCTCGCCCCCCCTTTATCCCAGTCAAATAGTAGTGTGTTCACGCCCGCTCATCGCGAAGAGCGTGTTTTACCGCTGCTGGCGGAAAACCAGGGGGGGTCACTACCGGTTCGAACCCCTCCCCCCCCCCCTCCAGAAAACCGGGGGGGGTCACCACCGGTTCGAACCCCTCCCCTCCCCCCCCCAGTTCATCATGAAAAGAGGGGGGGGTCACTACCGGTTCGAACCCCCCCCCCATCGACCTCGAAAACCGGGGGGGGTCACTACCGGTTCGACCCCCCCCCCCCCCTCGAAAACCGAGGGGGGGTGTGGACAGTGGTGGGGACGGTGGTGGTGGGGACAGTGGCGAGGGGACAGTGGGACAGTGGTGGGGACAGTGGGACAGTGGTGGGGACGGTAGTGGTGGGACAATGGTGAGGACAATGGTGGGAACAGTGGGGACAGTGGGACAGTACAGTGGTGGGGACGGTGGTGGTGGGGGACAGTGGTGTGGGGACAGTGGGAATGTGGTGGAAACAGTAGGACAGTGGAGGGTACAGTGGTGGTGGGGACAGTGGTGAAGGCGGTGGCGAGGACGGCGGTGGGACAATGGGACAGAGGTACAGTGGGGACAGTGGTGGGGACAGTGGGGACAGTGGTGGGAACAGTGGGACAGCTCAGTGGTTCGAACCGGTAGTGACCCCCCCCTCCGGTTTTCGAGGGGGGGGGGGTTCGAACAGGTAGTGACCCCCCCGGTTTTCGAGTTCGAGGGGGGGGGGGGAGGGGTTAGGGGAGGGGGGGTTTTGCCGGGGGGGGGGGGGGATTCCAGCAGGGGGGGATTTTCGGGGGGGGGGGGGGTTTGGGGATCCGGGGAGGGGGGGGCTTTTTTTTTCCACAGTAAAGCGGCGGTGGATCACGCTCTCTCTCTCTCTCTCTCTCTCTCTCTTTCACATATATATATATATATATATATAGATATATGTGTGTGTGCGTGTTGCAAGAATGCCTTGCAAAGCATGATTGATTCACGAACCTGGAAAGGGATTCAGAACTGCGAGACATGGGAACGTTTCAAGCACCTCAATTGGGCGACGGGCAGCGGCAATGTTGAAGATATCAATGATGATGATATTCTGCCAAGGGCTGTGTTGTGCTGCTCTGCGATGTGCCACGCCGCATAGTGACGTGCCAGGGACGCGCCACGGAACGTTCGAGTGGAAGAGCCAGGGGACGCGCCAGGGGACATGCCGCGTTGAATTGTACCGTGTGCTATTGCACTGTGGGTCAAGCCGTCTTTGGCGTTGGATCGTGCCGTGTGCTATTGCACTGTGGGTCAAGCCGTCTTTGGCGCCAGAATCCTGTCCGAATTGATTTGGATCTTAAGCTCGAGCTGTCTGAACGCATAGCTCGGGCTAGCAATCGAAACCCGCGGGGCGCTCGACCAGCTCGAGCTCAAGATCCGATTCAGTTCCGCAGTTCTCGCTTGAGGCACACCGATATAGTATCAGACGACCACACGTTGGACATCGTCCTGTGTAGCCTGGACGTGTGAAGACGTGGTTCCAGCTCGGGACAACCATGTTAGATACCCCCCAGGGCGGCCTGGACACGTGACAACACATGGTCCCAGCTCGGGGCAACCATGTTGGATACAGCCCTGGTGGCCTGGACACGTGACATCACCTGGCTCCATCTCGAGACCACCATGTTAGATATCCACCTGGGTGGCCTGGGCACGTGAAAACACCTTGCTTCAGCTCAGGACCACCACTTTAGAAGCCCAGGGGAACATCTGGAAGGGGCAGAACATGCGGGATGAGGTCCAGAAGCTCAGGCTCCTCACACGTGTTGCATTATGCCGGGGGGGGGCGGGGGTGCAACATGCGGGAGGAGGTCCAGAGGTTCAGAATCCTAACGCTTGTTGCATTCTGGATGGGGGCGGAACACAAGGGAGGAGGTCCATGGGCTCGAGTTTTGGGTGTGCGCAACGTGGGTCTCTTTCGCCCCAGAGCGCAGCAAGCATGAACATACATGGGTTCCTCTCGTCCCAGGGCGGAGCAAGCTCGCTCCAGAGCGGAACAAGAGTGAAAACACGTAGGCCTTCTTCGTCCCAGAATGCCATACGCGTGACAACTCGTGGGTCCTCTCCAGGAAATCCCTGGAGGCTTTCCCAAAGCCCCAAGACGGAGCGTGCCAAGTGATTATGCATTTAGTGCAGATTCGTTGAGTTCGATTTGCTTTTGTGCCCTCCTTCACATTGGGAAGGGGGGACCGCCCTTGGGTGGCCAAGACGCGTGACAACACGTGGGTCCTGTTCGACCCAGAGCGGGATAAGTGTGAACTGATGTGGGTCCTTTTCGCTCCTGGGCACACCAAGCGTGAAAACACGTGGGCCCCTGTCGCCCCAGAGCGGAGCAAGCGTGAAAACATGTGGGCCCCTTTGTCCCCAGAGCGCAGCGAGCGTGAAACAGGTGGGTCCCTTTTCGCCCCCCAACGCAGCAAACGTGAAAACACGTGGCCCCTTTTCGTCTCAAAGCGGAGCAAGCGTAAGGGAGTTGTTTTCACGCTTGCCCCGCCCTGGGGCGAAAGGAGTCAATGCACCCCTTCCGCACCACCATCTTTTTGCCCTTACTGCTCCTTTGCCTTGCGTGCACTGCCCAATGTACAGACTGCTTCTCTTCCGCAGCTACAACTTTAGCTTCAGGGAACGGAACCGGAACGAGTCTGCGGCGCGCGCGCGTTCGTCGGCCGGCGGGCTGGCCTCCTCCCTTCAGTGTTGCCCTAGTGTATGTTTGACGGCATTATCCCGTCTTCCCCATGTCATCGGCGGAGCCCACTGACCATGATATATTATCAGAACATATTGCAGGGATTATGAATATCCAGGCAAAAGACTGATTATCAGCCGGAACGACGACACAGCCGTTAGCTTCGCAGAGCATGGGATCACAAGAAGGAGCGCTCGAACGAACAGAAGATTATTACCCTTCCGAGCGTAACGAAAGTGCATATGCCTCTATGAGGCGACCAAATTCTCTCAACATTCCCAGAGAGCAATCATCAGAAACTGTGTTTGACTTGATAAAAGGGGACTCCTCGGTTGATTCGGCGACGAGGACCAGAGCACAAGCCTCGGGCGGAAAGTATGGCGCAGCCCGATCCCCCGCCGAGGGGCAATCTGAGTTGGCGTCGGTGCATCCGGGCTTTCAGTCATCGATCGACTTAGATCTTGAGATGGAGAAGTTGTTGGGTCACGTCCCCATAGGAATGCCGGGCGCCGAGGGCCTTGGCACCGAACGCGCAGCGCAGTTCGTGTTGCATGGACAGAGCGAGGATGTGAGTATCTTGCAATCGGAAGGGGACAGTTCTCATGTGGATGCTCGTCGGCGCAGCTGATGTCGAGCTCCTCCGATGTTATGCGCGCAGTCAGGAATTCACGAGCATCTAAAGGCATGACTCCCCAACCTATGACAAAGAAGCCGAAGGGTGAGAACGACGACTCAAACTCTTCACCTTTATTGCAAGGTTTCCACAGACCAGACTTTTCATTGCCGAGGACTAACAGGGGCAGAGTACCAGAACTCGACGATCTAGCAACGCAGGACGAAAGAGACGACTGAGCACGGAATCGGGATGGTGATTTCATCAATACGGGTGCGAGAACAAGAAAACAACGCGCGCCTACCTCCAGCATTGAACGGGGGCGCTCCAGCGAGGCCCCCCAGGGCTGGACGTACCTGTTCTAGGGGGTTCGACGCCCTTGGATCACCGCAGTTGTCATCGCATAGAACCGCCAGCAGCTTCTCGGCGCGGGGGGGTCGCTGGAACGCCGGGCCCGCGTGCCCGACTCGGGCGGGGAATCGACGCCCGGGGGGGGCGCGCAAACCGGGGCGGTCACGTCGGAGGCCAGTGCGTTCGCAATGTTCGCATGTCCCAAGTGCAGCCCAGCATGGCTTTGTGAGGAATGCATTACGATGGAAGAACACAAGTGCCATCATATCGCCATCCTAGAGTGGGCGGAAAGAAATAGACACGATCGAGAACAATTGAGGACTGCGAGTGCGCAGATTCAACAGCTCATCCTTGAGGCGCAGGTAGGTAAGAAGGCCGCTGACGAGGCTAAACGCATGCTTGCAGTTTCTGAGGCGGAGAGGCAGGCAATAGCACAGAAGGTGGAATATGAGGGGCATGCCATTGCGGAAAATGCGCAGCAGCGGATGCAACATGTTGATACCAGTGTAGCAGGAGTTGCAGACGAAGCCCAGCGGCGCGTTGCCCAACAAGAGAATGAAAGGTTCAGAATCCAGAGTCTAGCCGAAGAACTGGTGCCATAATCTCAGCAGGATGCTGAGGAGAAGAAAGCTGAATATAGAGGAATGGCTGACGCAGCCAGGAGGGGAGGAGAGAACGAAGCCCGAGAACAAGCAGCGCGAGAAAGTCAGGAGCTCCGCAATCAGCTCGAAGCTGCTAAACTCGATACTGAAAGAGTAAAATCGGAAGCCCTGCGATCCCTTCGAGAACAGGAGCGACATGCACAGGTAATCAGTGACGAGGACCAAAAGAGGATGGCCGTTGCCTGGGGCCGCCTGAAAAGGCACGCAGATGAACCAATGAGAAAAAATGTTCTTGCCACCCGGGCCGTGAGTGAGGAAAACGTGAGGTTAAGGTCCGACCTGGAGCATCATCGGATGGACAAACCGGCATCAGGGTCTAAACCGCCGGTCCCTGCTGAACCAGCAGCGCCGCCACCCGGGGCGCCAGCCGCGCCACCCTTCACGCGGCTAAGAGCACCAAGACCCGGCTCTGACCCGCAGCGGGCGCCAGCAGCCGCGATATCACAGTGGGCAGACATGCTGCTGAACCAGCTGCAGGGCAACCTGCCTCGAGTGGGGCTGGGAGTTCGGGCGGCCACCTCCGAGTGCCACGGGTTAGAGTCAGACGTGGCCGACAGCAAGGTGGAGGAGCACCACCGCTGCCGCCAGCGGGGGAATCTGCTGCGCGACCACGACTACCAGACTGGTCACGGTTCGATGTAGAAACCAGTCAAAGTCTACGAAGCCTTGGCCCAAGCGCGGTAACGCGCGAGCTGCGGAAGCTACCCTTGCGGTGGTTTCACGCAAAAGAACCTAAGATGACTCGTCTGAACCAAGATAGATCTGGGCAATATCAGACTCGACCTGATCAAGGGTGTCTGCGACGCACGTCGGGGGCGCAGGGCTTGGGAAAAGCCAGGGCATGCGGTTATGCCATCTACTGCGCTGCCTGGCAAATTCAACGACGAAAGGGGAATGTGACCTGATGTTCTACAAACAAAACAAGATGTCATATCATCGATCGTGGCATTGGATGTGCCATTGGAATCGAGATACCAGACAAAATGATGACCCGTATCCTGGATGCATACCATGAGTGTTGGATGCGGTTTGGACTTGCGCTACTCCGACGAAGAGGGTGCCCTCAACAACGACACCGCGAAAGCAGTCCTTAAGGCAAATGGCACTGAGCTCAGGATACGTGCGCGTGGGCGACATCCAACGATGATCGAAACCAGAAATGGCATATTGCGCCATCTATTTCATGCCATGGAGGCTGAACCCAACAGGTTAGACATTCTTCTTGTGTTCACACGATTACTGCACGAGGCCTTGTTTGCCGCCAGTGCGTTCACCTTCTACAGCGAGGTGTCTCCATGCGACGCCCTGTCTGGGCGGCCGCCAGCAACGCCCCCTGTCTTACCTGTTCTGGGCCACGAACGGCCGACGGAAACGTCGGATCATTCTCGCGAACAGACGGTGCGCAGGGCATGCGTTGAAGCTATCACACAGGCTTCAGCGGCAGCCAAGACCAATCGTGCATTACGCACTAGGACAACTGTTACTGGTCAGCATCACTACGATGAAGGAGATTTAGCTGATTACCATCGCCCCACAACCAAGAGGACGACTGGGGAGGCTGGAATGGCCCGTTCCCAGTTGTAAGGAACGACCCCGAAGGGGTTCAGTCATCATTCGAGTGGGAAATCGCTACGTTCAGGTACAATACGTTGATGCACGCCATTCACTCTATATCGAAGCGCTAAAAGCCAGAGAAATTGGCTCCGACAACGCTGCGCTACGGACAGTGTTGACGTTCGTGGCAAGTTTACCGGGGGGGGACCTGCTATGACATGTGGTTATGTACAGACCAAGAAGGGGACGCTTCAGATAACGATCTCCTAAGGTAGATTTAGCCTTACAGTATCTTATCAGAAACTTCTTCCGCATTGAGAATGTAGTTTCGGTCAGGTTAGCTATGAGGTATCCATGGGCTACCTCCGGTCGCTTATGCTGACAGTTGCACATTGGTCCACTATGACAACGATGTGAATCCAGGATTCGACTATTATGAAGCAGAAGGCACCGCGTTGAATATACACGATATACTTGGATCAGCACATTCGAGAATCATCCAGTGCCTGGAGTCCACCAAACCTCAAGCAGGCATTGACCAGGGCATGACAAGGTTTGGGGAATTTACAGATGCACCGGCACCGGATGGAACTGCAAGAGGGGCCTCAAAAACCGAACCACCACATGATGATGGACGGCTTCCTGCGATCTATGAGGCATCGGAGGCTGATTTCGAACCACAGGTCATGGAAGTGTGGCATGCTGAACTGCAAGATGAAAGGGAACTGCTGGAGACAACTCCGCCAGGGGACCTTTTCGCCATGCCCGCGCAGATGGTTCCGGACCATAGTGCGCTGATCACTGTAGCTGATGAACAGCGGGGGCACCTGCCTAAGCGGGGGCGCGCCCACGCCTCTGACCCCGAGGAGACGTATCACGCCCCACTGTGCTGCGTGGTCGAAGACTGCAGCTCCGGACTGGACTCAGACGAGAACGGACAATATGTCGAACTCTGCTTCGCGGCAGAAATGTCAAAGGTAGTCCTGTCCGAGCAACAGCGCGTGATTCTAGATGCTGACCGTGTGACCACTGTGCGAGTGTATGTGACTGCCGCTGCAAAGCGAGCTGCGGTCGTCAAGTAAGACGACCTCCTCGTGAAGGCTGACGTGCAGGCGAACCCCGAGAAAGTACCGGAGGCCCTCTTCATCGAACTCAAGACATGGCTTGGCAACAAGTGTGTCAAAATGCAAGACATATCCAAAGCGTCAAGCATCGCGACTTCGAGGTGCGTGTACAAGTGGAAGTTGTGACGAACGAGAAGGGCGAGATGGAATGCACCATCAGATTGCGCCTGGCGCATCGAGGCCCCATGGACCTCGAAGCCTTCGACGCGGGAACCTTTTCGGGAACAGCGTGGCGGTCGTGCCAGGGATTGCTCGCGAGCACGGCGGCGCGCAAAAAAAAAAAAAAAAAATAGATCATTGCTTCCCTCGACATCAACGCGGCCTTCCTGAAGGGGTTGACCAACCAGGAACTCGCTGAAGCAACGGGTGAAAAAGGAACGTGTGGCGTGCTTTACTTTGCCGCCTGGGTCGGCCACGGCGCTTCGGACTCTCCCAGGATTCGAACGCTACGACGAGTCAGCACATTGTTTGCAGTGCCTTAAACTAGGCACTGGCACCAAAGACGCACCGCGACCTTTCTCACTAAAGCTCAGAAGGACCACGCGAAGTTTGCGGTATCCGACCCATGTCTAACGACGAGGAGTTCGAGACGAGCAGCAACTTGCTTACAGCCAAACATGTTGATGATATCAATGTGGCCGGAACTGAGGATACCATTGGCAAGCATGTCAAGTCTGTAGAAGACACATTTGGCAAGTGTAATCTCAACAAGCACACATGCACCAATTGTGCTGCGATGTATTCCAAGGATGAGGACGGCAATGTTAATTTGGACCAAGACGGATACATCAAGCAGCTCCGTCCTATACAACATCCTGATCTTACCGGCGCCGACGCTGACGCTGAGGCATCCAAGATGGTTGCAGACATGTTCGTCAGCCTCAGGGGTGCGCTGGCGCATGCATTAATTAATCACCCATATGTGGTTGATGGCGTATGTTGTATCTCTACAACGTGTCCAAGAGCCGACCAACATTCAACTGCGACGGCTGAGCGCGATCACCAGGAAGTTACAGGCCTGCCCCAAGAAGATCGCCTATCAGGCAATGACCCCTACGGGCGAGGTCGACCTGCACAGCGACTCAGGTTCTCGACGCCTGAGTGGAGACGCCGACGACGACGTCAAAGGCTATGGTACTCGCGGGGCAAACCTGCTACGGCGTGGAAACACGCCATCTGGCAAGCCCGTCGCCCAATTGATCGACGCGCACAGCAAGTCTCACCGCTCGCAGGTCCGCTCGAGTTATTCAGCAGAGATGCTAGCAGCAGAACATAATTTGGAGGAATGTTATCCCACGATCGTGACTCTGCACGAGCTCCAAGCTGGGCCGCTCACGCCTACTCAGTTGAAAGACGTGCTTGAGTTGGGTGGCCTGAGCATCAAGGTCACTTTTACCATCGATGCTGAGTCTGGTTGTCAGTCCTTGCCAAGCAAAGACTTGCCGACTGAATGTACCCTTTTAGGACACATCAGCTGGATACGACAGATGATGAAGCGCGGCGTCGTGCACAGTATTCAGCGGTGCGACGCCCGCGATATGACTGCGGACGGTTGCACCAAGGGGAGTATCGACAGAGAGATGCTCCCACATGTCGTGGGGGGTATACAGGCCTTCAAACATGACCTACAGAGTCGCACTCCTTACCGGGCTAGCCGGACATCTTGTTCTGCGGCCGCCAGAGGGATACTTTCATGTACAGAACGGCACAGGCGGGGCAACTTGCGCGCGGGTCCACCCTCCTTACGGCCCCGTTATTTTGCTGCCCCTCGTGCATATTTGCTGTTGCGCCTGCTGCATGAGGGCAGCGGATTCACGCTTCGCCTAAAGCGAGCAGAGGGGCGCAGGGGGCGGGGGCGAGCGCGCCCCCGCGGCCGCGTCGTCTCGAGCGTCGGCCGCCCAGATGATTGCGCCTCATTGTGAGGCATGCGATTCGCCATCGAGACCAAAAGGGCCTTCCTGCTGCTTAAGATGGCACGCCCTCTACTACTGGGATTATCGTTACTACGGTACTACAGAGCTGGGGCTGGGCCTCGCCTAAGGCGAAGCTGCTGGTTGGGCCTCCCAACCCGTTTCAAACTCGGTGCACTTGGCCAGGCAGGGTGCCGACTATGCCCAATCGTCGGGTGGGCGGGTGCACGTGGGCGATCTAATTCGGAAGATGACGAGCGACGGAATCAATCATGCCGCCACTGCTCTTGCAGCACATGGTCTAATAATGCTACCTTCGAGAGAAGTTGATGCACTAGGCATGAAGGCCGATGACATTCTGGTTCTTGAAGAGACAAAGTTAATGGAGCACTGGCAGTCCTCTCTGAATCCAGACGCCTCGCACGATACAGTCGTTGACGAGGAAAATGGAGGTCAGTTGTTTCCACTGATAGAGCTGAACGGGCTGGTGGGCCCATGCCAATGTTCTTTCGTGCATGTCAGGGGCACTCTTGTTTCGCCCAGAGCATAGAACGCATGCATGCGCCTTGCGAATTCGGGCTGGCGCGATGCCATGGGCACTTGCTGCGCGTTACTTCCTTAGAAACCATCAAGGAGTCCACATTAGGATCAGGGGCAATCAAGTACCCAAATAAGCTGAGTGGTTTGCGCCGAGCACCTGATTACGGACTTCTTAGGTTGATGCCTACGAGGTGAGAATTCCCTGCGTCATATGCTGAGCACATCCCTCACTGGCTCAGCCAGCGGAAGGATGGTGACGCTCCACTCGCGAAGGTCTACCAGGCTGCGGGCGCTGCCCCGGCTGGCGGTGGACCTCCGACTCGGGGAACTTGGCCTCGCGCAGTTACCCCATCTCTCTGGGAAACGGATGCGACGCATAACGAGAACTGGCAATACAGTTTCGCCTTCAACGGGCGAGTGGTGACCCGCCTAAGGCATCGCATCAGCCGCGACGGAACTCTTGTGACAACAGGACAAGCACGCTTCAATGACATCTCTCGCATCGTGCCGTTGACGCTGGTCGGGCAGAATGCACGTAATGCGCAGCAAATGATCTGGAACATGATATTTTCTCAAGAATGGTCTGCGCATGAAATGTCTTTTTCGCGTGGCACAATTTGAACATGGGTATTTTCCGACGAACAAGTGGCCGATGTAGGGCAGAGTACACTGTCCGAAGAAGAAAAGGCATTCATCACGGGGAGAATGTAGACTGACGATGGGAGGTAATTTGCAATCAACGCCATGCTGCGAGGGCTGGTTTCGGATATTGTCTACAATGCCTCACCCCTGTCACGTACAAACATAACGTCATAGTGAACTATGTACAATCGCCTGGTAGAGATGCATTGGTTGCTGCATGGATGAGCCTAGGACTGGCCCCACGTCTAGATGCACCCCCAAGAGGGGGCAGCGGCTCCCATATCATTTCTAACAGGCTGAAAGCGATGAAGAAGAGTTTTTCCGATGCTCTGGAACATGTGAACAAAGCTGAACAACACCAGCGCAAGCGGGTTAGCAACTCACAGATACGTTCCCGGGCTGCTTGGGCAGGTCGTACGTTTGTAGATTCGCAGCCAGGGGCCGTCCCTTCCTGGAGACATGACAGCGCCTCGGCACACCCGCCGGCACGTCATGAGCCATGTTTCCAGTATCTGGAACCGCTCAAGCTCCGACTCATTGACTGGTTGAAGTTCAAGCATGGGGAAAATGCCTTAACCGCTGCCCAATGGTGGCCATGAATCTGGACGCCAGATCTGGACCAATACGCTCGTCCAATCAGATGCTCCGTTCTTGCTGCTTTTGATTGGGAACCTGTTAGTGCCGAGCAAATTCGCCCAGACACAGGCTGGAACCAATG
Source organism: Prorocentrum cordatum (assembly GCA_963575745.1). NCBI lineage: Eukaryota > Dinophyceae > Prorocentrales > Prorocentraceae > Prorocentrum > Prorocentrum cordatum. The sequence goes on from CAUYUJ010019771.1 coordinate 291,772, forward strand.
GGAACAAGAAATGGCGGACAAAGGAGTTATAATTCCATCAGTTCAAATGTTAACGGAAAACTTGAACGAAGCCCACCGGATTTCTGCGTCGAACCAAGTCGGAGACATAGATTTCCGGGTTGTTGTTGCTTTTCATCATCGGCCCAGCCGCATTGATGAAGTGATATCAGCACGTGAATAGAAGGCTGCGATGCCGGATGGAATATGCAACCGACACATTGCCCAGAGTCATCAACTGGTTGTCCCGACGAGAACGCTGCCCTTTTGGCTTGATTTGGGTACTATTGCTGGCTGCATGTCTAATTCTAAGTGCAATGACAACCCGTACGATAGGTCAGAACATATCAGAGTTGCAACGCAATTCTTTCTTGAATGTTTACCGGCAGTCCCAGATACGATGCCATTGGACAACGACATTAGTCATGATGTACCGCCGAGATTGTCCGAGCTTGCGGATAAACTATGGAACCAACCATTTGACCGAGCCCCCACTCACGGGAGATGGGGGCGGGTTCTGTTAGATGTACTAGAAGACATATTATTGTTCATGTCTGCATGAATCAATGCCACATTTTTGATTCGAGGTGCAGCGCGATCCAAACCATGCGAATGCAGTTCTTGAAGCTATGCGTGATGCTTATGCTTTGGATTGTCGGATGAGGTCCAGCATCGAGTCATTTGACCTATTGCATGAATGGGCCAAATGATCAGGACATGAAGCATCAGAGACCCCAGAACGGAATTGCTCAAGTATCCAAGAAGCTATAGTTTGCATGCGTGCGTCTACGGAATCTCAGTGTAGTGTCAAGATCTGTCTTGCCAACAGCCGTTTTGGATTTTTCAAGGCTGACGGTGCCATTGGAAGCGCCAGTTGCCTCAATGAGAAAGAGGTGGAGAGCGGCCCAGCCGACGATCCCACAGAGACAATCCCAGCTGAGTCTCCAGCAGATGCTGCAACCACAATCGTTGAAGAAAATGCCCCGGGCGGCGCCGCCGCTCCGGGGCAGCGAACTCCGCGACATCTTCGCCCAGAATCGAGAGCGCGGCACCGGGGGGGGGGGGCAGTCCTATAGGGCCGCCCCTACGCCTCTGCGCCCGCCGGCCCAGCCGCGTCGGGCGCCATTGCTGGCTGGATTAACGACGACAGGGTCCAGTCATGGGCAGATGAATCTGGGGCCGATGGCCCGTGATGGCGAGATCGGCTGTAGAGCCGGGCGGCCGCGCGAGCGATGGCGGCGGCCCCGGGCCGGCCATTGGCGGCAGCTACGACGCGACGGTCGACTGCGAGGACAGGAATGAGAATGGACAAAGTCAAGGATACTACGTGCATGTATCTCGTCATCAGCGGGTCACTGGCCGTGCTGAAATGTGGCGCTGGTTTTGTTTGAACGACTACAACGACGAGTTCAGGCGTGGCTCTGGGATGCCGAGCACCTTGCCAGAGCCCCCGCCGCCGCCTACGTCGAAGGCGAGGCCGCGCGAGGAGGGCCAGGGCAAGAGTGAGCCAAGCAGCTGGAGTTCAGGCAGAATATAAGATAGACATGACAGCTACTCCAGAGATCAGTACCAGTGGAACTGGAGTAACAGAGACACGTGGGATGATTCTCGTGAATGGAGGAGTCATCGACAAAGGTGACGCAGCACAAAAGAACCAGTACGACATAGTCGATGCTGGTCCAAACTACATCTTGGAGCGGGTGCACCAGGTGTGCACGGGCACTGGGGCCTGAGCTGGGAAGTACGAGCTCCGGCGGGGAACGTCGGGTTGCGTCGGCTTTCCGCCCCTTGGCAATCACCGTCGAGCGGTAAAATGCTTTTGGGGTTCGCTCCGGTGGCTGTACATATGTACTGGTCAGGTGGGTTTGGGGTCGGGGCGGCTCTACGGACCCCGCCGCGGGGGGAGCCGATGCACCCCTTCCGCGCCACCATCCTTTTGCCCTTACTGCTTCTTTTCTGCAGCTACAATTTTGGCTCTAGGGAAACGGAAGAGGAGCGAGCCTGCGGCGCGCCCGCGTGCGTCGGCCGGCGGGCCGTCCTTTTCCCTTCAGTTTTACCCTGCTGTATGCTTGGCGGCTTTGTCCCTGCTTCCCCATGTCATCGGCGGAGCCCACTGACCATGATATATCATCAGAACATTGCAGGGATTGTGAATATCCAGGCAAAAGACTACAGGTGCCGACGTGTTTCTGCGCTTGTTCCGCCCTCGAGCGAACAGGACTGGTGCGAAAGGAACGGCCTCCACACCTGCTCTAAAACGAGCCGTTCGCTTGAGACATTCTCAACAATTCTGCGCGCAGGACGCGCCATCCTCGAGGGGGGGCGCAGCAAGGCAACGTGTCCAGATGTGTGTAAAACATGTGGTCACCAGACAACGTTATTCATCGCCGATTCTGCGGAAGACGCTTCGCACCTTTCTTTAAGCAAGGGGGCACGAAGGTCGGCGGACCTCGTCATTGATCGCAGATCCGAAACGGGGGGCGCATTTATTTCGAACCGACACCAGCGAATCGCAGGTTTTCAACACAACAGGTGGCTTCACCGTGTTATGTATCGCAAGTAATTCCGCCGGCCAACCCCGACGTGGCACGGGGGACCGATTACCATCCTAAATGAGATCCCTGGGCCCGAGCTCTTTCCAGACATATCACTGAATCCGCACGCGCGCGCATATGTCAAAACCAGACCAAACAGACAAGTTGAGCACGCATGTTAACAGAAATACAGACGCCTCCCTTTGGTTTTTTTCTTCATCGCGCACCTTTCAGAGTTTCTGCCCGCGCGCACTTACTGAATTCATTGGGCCAACCATCTGAGTTTAGCGAGCTCGTCTGGAATCTGCAGCCTTATCTCACAACACAGTGCATCCGCATTGATCCAGCATGCGCCTAGTGCACGGATCCGTGTCCAAAATTTGCCATGCGGGCCACACGCGCGCCGCCAGGCGCGCGCCTGTATTTTTGTCCAGAACGAATTCAACGAAGAAATCTTCAAACACATGAGCATCGACATGTTTCTCAACAGAAGTGTCAGGTTTCTTGCATTTCCGCTCGCGCGCACTGACGTGCCCACGCGCCGACGAGGTTTTTGAGATGCGCTGGGAAGTTGCATCGGTAAGCGCCATCGCTGCCGCGTCGGTTGCGCCAAACCAGCTGACCGCTCAGCGCGTGAGCTTGCGCGCGCTAGGGCAGCCGCAGAGATGCGCTAGCCAGCGCCAAGTAGTCACCGCAGTCGCGGGCGCGTGGACTGTGCAAAACAAGTTGCGGGTTTGGGGTGATTGCGCGGGCACTTGAGCTGACGACTTGACGTTACGCAAGATGGCTTGCGCCTCCTAGCTTGCACCACGTAGTTTGCACCACACAAACGACGCCCCTGCTACTGCAGCATGGACCGTGCACATCGACCGTGCAATAATATACGACTGGCAGAATCAGTTGGGAAGAAGCATGGCATGCGCGAGATCCATCCGACAGGCGTGGTCCAGAGGTCCAGACCCGCCATAACCTTGGCCCGATGGTGGTCGGTGGTGGTGTTCGTGGGTTAGTTCATTTCCCAGGCGAGCAACATCGAGGGCGTGCAGAAGGACCTCCAGGCTGCGGTGGCGGCGGTGGACAAGCCGAAGGCCCCCCCGCCTTGCACAGGAATAGTTTGAAAACGAGGGGCATGTTCCAAAGTGTTCGCGACTGATGTATCGAGGGTGTGTTGTTTCGTTGTCGCTCTCTCTCTCTCTCTTGCTCTTTCTCCCGTCTGTTCATATAGTTCGTTATGATTGTTTTTCTGTTTTCTCTTTCTCTCTCTCTCTCTCTAGTTATATCCGTAAGGGCTTCGCCCCCTGCCGCCGGCCCCCTCTCTCGGAGAATGGGCCATGGAAGAGCGAAGTCATGAGGCTTTGGCTTTGCCGTGAAGCAGTGTCGGAACCTATTTGTTTTTCGACCCTGACCCTGCGGATCTGCGTGAGGGGTGCCAGGAAATTTGAGAAATGTGGCAAATCCCTTGTGTTTTTGGACCCTTACCCCGCCGATCTGCGTGAGGGGTGCCACCGAATTTCAGAAATGTGGCAAATCCCTTCTGTTTTTGGACCCTGACCCCGCCAATCTGCGTGAGGGGTGTCAATTTTTACCCCCCCAGGAATTCTGAGAACCCTCCCGGGGGACGCTAACCAGGCTAGTTTTCGGCTCCCCCTCCTCGCGCGGACAGTAACAACTTACAGTAGGAAGCAGAAAGCTGCACTGTAACAATGGAAACTGGAAACTGGAACTGGTGCAGGGAGCAGCAAGCTTAAGCCTCACAGCCTGATGGCCCCGCATGGGGGCCGGCGGATAATGTTGATGAATACCATGGATGAATACCGGGTCCCCAGCCCGGGGGCCCCGCCCACATCAAAACCATCGCGCCCCCTTTTCCCCAACCATCCTGTGGTGTTTGGTCCTCGTTTTGAAGAGACAGCGCCCGCGTCCTCCTTCCTTCTCCTCCCACTGCCCCCCCTCCCCCATCATCAGCATCATCGTCACCGTCATCACCATCACCCATCATTTTGTGGTGTTGGGTCCTTGTTTTGAAGAGACGGTGCCCCGCGTTCTCCTCATTCCTTTTTCCTCCTCCTCCTCCTCCTCCTCCTCCCTCTCCTCCTCGTCCTCCTCCTCCCTCCTCCCCCTCCTTGCTTTTGCTCTCCGCAGGTCTGTGTTTCGGTACACCCCTCACACGTTTCATGGCCCCACCGAAGGCCCCAGTGCCACCGCCCACATGGCGCCGCCGCTCCATTTCGGCACACCCCTCACACGTTTCGTGGCCCCATAGGAAGCTCCATCTAAGGTCCCAGTGGCACCGCCCGCATGGCGCTGCCGCCCCATTTTGGTACACCCATTACATGCTTCATGGCCCCATAAGGAGCTCCACCGAAGGCCTCAGTGCAACCGCCCGCATGGCGCCGCCGCCCCATTCTGGCACACCCCTCACACCTTTCGTGGCCCCATAGGGAGCTCCATCTAAGGTCCCAGTGGCGCAGCCCGCATGGCGCCGCCGCCCCATTTTGGCACACCCTCACACGCTTCGTGGCCCCATAGGGAGCTCCATCTAAGGTCCCAGTGGTGCAGCCCGCATGGCGCCGCCGCCCCATTGTGGCACACCCCTCACACGTTTCGTGGCCCCGTTGTGGTTCTCACCTTTTTGGCTTCCCGACGCTCCAAGATAGCCGAAGAGGCTCCCGAGATCGCCCAAAGACAGCCCAAGAGGCTCCCAAGACGGCCCCAAGACAGCCCGAGAGGGACCCAAGCAGCCCAAGAGGCCTCCAAGACGGTCCAAGATAGCCCCAAGACGGCTCTAAGAAGGGGCGCAGACAGGGAATCCGAACGGACCGTTCGAGCCTTCGGCCCCAAAAAGCCCCTAGGAGACTCCAAGCAGCGCCCCAGAGGCCCCCAAGACGCCGCCAGAAGCTCCCGAAGGGCTCCCACGATGCATGTCACAGGCGCACGACAAACAGATCCCACGCTCCCTGGAGGGGGACGAGGCGGGGAGGAGGAGGAGGAGGGGAAGGAGAAGGATGGGGGTAGGAGGAGAAGGAGGAGGAGGGGGAGGAGGAGAACGAGGAGGGGGAGGAGGAGTAGGAGGAGTAGGAGGAGTAGGAGGAGGAGGAGGAGGAGGAGGAGGAGGAGAGGGGGAGGAAAAGGAGGGAGAGTAAGAGGTGGAGGAGGAGGAGGAGGAGGAGGTGGGGGGGAAGGATGGGGAGGGGGAGGAGGGGGCGGAGATGCAGGAGGAGTCGGAGGGGGAGGAGGAAGACGGGGAGGAGGTCGGATTTCTGGGCTAACGCCACATATTTGGACCTGTGCCTGCTCATACCGTCTTCGGAGCTGTTCCGTGGCCACGGCTAGAACCGAAGCGCGAAGCGCGCGTGGTTCTTGTACATATATATATATATATATAGAAATAGAGATGTCTTTCTCTCTCTCTCTCTCTCGTCTTCCCCCCTTGTCCCTTCACCCACGTACCTTCTCTCTCTCTCTTTCTGTCTACCCCTTTTTTCTGACTCCGCCCTCTCTCGCCCTCTCTCTTTCTCAGTTTATGTATTCTTATATCATTCGGACGTGCAGTCTTTCCAGCCGCCTTGGTACTGCGCCGCACGTACTTTGGACACATATTGATCAGTGCTTGCTGGAAACTATTGTCGCTCCATGTCTGTGTTCCTTTTTGGTCGTTGCTCCCCTTTATTAGTTGGGGCCACGTTTCTATGTGATACAATGTGTTTGCCAACGTAGCAGTCGCTTACCAGTAACATACCCTTTTTGGGATTTGTCGTATCTCCACCTTTACAGCTGCGCTGCTTTTCGCCCTAACTGCCCTTGCCTCTGACGCTGTGCCGTGTCAAAGTACATTTTCGGTGTTTACTATTGGTTCAGGCCCCTCTTAGCACTTACAGCTGGTGTCGATCTGCGATTCGACATCCTTGGGCGTTCCGCCTCTGTATGCCCTGGATCCAGCAAGCCCACTGGAACCCGAACAACGGCGACATTACCAAAGGAGACGCAAACGGAGGAACGGTCGCCTGCGTCTGGTCGTACCACCACGAGATAACATCTGGGATTGGTTCGACATTCCTGGCACTCAGGTCAAGTAGGGGTGGACAATTCTGGGATTATGCTCGCTGGCTATGCTTTGTCACTTTCCATTATTCAGGTGTTCCGTTCTCGTTATTTCAAAGCCGGTGTGTTCAACTCAAACACAGGCCGACACGAGCGGCCGTGGGCATTGCCCCCCTGCCGCCAGCGGCGGGGCTTGCCCCGCCGTCTGCCTGGGAGTGGCGGTGGACCTGAGCAGCGGGGTCATCCATCCCCGTGCTGCTCTCGACGGTTGCGGATCTTCTCGGGGCCACGGCTGTTTGCAGCCTCTGCGGGGGCTGCTACATCGGGTCCCTGGTGGCCCGCCGGTGGGGGTTCCGCGCGCGGGCCGTGATCGGTGCCCCGAGCGGGCACGGTCGCGGCGCACAGCGCGCCCTGGCCTACGGCCCAAAAGCGTGGGCCGAGGAGCGCGCGCGGGCCCTTCCACAAGGCCCGCCCGCTGCTCCGCCCCGAGGTTAGTCCTCTTTGGTGGCCCGCGGCTCATTCGGCGCGCGCTGCCAGCAATGGCAGCCGATGTTTTGGCAGCCGGGGCCTTGCCATCCCCGATGGGCCTGTTTGGCCCGTCCTTCACCCGTTCACTCGCCGTCGGCCCCCAGGTACGACCGCTGGCGCTTGGACGAGGGCGAGGTAAGCTACGCCGCGATCCCCCTGGCTTCGCGGCCTGGGGGCATCCTGCTGGCGCTGCCTGGGTCCTTCCGCTCGGCCGACAGTCTCAGTCTGGCGGAGGCGGAAGGATTCGCAGGGCTTGTGAGACCCCTTCAAGTACAAGTGGTTATCTTGCCATTGTTCGGCGCGGCATCGCGCCCGCTGAGCACGACCGCTTCTGTGCTGGTGGTCGACCTAAAGGTTTCGGAGATGGATCTCGAGGCTCTCACTATAGGAGACAGCGACGGGCTTGGCCCGTTCGGGTCGGCTCGCGGCCGTGCGCATTGGCTGCGCCCCACAGGGGTCTTCGCCCTTCGCGATGGCTACGTAGCCATTCTCACGGCGCGTCGACCGCCGATGGGGGGCGAGGCCGCTCCAGGCGCTACCCCGTACCAGTCTGCTACGAACGAGTTCGGGGCCGGCGGCCCAGGGGACGACGCCGAGGCCGAGGGCCTCCCTCCTCTCCCGGCGCGGGCTTCGCCGCCGCCGGAGGTGCCTCCGGCGTTCCACTACTTCCGCGAGCGCAGCCCACTGGGGGCCCGCCCAGCGACGCGCGATGTCCGCACTTTGCGCGGCCAAGCGCGGAGCTGTGGCCCGCGTCCGAGAGCGGGGGAGCGGACAGCGTGGAGACCCAGTAGCCTGCCAGCGCATGTTCATCGACCAATTGGCGGGGGTGCGCGGCTATCTGGAGGCCTCGCGGTTCCTCGCGGGGTTGGGGGCGCCGCCCGTGCAGGCGACCCGTCCCCGCGCAGAGGGGGCTGAGTTGCTGCTCTCCTCGTTGGTGGACCCCCGATGGCTTTCGGCGCTGGCCGATCACGTGAAGGAGACGGCCTTCTTCCGATCGCGCCTGGACGCCGAGTAGGCGGCGGGGCGCGCGGAGGCGCTGGCGGCGCCCCCGCGGCCGAGGACTTCGTCCCAGGCAAAGCCCAGATGTGGCAAGTCCCCTTCAACAACTCCCCCCCCCAAGAAGGCCAGTGGGGCCCGATGGGGGGGCGCGCGCGTTTTGCACGCGGTTGCCGAGGGCTGGAGTCGCGACGAGTCGATCAACTCGACGACGTCTCGGCTGCTAAGCAACCGCGGGGCACCGACCGCCAACTGGACGAGGAGTCATCTGCTCTGACTTTGTGGGATCACTCCTCTCGCTCGCGCACGCAGCTTTGTTGCCTCGCCCGCACACGCCCGACAAGAACACGAAACCGAAACCGATTTCTCGTTGGGGGATTCCGTTGCACTTCGATCAGACTTTCCAATTTCCTGTTCACTCTGCGCAGCACAGAGGTTTCGAAGGGTTTTGAGAAGATTCACTCGGTCCTTCGCAGCACGGTGGCGGATGGCCGGAAGCGCCTTTGGAGTGGACCGTTTTTATTACCTAACAGCGTAGACTGATAGGTTTCTAGTTGACTCAAAAGAGCTCACAGATCACTCCACAGGGGGGTCCGGGCAGGCGTTGGGAGTTGCCGGCCGGCAGGGTGCCGGGCCTGTGCCGGGCTCGTTTTTCACCAACAGTCACACACTTCGTGCTCGTCGACCTCTCAGAACCCCATTCCCAGGCCACATTCTGAATAACCGGATGCAACAGTCACACACTTGGTGCTCCTTGACCTCCCAGAACGCCATTCCCGGGCCACATTCTGAATGCCCGGAGCCAACTGTAGGCCACTTCGTGCTCTTCGAGTTCCCAGAACTCCATTCCCGGGCCACATTTTGAATGCCCGGAGCCAACTGTAGGCCACTTCGTGGTCTTCGAGTTCCCAGAACTCCATTCCTGGGCATGATTTTGAATGCCCGGAGCCAACTGTAGGCCACTTCGTGGTGTTCGAGTTCCCAGAACTCCATTCCTGGGCATGATTTTGAATGCCCGGAGCCAACTGTAGGCCACTTCGTGTTCTTCGAGTTCCCAGAACTCCATTCCCGGGCCACACTTTGAATGCTGAGGCAGGCTGATGCTGAGGCTGAGGCAGGCTGAGGCTTGAAGGCTGAAGGAGGACGAGGCTGAAGGCAGACTGAGGCTGAGGCTGAAGCAGGCTGAGGCTGAGGCTGAGGCAGGCTGAGGCTGAGGCTGAGGCAGGCTGAGGCTGAGGCAGGCTGAGGCTGAGGCTGAGGCAGGCTGAGGCTGAGGCAGGCTGAGGCTGAGGCTGAGGCTGCAGGCAAACTCAGGCTGAGGCTGAAGCAGGCTGAGGCTGAGGCTGAGGCAGGCTGAGGCTGAGGCTGAGGCTGAGGCAGGCTGATGCTGAGGCAGGCTGAGGCTGAGGCTGAGGCTGATGCAGGCTGAGGCTGAGGCAGGCTGAGGCTGAGGCCGAGGCTGAAGGCAGACTGAGGCTGAGGCTGAAGCAGGCTGAGGCTGAGGCAGCTGAGGCTGAGGCTGAGGCTGAGGCAGGCTGATGCTGAGGCAGGCTGAGGCTGAGGCTGAGGCTGATGCAGGGTGAGGCTGAGGCTGAGGCAGGCTGAGGCCGAGGCTGAAGGCAGACTGATGTTGAGGCTGAAGCAGGCTGAGGGCGAGGCTGAGGCAGGCTGAGGCTGATGCAGGCTGAGGGTGAGGCTGAGGCAGGCTGAGGCCGAGGCTGAAGGCAGACTGATGTTGAGGCTGAAGCAGGCTGAGGGCGAGGCTGAGGCAGGCTGAGGCTGAGGCAGGCTGAGGCTGAGGCTGAGGCAGGCTGAGGCTGAGGCTGTGACTGCGACTGCTGTTGCCACTGCGACTGCCATCGCGAATGCGACCACGACTGCGAGAACAGCAGAATTCTACAACAGGATTCTTATCTGAATCTTAAGGGGAATGCTTCCAGATATGCTCCTACACATCGCTGTTAGGTTGCTTTGCCGGGATAATGTTTATGTTTAATGTGTCTTTATTTAATCGCTTCGCTCATGCCGCCGGCCCTGGAGCCCTCTTTAGGGCCTCTTGGGGGCCTCTTGGGGACCTCTTGGGAGTCTCTTGGGGCTCCTTGGCGGCGTTTTGGAGGCCCCCAGGGCCTCTTGGGGGGCTCTTGGGGGTAGTCGATTGCGGCTCCCCCCTCGGAGGCCACGATCCTCGTGAGGGGTGTCGAAAAATACCCTCCCCTGGAGTGGTCTGGTGGCTTCTCCCGGGCTTCTCTCGGGACCTTGCCGGGGTACTTTTCGTCCGGGGGCCCCCAGGGGCCGCTCCGCGCGCGCGAACTAGAAATATTGTTAACAAGTTACCGGAGATCTTAGCACGCCTCTGGCCCGTTGGGCCGGCGAATTGGTGGTTCCGGGCCCCACCTGGGAACTCGCTGGCGGGTTTCCGAAAACCTCATCGGACAAGGTCGTGAAGCGCCGCTTTAGTCTAATGGGCGGATGGGCGAGGAATAAGAAGAATAAGAAGAAGAAAAGGAAGGCGTGGGCGACGAGGAGGCGAGGAGGCGATGACGAGGACGACGTGGATAACGTGAAGATAGCGAGGAGGATCATGAGGATAACGAGGAGGAAGAGAAACACAAGGACCAGGACGAAGAGAACGAGGGCGAGTACGAGGAGGAATGCGGAGGACGATGACGACGATGACGACGACGACGACGACGACGATGACGACGACGACGACGACGACGACGACGGAGGGCCGCAAGATGCAATCGGAGAACGACGTTGACTCAGGAAAGGGTCCTGGTGACCCTATCGGGCTATCCTGGGGGTTCCTGGCGCCGCGCGGGGTTGTCTTGGGGCCTGTTGGGGGTTTCTTGGGGGCATCTTGGGTTCTCTGGTGGGCTTCTGGGGTTTACTGGGTCTGTCTGGGCGCGTCGGGGAGTTCTTTGGGAGCTTCCTTGGGCCGTCTCGGCGCCATCTTGGGCCGTCTTGGGGCTTTCTTGGGCTTTTTGGGGGCCTCCTGTGGCCCTCCCTGGAGTCTCGTGGGGCCCTCTTGGCCCGTCTTGGGCCGTCTGGGGGATCTTGTGAGCTGTCTGGGTGCCTCCTGGATCGCTCTTGGGGGTCTCTTGGGATCCTCTTGGGCGCTCTTGTGCGCTCTTGAAACCCTCCGGCGTCTCTTTGGCCTCCTTTGGGCCGTTCGAAAGCTGTCTGGGAGCGATTCCAAGACGATGTCGATTCGGAGTCCCCTCCAGGACCGGTTTTTTGAGGATGACTCGGGCGAAACGGTCCCGCCGAACGGTCCCCAAGAGACTCCGGGGAGCGCCACAGGAGGCCCCCAAACGGCCCAAGAAAGCCCCAAGACGGCCCAATATGGCGCCGAGACGGCCCAAGGAAGAACCTAAGTAACCCCGCGACGCGCCCAGACAGTCCAAGAAGACCCCAGAAGCCCGCAAGAGGACCCAAGAGGCCCCCAAGAAGCCCCCAACAGGCCCCAAGACAACCCCGCGCGGCGCTAGGAGCTCCCAAGGTAGCCCGATAGAGTCACCAGGACCCTCTCCTGATTCAACGTCCATCTCCGATTACATCTTGCGGTCCTCCGTCGGCGTCCTCGTCGTCGTCGTCGTACTCCGCATTTCTCCTCGTACTCGCCCTCGTTCTCTTCGTCCTGGTCCTTGTGTTTCTCTTCCTCCTTGCTGTCCTCATGCTCTTTCTCGCTATCCTCACGTTCTCCACGTCGTCCTCGTCGTCGCCTCCTCGTCGTCCACGCCTTCCTTTTCTTCTTCTGCGCCCAAGAAGTCTCTTGGACGAAAGCGGCGCCTCGCGTGCTTGGCCGATCAGGCTCAGAAAACAAACAAATCATGTGTTGGTCTGCTCGCCACGCAGAACTCTGCACCTTCGGGATATGATTCCATTGCGTGTTGCGTCTGCGTTGATGCTGCCGCCGTCGACGTTGTGCATCTATTGAGTGTTGTATGTATGTCATCGTCAATGTCTCGCATGCTGGTTTGGCGTGTGGTAATGGCCGCGGCACGTTCCCCTCCTCCCCCGAACAATTGCGTTCGCCACCCCACATGACACGCGCTTTTTTGATTGCAGCAGAGATGTTTTCCGTTGCGTTCGTGGGTGATGCGCGCATTCCCCTCTTTTCGGCGTCTTGTCTGATTATCTACCTGTCTGCCTTTTAATGTCTGCGTCGGGTTCTGCGTCTGTGCCTGGCTGTCTGCCTGACTGTCTGTTTGTCTCCCTCTCTTCCTCTCTCTCTCATCCTCTCGGTCCTTCTCTATCTATCCCTTCATTATCTTCTCTCTCTCTCTCTCTCCCTGCCGTGTTTTTGGTGTTTTGTTGATTGCTCCTCATTCTTAATGTTTTGTTTCTCCCTCTCTTTCTCTCTCCCTCTTTATGTATCTCTCTCTCTCTAGCACTCCTCTATCTCTTTCTCTTTTCTTCCTCTTTAGTTCCTATATCTGTCTCGAAAGCAACCGCGATCCACATTTCGATCTGTGCGGCGAGAGCCCCAAGGTGACCGCGATTTGCGCGATCTGTGTCTCTCTCTCTCTCTCTCCCTCTCTCATTATCCCTCTTCGCCATATGCCTCTCGTATAGCCTCTCGTCCCCTGGCCTCCCCTCCCCATCTGCGTTTGTTTGTTTCTCTCTCTCTCTCTCTTGTTCTGTCTCTCTCCCTTTCTGTCCTGGGCCGTCGGCGGCTGCCCTCCCCTCCCTTCCTTCCCGTTTCCGGAGGTCACAGAGTGCTTGGAGTCAATTTTGGGCATGATCAAGGGTGGCCAGGTCGTGGGGGGCGCAGCAGATCCTCCTTCAAGGGAGGAAGCATCTTCTCCTTCCCTCCTGTTTGTTACGGCATAGTACTGGGCGTCTCCTGATGTTCATTGCCACCTGTTCGCCCGTTCTCCTCTTTTCTTTGTCGCCGCTGCTTGTGCCCAGGGCTGTCTATATGCAAGCACTGGCTGAGGGTCTCTTGGGTGGTCTTGCGGCGGTCTTGGGAGCCTCTTCGGCGCTCTTGGACCGTTGGAAACTCGAAAACGCGAGAAGGCAAAAACATGGAAAAAACAATGAACATCTACGATTTTGGCCTCTTCGGGCCGTCCCGGGACGCCTTTCGGACCTCTCTGCGGTCTCTTGGAGGTTACTTGGGAGCCTCGAGAGCCGTCGGAAGGCTGACTTGGGCTGCTTGGGGGCGTCTTGGACCATCCTTTCGCATTCTGGGCGCTCCTGGGAGTCGTCTTGGGCGCTCCTGGAGCGTTGTGGAGGCTCCCCGGAACGCCCAGGGAAGCGGTACCGGGAGCGTCCACGAGATGTGGTGGGGAGGTGTGGCACCCGGGGCCGGGGGGGCGGTATTTATTTATATCATATAGACAAGCCGTACATATGTATACATGTATTCATACGCACCCGTCTGTATAGGATACGCCTGCCAACCATACACAGTGCAATCTCTATATACACATACCTGAATCTATGTACGGTAGGTTAGTGTCGTGTCGACCGGCGGCGACCCCGCCAGCGGCGTTCAACCTTGAACGCCGCGGGCGACCCAGAATCGTTCGATGTGGAACGATTTGGACGTTTCGGAAACGGCCGATCGTTCAAGGTTGAACGATCCCCGCGGTGTCAGAAACCAACGCCGGGGTCGACACGACGCGAACCTGCCGTACATGTGTGCAGACGCATTTGCGCAACAGCTCATACTTGTTTCCGTGTGTGCACGTGCATGGATACAAGCATGCATGTATGTATACCTCTGCATTGGATGTCCACGTCTAGTTTACATGTTGACGCACATTAGTGGTTGGAGATATGTTCGTGTGCGTGTGAACGTGTCTGCACACATATGCATCAACAACAATGCATACACATAGGCATGCAAATTTATCGGGCGCCTAGGAGCACTCCTGTCCTCGGCAATGCGAAGATGGCGTACTTTGCGTAGGTTTATTGCGATCGTTTTATACTTTCTAGGGTATATTGCCTCAGGGACGCAAGACTTGTATATCTTACTAGGGGTTGCGGCCTAGGGGATGCGAATATTGTAGTTCACGAGGGGTAATAGCCTCGGGAGCGCGAATATGATGTATTTTTACATGTTCCACGCTCCCCCCCAGGTAATTCAAAGCACGCGATCTGGGCGTGGTAACCGGGTCCTTTGGGGCTGCCCCCTCTCGCGCGGACTTGAACAATTTGTAGTAGGAAGCAGACATCAGGACTGTAGCATTGGAGATTTGAAACTGTAATTGGTGCAGGGAGCAGCACACTTCGTCCTGCAGCCTGGTGGCCCCACAAGGGGGGGCCGGCGGATGTGGCTGTTCTTTCTAGGCTTCTTCGGCATCATTTGACGAATTGCCCGCCACAGCGAAGCGAATGAGGAGGAGGAGGAGGAGGAGCAGGAGCAGGAGGAAGAGGAGGTTGTGCAGGAGCAGGAGGAACGAGATGCGGAGGTGGAGGCGGAGGAGGGGGTACGGAAGATGAGGAGGACAGAGGAAACGGACGGATGATCAGGTCGCCAGTTGTGTTTTCCGGTTTTTGCCTGGCGTGGCTTGGCTAGGCAAGGCGCGCGCGGGCAGACAGACGCCAGCCTCCCCTCGCACAAGGTTACGTGGGACACCGTGCGGACCCTGAAAGTAGGGTGGCCCCGCCCGTATCGACGAGAGGGCGCCAGACACAGCGGCCGCACGTGTTCGCGAGTGTTGAGGCACGAGGAACGGGGAGGAATGGATGCGGACGAGGAGGACGAGGAGGAGGAGGAGGAGGAGGAAAAGGAGGAGGAGGAGGAGGAAAAGGAGGAGGAGGAGGAGGAAAAGGAGGAGGAGGAGGACGAGGAGGACGAGAAGGAAGAGGAGGAGGAGTTGGAGGAGGAGGAGGCGGAGGAGGAGTAGGAGGAAGCGGAGGAGGAGGAGGAGGAGGCGGAGGAGGAGGAGGAGGAGAGGAGGAGGAAGAGGAGGAGAATGAGGAGGAGGAGGAGGAGGCGGAGGAGGAGGAGGCGAGGAGGAGAAGGAGGAGGAGGAGAAGGAGGAGGAGGAGAGGCGAGGAGGAGGAGGAGGAGGAGGAGGAGAAGGAGGAGCAGAACGCGGCCCTGGGGCAGAATGAATATTCTGTCGGCGGCGCGCGGGGGGCGGAATGCGTGCCTAAGGCGTCCTTGCTCGACCTCGACAGCTGGCCGCGCTGCTGCAAGGTCAGTTTGGACGTGAGCAACGCCCACAACGAATTCGACCGGGAGGCGGCAGCGAGGGCGGTGGAGGCTCTGGTCCCGGTCTTGCTGCCCTGGGCGCGCCTGGGCTTGTGCACGGCGGCCACGCGCGTGCACGTGGCGCGCGACGGCACGCAGACCCTGCTCTCGAAAGAGCGCGGTGGGGACCAGGGTGGCGCCCTCACCGACCAGGTGTTCCCCCTGTGTTACCTCGGAGTGGCTAGCGTCGTGGAGCAAGCCGCGACCACGGCGGCGGAGCCAGCAAGGGGGCATTGCTACCAGGATGACTTGGACGTCATCTGTGCTCCCACCAGCGCACAGGCTGCAGAAAACACCTTCGCGCAAGCCTGCGCGGCGGTCGGTCTCCGCGGCAACCCCACGAAGACGACGCTAAGCCTTGGGCGGGAGGTCGACGGTGCCGCGCCCCCCGGGGAACGCGAGGTCGAGCCCTGGGCCTTGGTGGTCCGCCACGGCGCGCTGCCGGCGGCTCTAGCGGCCCTAGCCCGGGCGCCAGCGGAAGGGAGCCTCCTGGCCGCGGGCAGCCCAGAGGTGGCCGCCCTGCAGACCGCCCGCGGCAGGCTCTACCACAGACTACGCAGCCTCTGCGCGGCGGGCCTGGGCAATCAGGTGGCGCAGACGCTCCTGCGCGCGCGGACGGGCGCCGACTGCATTTTCTTGGCGCGGACCTGCGGCGTCGTGAGCGGAGAGGCCCGGGCCCTGGACGGGGCGTTTGTCGCAGAGTGCGAGCACGTTCTCGGCGATCAGCTGGACGGCGCCGCGCGCAGGGAACTCCTCCTCGCTGGCGCCGCTGGAGGCCACGGATTGCAGAGCGTGGAGCTGACGGCCCCCGCGGCGCACGCAGCCTCCGGGCACTTCTGGTTGCCGCATTGCCTGCGGCGGCTCGGCCTTGAGAGCGCAAGCGCCCTGACGGCGGTGAGCCCCTGGGCGCGCCGCAGCCTGCTGGTGGCCGCAAGAACGCCCTGCCCCGCGCCGGGGGGCGACCTCGTCAACGTGGGCGACGAGGCATAAACAGCGACGGAGCGCACCTTGGCGCACGCCACCCTCGCTGCGGCTGACCGCCTCGCCGCTCAGGAAGATCCCGCGGCGGCGGCCGCCCTGCGCTCTGCGGGAGGGCCGGGGGCGAACGCGCTCTTGCAGGTGCCGGCGCGGCCCTGCCACCAGCTCACGAACGCGCAAGTGGACGTTGCGCTGAGAGTCCGGCTGCACCTCGACTTGCCCGGCTGCGACTCCCAGAGGCCATGCCAGCACCGACGCCCGGACGGCCGGGTCTGCGGCGCGCTTTTCGACCCGAGAGGGCGGCGCGCTCGGGGCTGCGAGGTCGGCGGGTGGCTGGTCCGCCGGCGCGACGTCGCGCGACGCTGGTCAAGTGGTGCGAGGAGCAGGGGTGCGCAGCGCGCTGGAGGCGAGGATGGACTTTGTCACTTATGCGCCACGCCTCGCGGAGCCGCTCATGGTGGACTTTGCCGTCATGAGCGCGCTGACGCAGGACGCGCTGGCGCTGGGGGCTGCGCAGCGAGGCGGCGCTGCCGCAGCTGCCGCGGCGCGACGCAAGCGGGCCAGCTACCTAGGGGTGGCGGTCGCCCCCTTTGTGGTGGAGGACCGCGGGCGCCTCGGCGAGGAGGCCCCCTTCTGCAAACGCTTCTCGGCCCTCTCCAGGGCCTCCTCCTGCTTGCCAAGCTGTGCTTTGAGGCCCCTTGCGCTGAACAGCATAATCAGGGTCGTCGCGAACTCTAGGACGGCGTCGTCGTATCCCTCGTTCGCATCGAGCCTGTCGAGGATAATCGTACTCAAGGCCTCGAGCCTTGCTGAGACCTGCTCTTTGTAGGCATCGACCTCGGAGTCGGATGCCTGAGGTCCAGGCGGCGCCCTCCAGCGAGGATGTTGACGAGGAATCTTCGGCAGAGCAGGTCGGATGTGAAGCAAGTCCTTCGCCGACCTGTATTCGTCGCCGCCCTTGAGGTCCATCTCCGACTGCGAGGAGCTCGATGCCAGTTCCTGGGGCTTGGCAGGGCTCAGGACGGCGAGGCCTCGCGGTGTGCAAGAAGAGCAGCTTCGCCCTTGTCCTTGCCTTCGCCCTTGCCACGGGCAGCAGCATGTTCGCGAAGAGGCGGTGCTTCGCCAGACCTGCGGGGAGGAGGACGTCTCCACGGAGGTTGCTCGGGCTTCACATTGCCACACTGGCGGCAATCCACTCGCTCGTGCCAGTTCGAGCAGTAGCAGACACCACGGGGCCATGGGGATCCTGGTGGCGACCACGTCATAACAGGCTTGGTCATCGCTCCTGGCCGAACGAGACCACGAGGCTGTCGAATGTGATGTCGTTGCAGCAGCTCCCTAGCCGCCGCAAGGCGGATAAACACGACTCGCTCTGGCCCTCTGGTGCCACGCGGGCTTCCCAGCCCTCCCCCGCGTGGTGGTGGGGGTCAGCACGGCCGCGCGGCAGCGCAATGGCGGGCTGCGGACCGACGGCGCGTCTAGCAGCTGTCCCGAAGGTCAGGGGCCGCTACCTGGTAGCACCCAGGCCCCTCGAGCCGCGACGGCGGCTCAGGAGCAGTAGGAGGAGGAGGAGGAGGAGGAGGAGGAGGAGGAGGAGGAGGAGGAGGAAGAGGAGAAGGAGAGGAAGAGGAGGAGGAGGAGGAGGAAGAGGAGGAGGAGGAGGAGGAGGAGGAGCAGGATCATGATCAGGAACATGATCAGGAGGAGGAGCAGGAGCAGGGAGAGGCGGACAAGAATGCGGAGGATGACCAGCTCATCGTGCACGCTTCACCGACGGGCGTCACTGAGTGACCCTCAGAATTTGTCCTTGTCGTTGCGCTGTTTAGGCGCGTCACCCAGAATCAGTGACTTCATGGCGGCCACGTGAGCCCAAGCTTGCTCAGCAAGATACTGGGGGAGGACACTGATGAAGAAGGAGACAAGGGAGAACGAGGAGGACGCACAGGAGGAGGACCGCACGCTATTTTTCAACCGCGCACGGTGCCACCGCACTCGCTCGCCGGGCAGTCGGCCAGCTGGATGTCCGCCGATCCCCCAGCTTTAGGGGGGGTCATGCTTAGATGACGGGGGGGGGCGCGCTGGTGCGACCGACCTGTTGGGTTGCGAGGGAGACGGGGGGCGGCAGTCTCTCGGAAATGGAGCGTGTGGGCGTGCAGAGGCTCCGCGGAGACGTCGGGCCACGCGACTCGTCGTGCCGAGTGCGTCAGGCCCCGCTGGGTTCATGCAAGCTCCGCGCTGCAGTCTGCGCATGAGAACCCCACAGCTGCGCTGCCCAGAGGGCGCACGGCTTGCAGTGCGCGCTTGCGGCACACACTGCCGCTGGTACTTTGAAGTCGCCCGCGCACGGCCCAGCTCCCTGGCCCACGCGGGTGCCGGCGGCGGCGCGGGCGCGCCGACAGGGGCACCCCGGCCCGTAGTTTTCGGCACAACGGTCGCTGGGCAAGCAGTCGAATTTCTTTCTCTTCGTGGGCTCTTTGCAGGATCTTTCTTCGCCCCTCCCGCTCCCTCTCCTCGCTGTCGGCGCGCCGGGTGCTGTCCTGGAGCTTCTGGCCGAGACGGCAGGCCCGCGGGTCGTCCTGCAGCCTCGGCGCTGGCGGCATCCGAAAAAAAGAGAAAGAATGCGGAGCAGGCGGGGGAGGAGGAGGAGGAGGAGGAGGAGGCGGAGGAGGAGACAGAGGAATTGGAAGAGCACGGGAAGGAGGCGACGGCGGAGGCGGAGGTGGATGAGTAAGAGGAGAATGAGGAGGAGGAGAAGGAGGAGTAGGATGATGATGATGAGGAGGAGGAGGAGGAGGAAGAGGAGGAGGAGGAGGTGGAGGAGGTGGAGGAGGAGGAGGCGGAGTATGATGATGATGATGATGATGATGATGATGATGATGATGATGATGATGATGATGATGATGATGGTGATGGTCATGGTGATGGTGATGGTGATGGTGATGGTGATGATGATGATGATGATGCAGATGCGGATGCTTATGCTGCTGCTGATAATGACGATTCTTGATGACTATGCTGATGATGCTGCTGCTGATGCTGATGACGATGCTGCTGATGATTATGAAGCTAGTGATGGTGATGACGCTGATGATGATGCTGGTGATGATGATGATGCTGATGATGTTGATTATGATGGTGATGTTGATGATGCTGATGCTGATGATGCTGATGCTGTTGATGATGATGATGCTGATGGTGATGCTGCTGATGATGCTGATACTGATACTGATGATGCTGATGATGATGCTGATAGTACTGTTGATGTTGATGCTGGTGCTGATGCCGATGATGCTGATGATGACGATGCTGATGATGCTGCTGCTGATGATGATGATTATGGCGATGACGATGATGATGCTGCTCATGCTGATTATGATGATGATGATGATGATCATGATGCGGATGACGATGATAATGGTGATGCTGATGGTGATGCTGGTGGTGGTGATGCTG
The DNA here is from genome assembly GCA_963575745.1 of Prorocentrum cordatum. Classification (NCBI taxonomy): domain Eukaryota; class Dinophyceae; order Prorocentrales; family Prorocentraceae; genus Prorocentrum; species Prorocentrum cordatum. Next base: position 311,512 of record CAUYUJ010019771.1, read on the forward strand.
GTGCTGCTGCTGCTAATGATGATGAGGATGCTGGTGGTGGCGATGATATGATGATGCCGATGATGCCGATGATGATGATGCTGGTGGTGGTGATGATGCTGATGATGGTGATGCTGATGATGTTGATGTTGATACTGGTGATGATGATGCTGATGCTGCTGATGTTGATGTTGTTGATGATGATGACGATGCTGATGCTGATGATGATGCTGCAGCCGATGATGGTGTTGATGATGATGATGCTGATGCTGATGCTGATGCTGCTGATGATGATGCTGGTGCTGATGGTGATGATGATGCTGATGATGCTGATGATGATGATGACGATGATGCTGATGATGCTGATGATGACGATGCTGATGATGCTGCTGATGATTATTATGATGATGATGCTGATGCTGTTGATGGTGATGATGATGCTGCTGAGGATGAGGAACATGATGATTCTGATGATGGTGCTGATGATGATGATGCTGATGATGATGCTGCTGCTGATGCTGATGATGATTATGATGATGGTGATGATGCTGATGCTGATGATGCTGCTGATGCTGATGATGATGATGACGATGGCGATGACGATGATGATGATGATATGATGATGATGATGATGATGATGCTGATGATGATGATGATGATGATGATGATGATGATGATGATGATGCTGATGATGATGATGATGCTGATGCTGATGCTGATGCTGATGCTGATGCTGATGCTGATGCTGATGCTGATGCTGATGCTGATGCTGATGATGATGCTGATGCTGATGCTGATGCTGATGCTGATGCTGATGCTGATGCTGATGCTGATGCTGATGCTGATGACGATGACGATGACGATGACGATGACGATGACGATGATGAGGAGGAGGAAGAGGAGGAGGCGCAGGAGCAGGAGCAGGAGCAGGGACAGGATGAGGAGCAGGAGCAGGAGCAGGAGCAGGAGCAGGAGGGGGCGGAGAATAAGGTGGAGGAGGCGGCGGAGGAGGAGGCGGAGGAGGAGGCGGAGGAATTGGAAGTGCAAGAGGATGAGGCTGCGGCTGATGCGGAGGCGGAGGAGGAGGAGGCGGAGGAGAGGCGGAGGAGGAGGAGGAGGAGCAGGAGCAGAAACAGGAGCAATAGCAGGAGCAGGAGGAGGCGGAGCAGAACGGGGAGGAGGAGGCGGAGGAAGAGGCGGAGGAGGAGGCGGAGGACGCGGAAGGGCAATAGTCGAGAGAGGACAACCCACCCCACACCCACCATGCTGTTTTTTTACCTGGTTCCCGATTGCTTATGGCTTGGTCGACACACCCCCACGGCGACTATCGTGAATCCCGACATATTTGGTTTTACAATTCGTTGTATATCTTTTCCGTGTTTTCATAGAATTGTTCTTGCTTGTCTTATGCAAGCGTATTTTGCATGTATGCTTTGCGCCGTTGCACGAGCGCGTTGGCGCGATTTGAGCAATGTCCAAAGCAATTTCGTGCGCGGCATGTTTGCAGTAAAACGTTGTGGGTGTTACTCAAACCACGGTTTAGGGTTTTAACTATGTTTTTTCCTCGCCCTCTGCGGTTGCATTCGCAAGTTTCCTGGGCCTTCTTTTGGGGCGCATGCAGCTGACGACTGTTGTCGGGCCACAGGCATTCGAGAGGAGCTTTGACCACAAATACATGCGATGTGGTGGGTGTCGGGGTGGCTTGGGTCGCTTTCCAATAGGATGGTGCTGCGGAGACGGAGGCGGAGGCGGAGGCGGCGGCGGAGGCGGCGGTGGAGGAGGACGAGGAGGAGGAGAAGGAGGAGAGGGTGAGGAGGAGGAGGATAAGGAACTGGGAGGAGGAGGAGCAGGAGGAGGAGGAGGCGGAGGCGGAGGAAGAGGAGGAGGAGGAGGAGGAGGAGGAGACAAAAAGAGGGAGAAAATGGAGTAGGTGAGGAGGAGGAGGAGGGGGGGGGGGTGGGCGGAGGAGGCGGATGAGGAGGAGAGGAACTGGAGGAACCGACCGGAGGAGGGGAAATTGAGGAGGTAGGAGGATGAGGAGCCTGAGGAGGGAGAGGAAGGTATGAGGAGGAGGGAAGACGTGGAGGGAGGTAGAGGCGCAGGGAGGCAGGAAGGAGGTGATAATCAGGAGAAGGGGGAGGAGGACCGGAGGAGGGAGAGGAGGGAGTTAGGAGGAGGAGGCGAGGGAAGCAGGAGGAGGAGGAGGAGGAGGAGGGGATGATAGGATGAGGAGTCGTAGGAGGGGGAGGAGGCGGAGTTGGAGGAGAAGGAGGAGGAGGATGCTTATTAGTGGAGCGAGCGGCAGGAAGAGGAGGAGGGGAAGGAGGAGGAGGAAGAGGATGAGGCATTGGCGGAGGCGGAGGAAGAGAAGCAGGCGGAGGCGGAGGAGGAGGAGGAGGAGGAGGAGGACGAGGACGAGGACGAGGACGAGGACAAGGATGAGGACGAGGACGAGGACGAGGACGAGGACGAGGAGGAGAAGGAGGAGCAGGATCAGGAGCAGGAGCAGGAGCAGTGGAAGTTGCAGGAGCAGGAGCAGGACCAGGAGGAGAACGAAGAGGAGGAGGAAGAGGAGCTGGGAGGAGGAGGAGGATAAGGAGGACAATGAGGAAGAGGAGGGAGTGAGGAGGAGGAGGAGGAGGCGGAGAAGGGGAAGGAGGAGGAGGAGGAGCCTGAGGAGGGAGAGGAGGGAGGAAGAGGAGGAGGAGGAGGAGGAGGAGGAGGAGGAGGAGGAGGATCATCATGAGCAGCGCAGGAAGAGGAGGAGGAAAACGAGGAGGAGGAAGAGGAAGAGGAGGAGGGGAAGGAGGAGGAGGAAGAGGATGAGGCATTGGCGGAGGCGGAGGAAGAGAAGCAGGCGGAGGCGGAGGAGGAGGAGGAGGAGGAGGAGGAGGAGGAGGAGGAGGATAATGAGGAAGAGGAGAAGCAGGAGCAGGAGGAGGAGCAGGAGCAGGGGACGTGCGCAGGAGCAGGAGGATGAGTAGGAACAGAAGCAGGAACAGGAGCAGAAGCAGGAGCAGGAGGAGTCGGAGAAGCTTGCTGAGGAGGCTCAGGGGGAGGTGGCGGAGAAATTGGAGGAGCAAGAGGATGAGGCGGAGGCGGAGGCGGAGGTGGAGGAGGAGGAGGAGGAGGATGAAACCCTGAAATCAATGAATGCATACAGTAAATTAGTTCTTTCGCGTACGACGCAAAGTACAAAAGTTGGCGGGGAGGCGTGTGTTGCCTGCCCCGAAGTGTTGGCCAGGCGTTTGGTGCCCAGGCCTTGATGTTTGGGGGGCCTATGATGTCCCAGCTTGCCCACCCCGTCCCGCGCACAGGGACTTCGCACCCTCACCTAATGGTGGGAGAGTGGGTTTGCGGCCTGCCCCGCCCTGACGCCGCACGTTTTGCGCCAGGGGTGGTGGGGATTTCCACTGAAGGCAAGGAGTTTCAGGAAGTCCTTCTCGCCCGCGCCCCTCACCCACACCTGGTCGCCGTTGGAAGCCCTGTGGTGGCCTCCGGTGCGGTCGGGTGGAATCGCCCTGTGGTGGCTGATGCGCCCGGCCCGCTGCCGAGACCTATGGTGGCTCTGGCCAGGGGGACGGCGCAAACGGAGCGAGGCGGTCCACAGGCGGGGATTCACGCGGCAGCCGCCGCCACCTCGCGGCGGATGCCCCCGTCGAACACTTCGCTCCTACTTACTCCGCCGAGGAGGAGAGAGGAGAGAGGGAGGAGGGATAATGGAAGGCAGGAGAGTGGAAAAAGAGCAGAAGGGGGGAGGAAGAGGAAGAGGCCGCCCCAAATACGAACGCTCCCTTCCCCTTGAAGTCCATGAATTCACTGAAGTCTATGCTGGGCACCAGACGACCAGCATGGGATGCAAGTCCCGTTCACGGCCCGAGAGGATGAAACCCTGAAGTCAATAAATGCATACAGTAAGTTCGTTATTTCGCGTAAGACGCAAAGTACAGAGTTGGTGGGGAGGCGAGTGGTGCCTCCCCGGCAACGTTGGAGGATGAAGAGGGTGGACGAGGAGGAATAGGGGGAGGAGAAGGAGGAGGAGGAGGAGGAAGGAGGCGGAGGAGGAGGAGGCGGAGGAGAAGGAGGAGGAGGAGGAGGAAGGAGGAGGAGGAGGAGGAGGCGGAGAAGGAGGAGGAGGAGGAATATTCAGTAAACCTTAGGAAAATATGTGTTTTTCGCTTTTTGGATCCTTTTGGGAGTGCTCTGGAAGGCCTCTTGGGGCGTTTTTAAACCTCTTGAGCCGTCTGGAGGCTACTTTGGCGTCTTGGACCGATACTTCGGCGATTCGGGGCCTTCGAGGACCGTCTTGGGGGCCTCTTGGGGCACTCTTGCCGCGACTTGGGGCTTTTCTGGGCCCAGGAACCGCCTGGGGGGGGGATGCGCACCTGGGGGGGCGACCCACCCCCCGGGTGTCACCCCCCAGGTGTCACCCCCGGGGGCCCCCACCCCGGCGGGGAAGGGATCAAAGAGAAGGGGATCCCCTTCGACTCAACTACCACGTTGCTCAATGTCGGTTTGGCTGGCGCGCTTAAGGAGGAGGGCCCAGGGAAAGGAGACGGGGGATGATGGAGACCACCATTGACGGAGACGACGAAGAGACGGCGGAGACCGAGACAACGGAAACGACGAGGAGAGCGCAGACGACACGACGACGCCGACAACGACGACTAACGGAAGAGCGTCTTCCACACGCCGACAGGGACGGCGGGTTCAGGATTGCCGTCAGCGCCAGCGCCAGGACGATGATGGGGGCGAGGAGGAGGAGGAGGAGGAGGAGGAGGAGGAGGAGGAGTAATAGTAGGAGGAGGAGCAGGAGGAGCAGGAGGAGAGATGGGGAGGGGGAAGGCAGTAGAAGAAGGGATGAAGATGAGAGAGGGCGGCTGTAGCACGGGGAGTGGGACCGATGCGACAGGACAGAAACGGGAGCTTGGTGAGTGGCAGGGAGGATGGGAAGCGCGCGAGGAAGGAAGGATGATTGATATTAGATTTTGGGTGCGGGGGATGGTGGATGTAAGCGAGCAGCAATTGGGAGAGGACGACCAGGAGTCGACCGTCTCCCATGTGCTACGCGCGCTGGGCAGAGTGTGTGTGTGTGCGCAGGAAGGACGTGGGCAACGCCATGAAGATGGGAGACCCAGATATCGCTGCGCAGGCCGTGTCCTCTCCGATTGATTGTTTTGAGGAGGGGAGTAGTAGCAGGAGGAGCAGGAGAAGTTCAGGGGCGGGGAGAAGAGGAGAGAAACGATATGAGGATTACGAGGAGGATGATGAAGAGGAGGGAGGAGGAGGACAATGAGGACGGGCTGGATGAGGATGAGATGGATGGGGGAGGCGGAAGAGGAGGAGGAGGAGGAGGAGGAAGAGGAGGAGGCTGTCCTTCTTTGTATGTTCTGCTCCTAGCGTGGACTCGAGACTCAGCCGTCCGTCCGTGCATCAGGAGGAGGAAAATAATGTTAGATGAGGGAAGTGGGAACTGGGATGTGAGAGCGGGGAGGTGTGAGGAGAGAGGAGGACAAGGAGAATAATGCTGATGTTGAGGTCGAGGGAGGATCAGGAGGAGTGAGGACGAAGAGGAGCTGCAGGAGCTGGAGTTGTTAAGCCTCTCTCTCCGCCGTCTCTGCCGCCGCCGCCGCTCGATGGTGTTGCGCCATTCTGCGTTTCCGCAGCTGCTTTGTTTGTGATAAGGTGTGCACCGCGGGCCCACCATCGGGCGGGGAAAACGGAGCGCGCGTCTGGCCGTCGCCGTATAGTCGTTCCGTTTTTTTCCGTGTGCTACTACTACTACTACTACTACTACTACTACTACTACTACTACTACTACTACTACTACTACTACTACGACTACGACTACTACTACTACTACTACTACTACTACTACTACACTACTACTACTACTACTACTACTACTACTACTACTCTACGACTACTACTAACTACTAACTACCTACTACTACGACTCCGACTACTACTACTACTACTACTACTACTACTACTACTACGACTACGACTACTACTACTACCAATACTACTGCTGCACTACTACTGATACTACTACTATTGCTACTACTACTACTACTACTATTACTACTGCGACTTTTACTATTACCACACCTACTACTACTACGACTACTACTACTACTACTACTAACTACTACTACTACTAGTCTGTACTAACTACTACTACTACTACTACTACTGCTACTGCTACTACTACTACTACTACTACTACTACGACTACTACTACTACTACCACTACCACTCTACTACTACTACGACTCCTCTACTACTACTACTACTAACTACTACGAACTACGACTACGACTACGACTACTACTACTACTACTTACTACTACTGACTACTACTACTACTACTACTACGTACTACTACTACTACTACTACTACTCTACTACTACTACTACTACTACTACTCTACTACTACTACTACTACTACTACTACTACTACTGCTACCACTACTACTACTACTACTACTACTACTACTACTACTACTACTACTACTACTACTACTACTACTACTACTACTACTACTACTAACTCCGTGGTGCGCAATGTCTCTGGTGCTACGTCGAATCTGAGTCGGAGCGCGCGGAGACGCCATCGACCGTGCCGCGGCCGCTTCGCCGACGCTGTGCACCGGCGAACCCACGGCAAGGCCTGACAGCGGGAAGTCGCGACGGGCTGAGAGCAGCCCCGCGCCCCAACTCAGACACCACACGCGACCTGCTATATGGTGCCACAGGTCTCCGGAGAGAGTACTTTGCAACCCAATAATTCTATTACAAATCGAGAATTCTGGATCGATTTGGAAAATATGTTGCTGGATGGAAGGAGCGGGAAGGGAGGAGGAGCAGCAGGCAGAGAGACGCAAGCACCCGACCCCCGAGGGGAGAGGCCAGGCGAGACGCCCAACCGCCCACGGGGGGCTGCGGGAACCGCGCGGGAGGAGCAGGGAGGAGAGAGGAGAGAGAGGAAAGAGATAGCTGGATGGCTTCAGTGGTCGGGCTCAGAACTACGACTCGTGGCTCTCAGCTCTCAGAGAAATCCGGCATGTCTCCCAGGTCTATGAAGGGCACGCCATCGCGCAACTCGTCCCATGTCAGCATCGGCGAAGGCCCGCCGGCTGCTGCAGCCTCCCGGCAGGCGCTGATGAATTGAAACGGGATCTCTCCATAGTCTTGGCGCCGGTCCGGCCGGCTGCCCGGATCTAGGTGTCCTTCTTCTTTGGCAGGTTCTTGGCCAGGTACTGCTGGACGAGGTCTTCCAATTGGCCCGGCGGCGCCTGGCCCGCAAGGAGCCTCGCCCTGTGGTTGGCTCGCATCAGGGCCACCATCCGGTCGAAGATCTGCTCGTGCTTGCTGTCTGGGACCTTGAATCCAAGCTCCACCTTGCAGTCCCCCTTGTTGAATGCCTTGGCTACCCGGCACACTCGAACTTGATGCTGCATGTACTGGACTCCGCCTTCGGCCCGGCAGTGGGCCAGGTACTCCTCGATGGCCTTCTTGTCGTCTTGCTCCGTGGCTGTCGTCCGGAACCACGTCAGGAGGCCGTTCCACGCGTGCGCGTGGACGAGGCCGTACGTCTGCTCCCTCTCCGCCCGGTCCATGTCGCCGGTCGTCTCCTGGTAGGTCTTCATGGCCGTCTTCATGGCCACGTGCATATAACATACACAACAGTTTAACAGGCACGACCGCCACGTCCTCACGCGATATCCCGGGAATTGAGCAGGCAGGTCTTACATTATAATCACACCACATTTGCGGGGGACTGCGCGCCCCTAGCAAATAGCTGGTACCAGCCGACATGCCAACGATTGCATCGGATGCACAGATGGACACGAATGAAGCTTCTGGCAGACATGCACAAGCTGCAGTCGTCGAGAGGTTTGGAAGCAACGGCGTATCTGACTCGGCAGGTCCGCCACCCCAGATTGTTCCAGTGCCGCTGATTGACGGTCCGTTCAATCAAATTCCGGGAGGGATTCGGGCGTTGGTTCAGCCAGCAGTTCAGGACGTTGACATTGATCGCGCTCTGCCCGCGCTCATAGAATCCTCCGAAATAAGTTCGATGCAATCGTCTGTCAAAAAGGGGGGCGCGTATCATGAGTACGTGCATCCGCGTCGAATTATTTCGTCAGAAACGTCGCCGTTTCAGAGGTGATTTTTTTTTTTTTTGATTTTTGGCCGCCTGGTAGCCTGGCCTTAAGCCGTCGCGCGATATGTGAACTCGGCCTTCGGGAAGAGAACAAAAACATGTGGGATCATGTAGTGGGATTGCATGTTTTTTTCATCATCATCTCATCTTATGTTATGGTTTGTCTACATGTTTGTCCAAGTGAGCAATCGAGCAAGGTTTTTTTTTGTTTTTTGGTGGCGCGCTTAGCTTAAAGCAGAAGTTTGCATGAATTCTCTGAGGGGTGGGCACTCGTTGCCACTGCGTGATTCTTGTCCTCGCCCCCCAGACGGCCGCGATCAAAGCTCGCACAGCGTCCTAGAGCCACGAGACCAGGTGGCCAAAAAACATGACGTTAGCAACAACATTCCGCGACTCGCACGCACCCCATCACGCGGATCGCGCCCTGCAGGGAGTTCCACTCACTGCCCCAGCGGGGGGGAGGAGCGGGGTAGGAGGAGGAGGATGACGAGGAGGAGGAGAAGGAGGAGGAGGAAGAGGAGGAAGAGGGAGAGGAGAGGAGGGCGTCCGTTATCTCTAGGTCGCCCCCAGGGGCGCGAAGATACTCGCACTTCGTGCGTCGCGGCCTGGGCTGGGAAGCCGCCCTTCACCTTCCAGCGTCGCTGTTCGCAGCCATTTTGGCGGTCAAGCGTGATGGACGAAGGAGTCCGCCACCTCTCCCAGTGCCTCGCCAAGCACGGGCACATCGTGCCATCGGCCTTCCCGTGCACACGATGGCCGTCCATGCGCTTCACGCGCGTGTCGGTGGTGTCGTTCATTGCCGAGCTGAACGGCTCCTCATCCTCCTCCTCCTATTCCCCTCCTCGTTCTCGTCATCGTCGTCGTCCACGACTCGTCCACGACGTCGAGGACGACGACGATGACGAGACTCCGCCAGGTTCGGCTGACCAGGACATAGCTGGCATGCGCAGGGCTGTGCTGGAATGTGTTCCCGCAGCTCAGCTGGACCCCCCAAGGCCCACAGTAGATCTTGTCAATTCTGGACAGGACGCGCTGTCGGCGTCGCCGCGGGCGTCGCGGCGTCGCCTACTCGAGGCGACAAGTAGCCTGCCCGACAGCGGTCGCCGTCGGTTATGGACAACGTTTGCTGTTGGGCATAGAATTCTCATGTGTTTCTAACTGTAACCTTTCAGAGGTCTGCGCGGATTTCTTGGATCGGCGCCTGGGATCCCTCCCTGGCTCGCGCAGCGCGCCAGCAGTGGCGGTGGAGGCGCCGCCAGGGGGGTGGCCCACCGCCGATCCAAGAAATCCAAGCGGACCTCCGGAAGTTTGCGTTTACAATTGACGCGTTTCCACGGGAGGAGTTCACCCCGGCGGACGTTCGGGAGCTGCTGATGCCCCTCGGCTCGGTCGTCCTCGCGGAGGACGCGTGGCGCCGGGCTGATGCTTCCAGCTCGTCCGCATGCTTTTGGCGGCGTCGGAGAGCTTCAGCGCCGCCGCCGCCGCCAGCAGCGCGAGCAGCACGAGCCCGACCCCGAGTTAGGCTAGCAGGGGGAGGAGGAAAGAAAAGAGGAGGAAGAGGAGGATAGAGGAGGAGAAAGAACGAGACCGACGAGCCGACGAGGTCCGAACATAATTTCGAGGCGAATCCAGCAATGGCGACGAGAGGCCCCCTCACGGAAGTTTAAGAAAATGTCGAGCCGCATGGGTTTTTGACATGTTCTGGGAGGGCGTCTTGCAAGGGCGCTTGTCCTCAGACCGTCCTCCGATCCTGGTCTCGTTTTCCCCCCCCCCCCTCCTCCTTTCTCCTCGGGCCAGAAAACAAACGACACCACCCCACCTGCGGCCCCACGGGGCTTACGTATGCACGTATGCCAGGAGATCTGGCGTGGGCTTTTGCATGGTGTACGCTGCGGCGCCCGATGGGTCGTAGCGCAACATGGGGGGCCGTAGGTGGGGCGGTGTCGTTTGTTTTTGGGTCGACTCCGACTCCTCCCTTTCCTGGTTTGAGAGGCGGCGAGAACCGCGACAACCACCACGATCGCGACTGCCGACTACGTTGCCAGAGTCCCATCGTTTGATTATCAACCTCCAGAGGAGAGTAAAGTATTGGAAGGAATGACTATCAGAAAACGTGGAGAGGACGACTTGAGAAGCTATCAGGACATGACGTTGATCATCAAATCCAGGCGCCGCAGGGTCGGCTCTAAGAAGCACGTTCTTTCTGTTCGAGGTGGGTTTACTCTGGCTGTGAAGAGGAACGTCGGCCACGCTGGAGCGCACGCTGTCCTGCAGCACCTTGAAGTTCCCACGTCGCGGTGGACTCTGATTCGTTGGGAACTATTGTCTGCTGCCGCTGTGCTCGGTCTTTCTCGGGCCTGGCACAAGACGAACTACGACTACGTTGCCCACATGCGTCGCATGCGTCGTGTGCTTCCGCATGAAGTGCGCACATTCAGCTACTCGGTGCACTCGGTGCGGGGCGACGCAACCAACGCGAAGGTCGGGGACTCGAAGGCTCACGTGTGCGAGGTGTCCACTCTTTTTGAACACTTGCCACTTCCTCCCCATCTTCATCATGATGACCACCCTATTCGACCAGTCAAGGCAATCAACTGTGTCTACAGCGATGTACTGAGAGTCCCAGAACACAATGGCGCTGCGGAGCAGAGAGCGCTGCACTTGAAGCAGGTGCGCAGCGTCGGTGCGAGAGATTGGCTTCATCATCCGTTGCATGCCGGTCGCGACGATCTTGCAGATTGGTGTCCACAAGATGGTGACCGCAGCTTTGTTGGCAATAAGTACTTTCACATGTCGGTTTGGATTTTCACGACTGACCAAGGTGGCGAGCAGAAGGCCGCAGCTAGACTCATAGAAGCAGATTGTAGATACATGAATTTGACACTCGTGTTCCAGCAGTGGTGCATGCTTCACGAGATGGCGCTCATCACGAAAAAGCAATTGGCCTCGCTCGATAGATATTGGGGCAATCTCGCGAAGATCATTAACGCATGGAGAACTGGCAGCAACGCATCGAAGCTGCATTGCAAATACAAGGAGGTGCACGGGGAGAAACGGGCAAAGGAAGCCGCAGGCCGATTGCCTCCGCGGCCGTTGCGGGGCCGTTGGGGGTCTGCTTCCAGCACCGAGCACTTTTTGATGAACGCGACAAGGTCAGAGTTGGTGCCTGTGTTTACAGAATCTCTGGCGGGCACGGCGCCTCGAGAGAGGATGGGCGGAGCAGGGGCAGTGCCCGACGTCGACGAGGATTTCGAGGAGGAGGGGTACCAGAAGCGAATTGGTCGATGGTTGGGGGAAGTACTCGAATACATCAGCAGTGACCAGTTCTGGGGAGACCTGTACCTCGCCCACATATCGCGGTCCGTTACTGATCACATGGCGCATTGGCTGCAGAAGTGCCAGGGTGACGCGCGCACCTCTACGAAGCCACCCATTGTGGAGATGGTGTGCGAAAAAGTATCTCACTTGGAGTCTGAATTCAACGAACTGGTTGATGATGACAGGTTCATGGACGCGTGGAGGCCATTGCTCGATGTTGTGGGCCATCGTGACGCCCCGTATTGGACTGGGCGGATCGTTCAATTCTCCTTGGAAGCGGCAACGGATTTCCATTGGCGTGTCTTGCGGCCGTCGTGGCAATTTCCCCGTAGATTGGCGTGGATGGTGTGGGAGCTGCCCCACATATCTTGCCCACATCGAGCTCGAGTTGCCCACGATCTCTTTGTTTCAGAGCCTGTTGATATAAATGATGAGGCGACGTTGAAGTTCGGGCGTTTGTTCGCCGCGGAGCTCGTGCAGACTGCACGCGCTGGCGAGCTACCCCTCAGCATGTATGAGTTCCTCTGCGACGTATTCAAGATGTGGAAGCTGGACACGCAGGAAATCGAGGGGGTCAACTCGGTGCTGAAATACTGCACGAAGATATCTTCGAATTTGGGCTGGAAGCTGATGTCAGCAAGAACAGTTCTCAAGAAGCGCCTACTACTGTGCAAGGACTCTGCTTCGAGGACGGACCTCATCGATGCGTTCGTTGATTTTTTGGAAGATGCGAGACATGTCGCAGCTGATCATGTGATGAGGTTCAAGACGGTCACTGCGGGCGACTTCCCACTGCCCGGCATCCCTCTCAATTGGAGTGTCCGAGCTGTTTCAATCCACGACATGTGTGCGGCTAAGCTCGTTATTTCACTCAAGCGTTTGCTGAGGGAGAACGGCATGGAGTTCAATAGGTCTTCTTTGTGGGCGCTTCAGATGCGGTTCGCTCGAGACGACGGGCGCGAGGACGTTGAGGAATTTTGGATTCCATCTATGAAGTTTCGTTCTACGCTCTGGTTCGCACGCTGTGTGGATTTGGGCACTGATGGGAGTTCAAGCTTAGGTTCCATTGCAATATATTTGCCGCTGAGGATGCAGGACATGCTAGAAGTATTCAGTGAAGCGCACGCTAGATGCGTTATTGAAGAAAAAGGTGATTATGACGATGCACCAACGGTACGTCGCCGTATCGGGTCCCTCAGCATCCGCATGTTGCAGCTGTCTTGGGACCTGGGCTCCAACCAGGCCGCGTCGGTCAGTGACGCACTCGGGCAGATTGACCTCCTGGAGGTGTGCAGTTGCTGCGGCGGTCGAGGCCGCGGCCGCGGTGGGCGCGGCGGCGGAGGCGGCGGAGGCGGGGGCGGCAGACGAGGACGAGGACGAGGCCGACGTGATGAGGACGACGCCGACTCCGACTCCAGCGACGATGGTGGGCGAGGCGGCGGTCGCAGAGGCCGTGCAGGTAGAGGTCGTCGAGGACGAGGGCGAGGGCGCGGTCGCGGCAGAGAAGCTGAAGTAGTTGAGGAGGTCGACCTCGAACCACCCCCTGATCACGACGATGACCTTGAACTGGAAAGCGCTGCTCGTGAAGTCCTAGATGGGGTTGTGGCTGATATGACAGAGTACGACGACCCAGGCGTTGACCTTCAGGGCGAAGAGGAAGACGACGTCAACAATGAGGAGGAGAAGATAGCATCCGCGTTCTTGTTGTCTTCATCTTCCAACAATGACCTGGAACACGTTGCTGAGTTGGTGGACGTCGCTATGAGTGACAAGGCAGGCAGTCTCATGGAGGAAGCCGCCGACGCAACTCTCAATGTGAAATTCCAATCCGACATCGACAATGAACCACGTCATGGTGAACCACTGGAACCACCTCTACCACCTCCACCTGATCGTCCACGTCCAGACTTGCATGAGTTTCTTGTCAAATGGTCTTCTTCAGTGATGCTTAGCACCTACGCCGTGGACGCGTGTATATTCCGCGGCCGTGCTCCACGAGAACGCGACGTCGGATTGGTCATGCGCTTGATTCCGATTGAAAAAGATTGCCCAGACAGTCCACTTTGCCACAGCATCGGCTTCTACTATTGGGACGCTACTCCTATCGAGACCGAGAGCTGGCGCGGACGCCCACTGAAGATAGAGATGAATAAGTTGTCCTACGCCCAGCCGGCTACGACTATTGACTTGTCCACTGAGGTCGCTGCTGGACTTTGTCGAGTGCTTCTGGGAGCTACTAATTTGCAAATGGTGAAGCCGAGGGACATGAGGGAATATATCCCAGAGGAGCTCATTAGATTGAGAGATCTTTTCAATACGCTCTACGACTACGACTGAATCACCAGTTGTTGCAGAGGCGTACGCGGCAGCACAGGGAAAGATGCTGGGCAACGTCTGCGACACTTGTGGGAACTATGATATGTTCATCGGGGGCCCAGATGGCGATATGCAGGCGTGCTGGGAACAACTCCCCCTCCTCCTCCTCCTCCTCCTCCTCCTCCTCCTCCTCATCCTCCTCCACCTCGAGCTCGTCATTCTCCTCTCCTCCTCTTCCTCCCCCCTGGCCACTTCCCCCCCCCTGGCGGAGAGGAGAGCAGGAGGAGGAGGCGGAGGAGCAAGCGACACGCTCCCCAGGAGGAGGCGGAGGAGGAGGAGGAGGAGCCCCCCAAAGGTGGTGCATCCACGGATTTGTCCTTACTGCAGAATGCACTACCACGCTACATGCTCAGACCGACTGGGGCGAGACCTTGTCAATGAGGCCGCTGAGACAGGCCGATCGCCCCAACCCAATCCTCTCCTCCTCGTCCTCCTTGGTTCCCCGATCAGAGCTTGCCTCATATGGCCCATTGGTTACGTTAGCTGTGGCGCCGATTTCGGCGGCGCGCCAGGGTCTCAGGATGCCCAGGTGCACGGTGCCCAGTAGCCCTGTAGCTCGATAGCCCTATAGCCGTATAGCCTAATAGCCCTATAGCCCTATACCCTATAGCCCTAAAATCCTATAGCCCCATAGCCCTATAGCCTATAGCCCTATAGCCCTGTAGCCCTATAGCAAAAGAGCCCTATTGCCCTGTAGCCCTATAGCCGTATAGCCTTATAGCAGTATAGCCTTACAGCCCTATAGCCTCATAGCCCCATAGCCCTACAGCCCTCTAGCCTATAGCCCCATAGCCCCATAACCATATAGCCCAACGGCCCTATAGCCCCAGAGCCGTACAGCCCTACAGCCCCTAAAAAGATCATGATCGGGGCTTGTCTCTGGTATCATTCTATTGTCAGGGTGGCGGTTCTGGAGTAGAACAGCGCGAGTCTCCTCCTCCTCATCTTTCTCCCCATCGCCCTCTACTCCTCCTCGATCCTCTAAAGCAGGACAAGATCGTATTGAGGAAGCTTTGGCCCTCGAAGCTGGATGGGGCAAGGATCGCATCGTCACAGCGCTGAAAGATTTTTTCGATGAGAATAACTTTGTTGATGCTTCGTATTTCTGTGGAGTATGTGAGGCGGCACTGGGGCCGCACTTTGATCAGATGGCCGCGGGTTGCGGTAACGGCTACGACGTCGAAGGCGTCGTCGATGCATGATGTTCGGCGGCCAGCTCCAGGTCTTGGAGATGCTGACCGCCGACGACACTGACGACGACGCCGAAGGCGTCGTCGGTGCATGAACTGGGTCAGCCAGCTCCAGCTCTTGGAGGTGCTGACCTGATGCCGCCCCAGCGGCAGCAACGAGCAGAGCCCCCGACTGGCCAGCGAGGCTGCGGGGCCCAGGATATCGCATCGCCATCATTCAGCATGCATCCTTGCCCTGTGGGCCCATGCAAGCCCTGCTCGAAGTAGCTTCAACATAGGCGCCCAAGGGACTTGTATTCGTATCGACTGGCCTTTCTCGTGTGTGCGTTGCCTCTTTTTTTTTGTTCTTCTGATGCCTAAGCCACCCTGGTTCGGCAGCCAGATACCTTGATGCCTACGCCATCCTGGCTCGGCACACCTCTGAGGCTGCGGGGCCCAGGATATCTCATCGTCAGCATTCAGCATGCATCATTGCCCTGTCGGTCCATGCAAGCCCTGCTCGAAGTAGCTTCAACATAGGCGCCCAAGGGACTTGCATTCGTATCGACTGGCATTCTCGTTTGTGCGTTGCCTCTTCTTTTTGTTCTTCTGATGCCTAAGCCACCCTGGCTCGGCAGCCAGATACCTTGATGCCTACGCCATTCTGGCTCGGCACACCTCTGAGGCTGCTGGGGCCCAGGATATCGCATCGTCAGCATTCAGCATGCACCCATGCCCTGTCGGTCCATGCAAGCCCTGCTCGAAGTAGCTTCAACATAGGCGCCCAAGGGATCGCATTCGTATTGACCGACCGTTCTCTGTTGTGTGTTGCCTCTTCTTCTTCTGATGCCTAAGCCACCCTGGCTCGGCAGCCAGATACCTTGATGCCTACGCCATCCTGGCTCGGCACACTTCTGAGGCTGCGGGGCCCAGGATATCGCATCGGCATCATTCAGCATGCATCCTTGCCCTGTGGGTCCATGCAAGCCCTGCTCGAAGTTGCGTCAAAACAGGCGCCCAAGGGACTTGCATTCGTATCGACTGGCCTTTCTCGTTTGCGTGTGTCCGCTTCTTCCTCGTCTGATGCCTAAGCCACCCTGGCTCGGCAGTCAGATACCTTGATGCCTACGCCAATCTGGCTCGGCACACCTCTGCGGCTGCATGACCCCGTGATCCGCGTGAGGGGTGCGCGGAAATGGGCAAGGTCAGGGGCTTCCCAGGGGTTCCCCAGGGGTCCACTGCCGTGGGTGCCCATGGGGTTCAAGGGGCTCTCAGAAGTGGCACGTTGGGGGCTACCCCCAACATTGGGGGGAGTGGCACGTTGGGGGCTCCCCCCAACCGTGGTGTGGTGGCACGTTGCCCCCCCCCCTCCCAACCTTGGGGGGGGGTGACACGTTGGGGGATGCCCCCAACCTTGGGGGTGGCATGTTGCCCCCCCCCCCCCCCCCCCCCCCCTCCCCCCCCCCCCCCCCCCCCCCCCCCCCCCCCCCCAACCTTGGAGGGTGACACGTTGGGGGCTCTCCCCCCAACCTTGGGGGGTGCACGTTGGGGGCTCCCCCCAACCTTGGGGGGTGGCACGTTGGGGGCTCCCCCCAACCTTGGGGGGTGCCACGTTGGGGGCTCCCCCCAACCTTGGGGGGTGGCACGTTGGGGGCTTGGGGGCTCCCCCCCAACACTGGGGGGTGGCACGTTGGGGGGGGGGCCCCCCAACCTTGGGGGGTTGGTTGGGGCTCCCCCCAACCTTGGAGGTGCCACGTTGGGGGCTCCCCCCAACCTTGGGGGGGGGTGGCACCTTGGAGGTTGGGGGCTCCCCCCAACCTTGGGGGGTGGCACCTTGGGGGGTGGCACGTTGGGGGCTCCCCCCAACCTTGGGGGGTGCCACGTTGGGGGCTCCCCCCCAACCTTGGGGGGTGGCACGTTGGGGGCTCCCCCCAATCTCGAGGGGTGGCACGTTGGGGCCCCCCCCCCAACATTGGGGCGTGGCACGTTGGGGGTTCCCCCCAACCTTGGGGATGGCACGTTGGGGGGTTCCCCCCAACCTTGTGATGGCGTGCGGGACACGTTGGGGACTCCCCCCAACCATGTGAGCAAATCGTGGTGATGATACGTTGGGGGGTTCCCCGAACTTGGTGCGTTTGGGGCTCCTCCCATCGGTGTTTGTTCCGTTGCCGATTCATGGCTGAGGTCAGCCTGCCCAGCGCAGCTGGTTCCTTTTTTGTCAGGGACGCCTGCGCACTATGTTGTCCAGGCCCGCATTCACAGATATACAGAGCGTTCGCCATGGTGAGGTGCGTCGGCAAGTGCAGTCTCTCGACGACTCTTTCGATTGGGTGAACCACGCCCTGGAGAGGCTGGAGGCATATGGCGGGATCGACGCGGATCGGTTCAAGAACATATTTGGCGACCGCGTGATCAGATGCAGCACAGCTTTTTCTGGTATTGGGGCGCCTGAGCTGGCAGACACAATGATTTCAAATGCCATCCACAAGCAATTGTTGCATCACCGTGGCCGCGAGTGCAGTGGTACTACATTTCATCAGACGCATGCAATCGAGAAGAGTGTGAAGTGCCAGGAGGAATTGCTCAACACCCCTTTCCCGCAGAAGCCTCCTGATCACATATTTGCAGATATCCTCGACTTCATGCCTAGGAACGTTCAGATCAAGTGCGGCATGCACAAGGGCACTGAGTACCCTGCGAAGGAGTTGAAGAAGATCATTCCGACGTGCCGCCCTTGTCCCAAGGCGCGGTGCATCAAGTGCGGCAACTACTGCGCGATTCCCACCAGCGAGTTCCACAGGGCGGGTTCCCCATGCCTGGACGACTCCCCCATGGGAAAGCAACGCCACGCAGATGGTCCTCAAGCCAAAGTGTTTTACAGCTGGGTCAGCTTGATGCGCTGGCAGAAACCAAAAGTTATCCTGCACGAGAACGTCTTGAAATTCGGGGAGGGTGAGCTGAAGGATCTGTTGTCAGACCTCTACATCATAGTTCGCTCAGTGGTGGACCCTTCGACGCTCGGCTGGCCAGCAAATCGGCCAAGACAGTGCTGCGTGCTCATCCTCAAGTCTTGGATTATTGATCAAATTCCCCGACATGTCACCTCTGTGGACTCATACGTCATCGAGAAGATGAACTTCTGCGCCAACCTAGACAGGTTTTTGTTTCGAGACACGGCCCCTGGCTATACGTTCACTGCGTTCATGATTGCATCTCAGTTTGAGTTGGACCAATACCTCCATTGGATGAAGAATCGCAAGTTTGTCTTCAAGCGTTACGCGGATGCTGGGATTGATATGCCTGCGCAGTTCACTTTCGAGGACGGCCTTGCCAAGTCTGAGTTTGAGCGGCGGGCTGCGTACAAAACACTTTGGCCTCAGGACACGGGCGACCTCAACCAGAACCCAGATAAAAGGCCCATACACTCGAGCAATGGCAATCTGAACACACTCATCAAGAGCACGGCCGTCCTCTGGCATCACGAGTCTAACCGCCCATTCGTCCCTTCAGAGCTGGCGACCTCGATGGGTTTCCCAATCAAGCAGGAGCACCAGCTGATCGCTCGCGCCAAGCATAGCTTATCCCGTGGTGTCGATGCCGCTCCTGATCGTACTATCAGGTCTCAGGCGACTGCGATTGGAAATAGCATGCACGTGAATGCGGTTGGCGGCTGCGCGCTCGTGATCATCACGCTGCTCCCGAACCTTGGCACCGGGCACTGATCTTTCGTCCCCCTCGCCGACATCGCCTCGCAGGCGTGCAAAGCGGCGCCCGACCAGTGCGTTTTCTCAGGCGTTTCAGGTGTCAGTGAAGAGGAAACGGGTGAAGTGAGTAGAGGCCGGCAGTCTTAGGCATCGTAAGGCTTCCAGGACTCTGGATTTGCGGTTCCAAGGGTTTGTTTGAGCGTGTTCAGAGAGCTTCGCAGAAGTAAGACAGCCACGTATCTGGGCTGCCCACTCGTGCGATGAGCGAGGTCAGAGGTGCGGAAGACATCTCACAGAAGCTCGGTAGTACAGGCAGCTGAGGAATCAATTGCACGGCACTGGATAAACTGTTGCCGCTTCCTCCTCGAACCCTCGCGCACCGTCCCTGGGTACCGCTACGGCGAAAGTATCGGTTGACATGGACAGCCTCGAGGGCGCGAAGATGATCAGTCGTCGCGGCCTGGGCCAGAGACCGCGCTTCTCCAGGGAGCATCGCGAGAGCGCCAAGGTGACAAGATGACCCCTCGTCGCGCAGCGGGGGGCACGATAAGTTAGGTGACCTAGGTTGAAGCGGGGAGATTCCTTTGTGGGGCATACGTTTTGATGTTTGCAGCTCGAAGATCGCCCTGGCTTGGAATGGGGTTACAAACAAAGCGCGAAGATGACCGCTCGTCGCGCAGCGGGGGGCGCGAATAATAAAGTAAGGTGACCTAGGTCCTAGGTTGAGGCGGGGCGATCTCTTGTGGGGCATCCGTTGTGACGTTGGCAGCTGTTTCAGCTTACACTTTGTTTGTGCTTTATCCGTGCCCTTCTGGCACATCAGCCCGCTCTTCGAGATGGGCGATGAGGATGCGTCACCGAGCCGCAGAAGCAGCTCACGCTCGCGCTCGCCTCGTCAGACTGGTGGCGACGCATTTGAAACAACTCGTTGAAAACATGTCCCCTCATGCTCCTCCTCCTCCTCCTCCTCGCTCCTCCTCCTCCTCCTCCTCCTTCTCCTTCTCCTTCTCCTTCTCCTCCTCCTCCTCCTCGCCCTCGTCCTCCGCCTCGCTCCTCCACCCGCGCTTCCTCCTGGTCCCCTGGTCCCCCTCCCCCATTGTATTGATCATTATGCTCCCCAGGTGGTGGCGAGGGACGTCTGGCGGTCGATGCGATCCTGACCGCTGCCCAGATCATCGACCTGGTGTCTTCCGATCGCAAGGGCAACAGCAAGAAGGAGCTCGATACGTTCATGAGAGATGCGGGGTCTTCCTTCGACCGCTTCGACAACACCGTCGAGTCTGCCACGGTCCGCTACCCTAGGATCACAGGCGCAGTCCTGAACAGGAAGCTGCGCGAGACCTACGGCCGTCCTGGTCAATATACGTTACCGTTCTTCCTCCCAAGCGGTAAGCGCATGCTGTGGAGGCATCCGCTCAACGCCAGGAGCGAGGAAGACACGCAGAAGCAGTACTGCGAGGACATCAAGAAGGATGGCGTCATCGAGGGGGGCAGGTCGGAGTGCATAGCGATTATCAAGGTCGAGAAGAACGAGCCGCACGCCTACTTCTTAGCAGGGGCGACTCTGATGGAAGCAGCATACCAAGCATTCGAAGAGGCCCCTGACAATGTACAAGTACAGTTTACGAAATCCATGGGGATGCCCAACGTATGCATTTTCGATTGCAGGACGCCAGACGACGTCGCTCGTCATTATGTGGACCCGCAGAACGAACGGAACAGTCAAGGAACCAAGAGGTCACACATCGAGATGTACAACGACTCGCAGATGATCGCCAAGAACTGGGAGAACAAATGCAAAGAAGAAAGGGAGGAGAGGAGGCGGAAGAAGAAGGAGCAGCAGGACAAGGATAATCGCCAGGACGACGACGAGAGCAAGCCACTCACCGATGAGAAGAAGCAATCAGTGGAAGTTCGGCACCGCAGGTACGCGGTGGCAACCCACCCCAAGAAATTCCCGAAATACAAGCCATTCTGCGACGCGAAGGAGTCCTACAACAAGATGGTCACCATGGGCGTGTGGCAAGATTACAAGAACTACTGTCGGAAATTCTGCAAGTTCTCAGACGGGAACCTGGACAGTCGGAAGGTCCTTTTCCTCAACAACGAAGTGTGCAAGCTTTTGATCAATCATGTCAGTTTGTGGCCAGCGTGCTTGCCTCTCCTGAAGTTGATTATCCCGACGACTGATGGCAAGCCGTGGGTCCTGAAGGAGACTGCCCAGTCAAAAAGTTTGTCTTGCCTCCTGCTCCCTTTGAAAGAATCGAAGACGCTCCAGCTCAGCATCGCCCCCACCAAGCAGTTGAACAGCGGGGCCTTGGCGGTGCCGCACAAAGAAGAGGAGACCAAGAGGAGGGCCAGGCCAAAGGCTTCAGCAAAGGCAAAGGCAATCGAGAAGCTGTCTGCAACAGTCACCGAGGGGAGCGGCAGCAGGACTGCGACCTTACTCGATGATATGCTCACGTCTCTTAAAGTGAGCATTCAGGGCGTCAAACATCCAGACGATGCATTTGTGGACCAAGCTTTGGAGTGGTGCTTGACATTTGCACTCAGTGATCAGAAGGGCATCGTTCTTGAGGTCGGCAAGGCCCCGAATGTCAAGGAGAAGAAGTTCGCGACATTGACTGCACTACGAAAAGTTATCAAGAAGAAGATCGTCGATTACCACTCCTCGCATGAGCGCGATGATGAAGCAGATGGCCAGAAGGAGGAGGACCCAGATTTACGTGGAGATGGAGCTGCTGATGAAGCCAACTCGACCGACGAAGAGGATCATGAGAAACGCGATGGACCCGGTGAGCTCGAGGTTGCTATGAACGTGGTCGGTGTCCTCACGACGTTTCCCAAGGTAGCAAGTCGGACTGCGACTTTCTTGCAGCAGAATCCACTGAAAGATGCAATGACGTTGGCCATGAAGTCGCACGGCGCCCTGAACCGTGTCAGGGTGTTCTTGTGGAGGGAGATGCCTGACAAGCTTTCTGTGCGATCCGAAAGTGCTGCTACCGCCATGAGTGACGTCATCGTGCCTATGCTACAAGCGAAGATATTCGAGGAGGTGCCTCCAGAGATGATCCAGCTCGCGTATGTTGTTTACTCTGAGACCGCAGCGGCTGACTGGCAGAATCCCGACTGGTGCAAATCTTTCGGCCCGAAAGCATTTTCGCTCAAGGATCTGTGGGCTGACCGCGAATGCGTTGAGATGCACTTGCAACTGAGGGCGCTGTACGCGAAGCATTGCCTGGCAGAGGTGGTTGAGTGTCTGTTAGCCAGGGACTTCGAGATCACTGGCGATGGAGACACTACGGACACTACATCATATAAGGATTCCTTGGTCACCCTTTGCAGAAGTGGCCAGAAGTTCTTGACGACGAGCCTGGAGGACATTGCTGTGTTGGACGCGAACAAGTTTACGGCCGCAGAGTGAACAAAGTTCTGGGTCCGAGTGTTCGAGAAGGCGACTCAGCTCAGTTCTGGCCGCCAGATGGAGAGACGCCAAGATAAGGACTGGGATGATCTGCAGAAACAGTGGACCGCCCAAATTTCCAAGACGAAGGTCGAAGAACTTCGAGAGCTGCTGGCGAGCCAGCGTGGATTGTCCGCTGAAGAGTTGAAGAAGATGCTGAAGGACAACATCGTGAAATAACTGGTTGCAGACAAGCTTGCTGCGGAAAAGAAAGAAGAGGACATCTTGGCTCAGGAATGGGCGAAGCTAAAGGACGGCGCTCTCCAATCACTCACCACCATGTCTGAGGACGTACCTCGAGATCATGCGGGGCGGGAGGGTGATGAAGGCGACGGCCCTGGCGACATGGTGAAGTTCGACACCCAGATGAACTCGCAGGTGGAAGCTCTTTGGACCGCTGGAGTGCAGGCAAGCATCGCTCAGTCTTGGATGCTCAGCTGCATCGCATCACCAGAGTATGGCGACAAAGGGCTGCGCTGCATCGCGTACAAGATGCCCATCAAGACGGAGGCACAGGGGAAGCCGATCAAACGTTTGTATTGCCATCCTGACGGTGCGAACGATGTAAAGTTATTCTTTATGGGGCGAGTGGCAGCAAGCATGAATGGCCAATCTATCGGATCTAAACAATTTGTTGATGCAGGGCCTGTCGGCCAGTGCCAAACACATCGCTACTTCGTCACGCCTGTGCCCGCAACCCTCGTCCCCCAGACCAAGACGCCAGTCTGCGCGTGGATGGTACGAGCTGTGGCGGTGGCGAGCCCAGATCAGGACGACGAGCCGACCCCGACTACACGGCCTACGATGAAGTGGGAGTGCGAGGACGTGACGTTGAGCGGCTGCAAGAACGGGCACATCGATATCCCCGATATCACAATGACCCTGACCTACCTGGTGGTCGACAAGGAGGCGGTCGACGAGTTGGGCCTCGACGATGGCGAGGTCTTCGAGCTCACCCGCCCGTGCTTTCCCAGCGAGGTGGTAGTGGCCACCTCACCTCTCCTCCTCCCTCCCCCGCTCTTTCTCCAACTTCTCCAACCCCAGCCCTCTCTCTCCTCCCCCTCCAACTCCTCCAACTATCTCCTCCAACTCTCACCTCCCTCTCCAACCCTCTCCTCCAACTCCTCTAACTTCCCTCCCCTCTGAGGGGCAACGGCAGGGGGGGATGGACATAGGGTGCCCGATAGATCGGCGATATGCCCCCGATAGCCCGATAGTGAATCCACTCGTTTCGGGCCCCTATCGGCGATCAATGGGCGATTGGGGGCAGATTCGGGTTCGATGCATCCCCCCCTATGCCTATCCTGATCCTCGCTATCCTCACTCAGCTCCTGCGCCAGGTGGCCACGAACAGGCGCAAGCTCGAGCGGAAGGCCTCGAGGGGCGCGAAGATCGAGGCCGACAAGGCGGAGGAGGGCGTCCTCAGGAGGATGGGTAAGCACCTGCTTAAGTAGGATGAGGCCCGACTGGGCCCCCCTGGCGCAGGCGCCTGCGCACGGCACGAGGAGGAGGAGGAGGATGCGGAGGAGGAGGAGGAGTAGGAGGGCGAGGAGGAGGAGGAGGAGGACGAGGAGGAGGAGGAGGAGGAGGAGGAGAAGGAGGAAGAGGAAGGATGAGGAGTGAGGAGGGTGCGTGCGTGCGCAGGCGTGCTTTCAGTGTGCGCCTGCCTCGTAGCGAACAATCAATGCTCGCAGGCAATTGTTCGCAGCTCGGGTGAGGCGCGAGGACTCGCACGCACGACGCACGCTGACTTCTTGCGGCGGATGCCGCGTGTACCACACCGTCGACGGAGAGAGAACGATCCCTCCTCCTCGTCCCTCCACCTCCCTCCCTCGTCTGGGGTCGGAGTAGATGGGGTCGGAGGATCGCGCCGTGTCGCCGATGCATCGGCGATGCATCGGCGATAAATCGGCGATGCACTGGGCAATGTATCGGCGACGTCGACGCGAAGCAATTCGGGCTCCACATCGAGCCGCATCGGCCGCATCGGCGATGCAGCGATGTGACGCGACCCCCGATCCCATCTACTCCAACCCCATCTAGGACGCCCAGAGAATCAGAATCGTCAGCATCGTCAACGACGTCGTCGCACAGTCAACCCGCAGAGTAAAGATGGGAAACCTTCCCAAGGGTATCCTGCCATCCTTGCTTCCTCGGCCCATCCTGGGCGTCCAAGGCCCTTGTATCCTTATCGCGCATCCTTATGATACGGGCCGACTGTCGTCGTCGTCGTCGTCGTCGGCGGCGTCGTCGGCCGGCGGGCCGCCCCCGCCGCCCCCGCCCGCTACGTCGACGCCTTCGCGGCGCAGGCGGGCCGTGCTCCGCGCTCCGCGCGGCGTGCTCGCGCCCCGCCGCCCGCGGCGGGAGAGGTCGGAGGAGGAGAGGGACGACAGGGCGACTGTGAAGGAGGCTCCCCCACCCTTCCTCCTCCTCCTCCCCCTCCTCCTCTTCCCTTTTTTTCCTCTCGCCTACGCCACGCCTTTTGAAGGAGTGGCGCGATCTGCGCGAGGGGCGCGCCGACGCGAATGCCCACCCCTCCCCCCGCTGGGCCAGCTGCAGGGCGCGATCCGCGTGATGGGGTGCGTGCGAGTCGCTGAATTTTGTTGCTAACGTCATGTTTTTTGGCCACCTGGTCTCGTGGCCCTAGGACGCTGTGCGAGCTTTGATCGCGGCCGTCTGGGGGGCGAGGACAAGAATCTCGCAGTGGCAACGAGTGCCCACCCCCCAGAGAATTCAAGCAAACTTCTGCTTTAAACTAAGTGCGCCACCAAAAAACAAAAACAAACTTTGCTCGACTGCTCACTGGGAAAAAATGTAAACAAACCATACCATAATATCACATGGTGATGAAAAAAAAAACATGCAATCCCACTACATGAGCCCACATGTTTTTTTTTTCTCTTCCCGAAGGCCGAGTTCACATATCGCGCGACGGCTTAAGGCCAGGCTACCAGGCGGCCAAAAATCAAAAAAAAAAAAAAAAAAAAAAACCTCTGAAACGGCGACGTTTCTGACGAAAGAATTCGACGCGGATGCACGTACTCACGCGTATCATTGATTCCGATGGAACACGCAAGAGACGATGCCATTGACACCCTCATTACCAAAGCGACCTGACATAATATTTGACATCAGCATGGAACATGCTTCGCTTGTGCAAGTTTCCAATTTACCCGGAATCCTAGCATAAGCCAGAACATGCTCCGTAATCAGAGAAGTTGAGGGATCGCCAGATGAATCCTTATCACCTACAACGAACATTAGGCGTCACAAACTCAGCTCCCCGATGGTGTCGAGGTTCCGCGAGAGGTCGAGGGGCAGTCGCGGTGCCAGCGGTCCGTCTCGCGATGCGTCGTCAGGTCGCGTCTCTATCAAGGTAAGTTGTTGGGCGCGGGGGGGGGGGGGGGCGACGACGGCGAAGAATCGATGCCCGGGAGAATCAGGAAAGATTGACGGCCCAGGCCTTCGCCCACCGTGTGGGGTTTGTTTCCGTATCTGTTGACATTGTGGCGTTATTTGGCGTTGCCCGGAGCGCATAGACGTGGCAGAAAATAATTTTCAACAGTTTACCAATCTTGCTGGGGAAAGATAAAAGCTGAGAAAACGCTGCTAGGGAAAATGAACTCAGCAATCAGGTGATGGCCCGCGCGCAAGCACTCGACGACGAAGGGGCGACCAACTGTTGCAGGTACAAGAAGAGAACTTGTCACTGCTCGCAGAAGGCGCACCAGAGCAGACAAACGACCCCTGCGGCCTGTCAGCTATCTCTGATGGAAGCTGAACGTAACAGGAAAGGACAATAGTGGCGGCCAACTGAGCGAAGCTGGAATATGAAAATATATTTGCGGGGGAAACAGTTGAAACTGAACTGCAGATGCAACATCGGATTGGTTGTCGAAGAGGCAGCAAAGAATTAGCGACGCTTCGCGCGCCCCCCCCCCCGGCCATGCCATCCATAAACGATGCCCGACAAGGTTTGAATGGTCGGGGGAGCGGGGGAACACGCAGAAGAACAGAAGGCAGGGGAAACCGTCATATACCCCTAGAGGGGCATGATGGAGGAGGAATCGCCGTCGTCGCCCTCGTCGTCGTCTTCGGAGGAGGAGGAGGAGGAGGAGGAGGAGGAGGAGGAGGAGGAGGAGGAGGAAGAAGAAGAGGAGCTGGAGGGGCAGGGAGAGGGGGGGGAAGGACGGGGGGGCCAGAGCAGGGCCGGGAGCAGGAGCAGGAGCGGGAACACTAGCAGGAGGGCGAGCGAAAAGGGCGAGAGGTCTCTTGGATGCCTTTCGGAGCCTCTCGGGATATCTCTCGGGCGTTTCTTGGAAGCCTCTTGGGGCGTCTCGCGGGCCTCTTGGCGGCCCTGGGGGGCTCGAGGGCGTCTTGGGTGCCTCGGGGGGGCCTCTTGGGGTTGTTTGCGGCCCTCGTGGGGGCCTCTTGGAGGCCTCTTGGGGCCATGTTGGGGCCATCTTGGGGCTGCCTCGGGGTTTCCCGGGGCCCCCCGGGCGCCTTTTGGCGCCATCTTGGAGGGCGTCGGCCAAGCGAGAGGGGGGTTCCAATTAGCGCCCCCCTCGGGAGCCCCCCAAATGTTTTTTCTTGCGTTTTTGGGGCGCTCTTGGGGCCGCCCTGGGGCTCTCTTGGGCCTCTGTCGGGGCCCTGCTGGCCCATCTTGGAGCCGGATTGGAGCTTCGGCTGGCCATCGGAAGCGAATTTGCAAGACAACAAACAAAGATTCCCCCCTTAGGTTTTGAAAGGAGGTTGGCCTTTTTTCGAGGTTTCCTTGGGGAGCTCGCTGGCCACTTGGGGCCGTCCAGGAAGTTTCTCGGGGGAAGCCATCTTGAGGCATCTTGCGATATCCTGATCATTTGGGAGGCCATAATGGGCGCTCTGGTGCCTTTCTGGAGCCGTCATGGGCCATGTTGGACGCCCCGACCGCCCGCGAATCCCTCCGTCCGCCGTCCCAGCGCATGCGCGACGCCCGAGCCTGAGCATGTTCAGCGGTCGCCTTTGGATGGGCAGCTCATTAGAAGCCAAAGCCGGCCCCGGGTGCGCAACGCTTGGGCGAGGTGCGCCGCGCGCGCCAGCGGCGCCACCCGCGCTGGGCACCCCTGGGGTCCGAGCGTGCTGGGCACGCCTGGTGCGCCAGATGCGCCGCGTGCTCCGAGTGCGCCAGGTGCGCCGCGCACTCCAGCCGCGCCCAGCGCGCCGCGTTCGGGGCGCGCGCAGGGCGCGTCAGGTGCGCCTGCGCACGTGGCAGCACGCATCGGGGAACATGTCGACCCCCGCCATTTCCTTATCGAAAACCAGTGCCCATCATTGCGTTTGGTGGGCCTGCGCGCAGCTGGCCGCGCGCCGCCGCCCCCCGCCGCCCCTGTCAAAAACAATGCGACAGAGACCGCGGGATGGCCGCGCATGATCCAGATGTTGTTCTTTTGTCAGGGATGGCAGCCCTGCGCGCGGCGGGGAATATGCTGGCGCCCCCGCCGCCCCCATCAGAAAACAATGCAAAGTGTTCGCGGGCCTCGCGAACATGACTCAAGACTTTGCTTTGTTTTTGACAGGGGTGGCGCGGGGGGGCCGCGTCGGGTTTGCCGCGCGTGCTCCAGACGTGGAGGCAGAGTGCGGTTCGTATGTTTTTTTGTTTGCGGGGATGGTGGGGGGTGGGTGGTCGCGGCGCCGGCGCGGCCCCTGATTTGCCTCTGGTCGCCTGGGGGGGGGGTACAACAATGAAGAACAGCGATCAAATTACCCGCCCGCCCGCAAGCCGTCTAGCTCACTCCCGCCCGCCCTCCCAACGCGCAATGAACGCCCGGGCCTGGGCGCGTGCAGCTGTCGTCTGTGGATGGGCAGCTACTGGGGACCAAAGCTTACCCCAGGTGCGCGACGTTTGGGCGACGTGCGCAACGCGCGCCAGGGGCGCCTCGCGCGCCAGGCACCCTTGGGGCCCGAACCGGTCGGGCACGCCTGGCAGGGCAGATGCGCCGCGTGCCCCGTTTCCTCGTATTTTTTCGAGTGACGCGGCCCACTGGCACCAAGACGGCCCAAGAGGGCAGCTCCTTCTTCATAGGCCCCTGCAACGGTTCATTTCCATTGAGGGAACTGCCTCGTTGGAAGTCAACAGTTTGGAGATCCTGAAGCGTGCCAAAACATTGTCCTTGGGATTTCAACGCCACATACCAACCTGACTGCTGCGTCGTGACGATCCAGAATCGTGCCATAACGCCATTTTGGGGATTTCACCACGACGAATCAACATAACTGTTGCGCCCGCATAATCCTGAGCCCTTCCAAAACATCTATTTTGGTACGTCCGTGCAAGTCTTGCAAATGTTGAAGAAGAATGTGCGCGGCGCTAAGGCGAGAGCCACATTTAGAAAACGACCCGGTCTCAATCCGTGATGCTCTTGCACATTTTAAACCGTATGTGCGCGGCGCTGAGGCGATAACCATTTTTTGAAAACGACCCGCCCTCAATCCGCGATGCTCCTGTACAGTTTTAAACATAATGTTCTGGGCGCTAAGGCGAGAGCCACATTTTGAAAACCACCCGCCCTCAATCCGTGAAACGCTTGCAAATGTTTGAAACGAATGTGCGCGGCGCTAAGGCGAGAATCACATGTTGAAAACCACCCGCCCTCAATCCGTGAAGCTCCTGCAACGTTTAAACCGAATGGTCGCGGCGCTAAGGCTAGAGCCACATTTTGAAAACGACCCGCCCTCCATATGTGAAGCTGTTGAGGCTTCAGCGTCATAAATGGCGAGGGAGTCTCAGGCGAATCGCCCGGCCCGCCTTAAAATCTGGCTTTCGGGTGCGACAGGGAGGAGTTATCTATGAGGAAAATGGATGGAGGAGGATGAGGGAGAGGAGGATGGAGGATGGAGGAGGAGGAGGAGGAGGAGGACGACGAAGAGGAGGAGGAGGACGAGGACGTGGACGATAGAGGAGGAGGATGAGTCAGGAGGAGGAGGAGGAGGAGGAGGCAGAGGAGGAGGAGGAGGAGGAGGAGGAGGAGGAGGAGGAGAAAGAGGGACGAGGAGGAGGAGGCACCCCTGAAGCGTTTCTCCCGTCCTCCGCCTTCTTCCCTCGTCCAGTGGGCGTCCGCTCGCGCAACGCGCCAGCCGCGACACAGGCGAGGAAGATTGTACAGGAGATCCAGGCGCCGCTCCCCGCCGCTCGCGGCGGTGCGCCCGCGCGGGGGTTCACCTCCCCCGTGAACCTCCTCCCTCCGCCCTCCCCTTTTCCTCCTCCCTCTCTTGTCCGCCTGCTTGCAGATCACGGTCTGAAGCCCGCAGCAGAGACCAGGGCGCTCGGGGTCGATGTGCGGGAGGCCGAGCGACGGCTGGTCGAGCGGCGGGGTAGTTGTAATATCACGCGCGACTCGGAAGCTCTTGCGGCCTCCTCCGACGCCACCTTGCCGTTTTTTTATCCGATCGACCTTGAACAGTGAAACCATGGGATGATACGACCAGCTGCTTTTGTCCATACGCTCGGGTCTTCTCGTTTCTGGGCCGCTCGCCAGGTGATTGTAAGGAAATCAGTTGCGGTCGCGTTCTCCATGTTGTAACGTACCTCCATGTGATCGCCAGGCTCTCTGGAAGACCTGCAACAGCATACTCTTTTCCTCTCTACCTGCGCCACGGCAGGCTGGGTCCAGGCTTCGCGTCTGAAGCCCAGGCTTGGTTTGACGCTCCGTGCGACTCGCTTGGATGGTCGTCGTCGGAACGCTACCTAAGCAGAATTCCGTCTGGTCTCGGCGCTGCGGCAACGTAGAACGTAACAACTGAGGGGCATGCATAGGTGTGCAGACCAGGGCCACAGTGGAAGGGCGTGCAGCAGGTACTATAGCAGCCGCGAGGGAGAACACATTGGCACATACGAAAGGAGAGGGCGCGACTGGCCCCGAAGAAGTGGGCTGTGCACGGACTCGCGGCTGCTGCGTTTTGAATTCGAAGTGCGTGACGTGATAGCCAGCAGTACTAATTTTGCTCTTTGGAGGTTGGCCGAACGGTGCGAACTACTGATGCAGCTGCCTACGGCAATCCCCGCCACGGACCGTGCCAGCGCAGCAACGCAGCAACACGGCGATTTGGTTTAGGGTCGCTTCAATTTCTTGGCGCTTCGCGTATCCCCACCAGCTCCGTAGCCTTGGCTCAAGCCGTCTGCGGGCCTGGCTCCCTCGGGCCAGTCTCCCGCGCTCAAGAGGGCGCCCGGACGCTGCGCCGCGCCCCCCGCCCTGGGCCCCACTGCTTCACCAGCACGCGCCCGCGATACCTTCTCGCTCGGTGCGCTGCTGAAACCCGCGGCTCAGACCCATGGAGGATCAGCCTGACGAAGGGGATGAGGATAGGGATCGTGCAGTGCATGGCGTGGGAGTCCAGCCACTGCGTCCGATCGACCCCCGGAACCCCCACAGGCAGCGGCCATCCCCCGCAGGCGCGGCAGACCCAGGGCCGACGCCAGCGACGGCCGCATTGGTCCCCTGTCCAGCGGAGGGAGAGAACCAGACAGAGGGGAGATAATCTCTCCATAGCGTTGCCCTGGATCCCGCTCAGATCCCAATTCCGCCCACGCCCCCCCCTCCCCACGCAGGGAGGCAGACCGTGCTCGTGAGGCCCCAGCAATAGGGTCCACCCAGCCCCCCGAGGCCGAGAATGAGGCCCCCGCAAGGAACCGGGATACGGCAGTGGAGGATGCATCTGGAGAAGAGCGAGCGGAATCCACAAAAGTCGGCAGCTCAGGCCTCCCGCCAGGTGGACAGGCGAACAGGCCCCCCCCGCGGTGACTGAGGAGCCTCCGCAGGAAACGATGGAGGGAGCAAATAGAGAAGACCCAGAGCAGTCAGCACCGTTACAGAGGGCCGCCTCCTCCCCCTCCTCCTCCAATTCACAAGTTACTGCGGCTCTTGGCTGCGCCCCCCCTCCTCCTCCTCCTCCTCCTCCTCCTCCTCCTCCTCCTCCTCCTCCTCCTCCTCCTCCTCCTCCTCCTCCTCCTCCTCCTTTAGTGCAGGATCCGTGTCCAGCGGCGCTTGGACACGCCCCCAACTCTAATCAATATTCACCAGTGACTGCGGCTCTTGGCTGCGCCCCCATGCAGAGTGCAACGCCGAGGAGCGATGCTGACAGCGATAGGCGTCCAGAAGGCTCCCCAGAAAGGCTCCGAGGAGCGATGCTGGCAGCGATAGGCTGCCAAGGAGTGACTCTGGCAGCGATAGGCAGCGATGGTGTGACCCCGCAGGAACGGGCCCGTCAGCGCCCACGGCGGGCGCGCGGGACGCTCGAAAGGACATAGAAGACGCCCTGCCCAGAAGCCCGCTGGATCTGTCCAGCGACGGCGGAAAGGAGGCCCCACCTGACCCTCCCTGCCCCCGGCGGGCCTGGGCGAAGACGTTGAGATTTCCCCCACGCTGCCGTTCCATCCGATCGGGGTCGACGTGGACAACGGACAGCAGCGTTGGGACGAGGTCGATTCGGAGTGGCTTCCGCGAGAGCGCGAACCCGGAGGCAGCGCCCCCGACAGCGAAGCGCCCCGCGAGTGGGAGGATCCCGACGAGATCGACGACAGATCAGCCGCTCGCGATCGCAGTTGCTTGATCACACCTCCCCCTGGCCCCCCCCCGGCTCCGCCGCCTGGCTCGAGGTCGCTCAATGCGGGGGGGCGCGTGGCTGGGCTTGGGCACGGAGGCGACCCAGCTCACCGCAGGCCCCCCCCACAACCCAGGCGTCGTGGATCCCGTGATACCGATGCCCCTCTCGTGGCCCCGAGAGTCGTCGACCCAAGGGGCACCGTGAGAGGCGGCGCACTAGCGGAACTCTGGTCTCGAGAACCTGATATACTTTTGCTGGCTCCGCCACCCCCCGTGGCGCGCAGCTGTCAGAGGGGGCCTCTCCACAGCAGGGAGTGTCGAATGCCCGCTCAGGGTAGGCCCCAACCACGCGGTGCAAGCGGAGCAGGACCCCCCCGGAAGGCGTCACAACCGCGCCTCGGCAGTGGCCGAGCTTGACCTCGCCTGGCTGGCATGGTCCATCACAGGGTCCGACCGCGAGGCCAGGCTCGGAGGGGTGGGGCCTGGCCCAGCCCAGGTACTAGCATTCCGCTACGCAAGCCTGTCACAGGGCCCTGACATTGAAGCGGAAAGCCTGGGCTGCGACGAACCAATGCAGGAGGAAATCATGGCGTCCGAGAGTGAGTGCGACGTACTGCGCCACGCCGCCCTCTATACAGACATCGGGGTGGGGGATCCATCGGAGGGCCTCTTCCCGCCGCCCCTTCTCGGACTCCCCAGGTGGCGCCGCGACGCCGCCCCCGACGCAACTGACGCGAGCCTAGCCGGTTCTGCCTCAGAGCACAAAGCCAGACTGTGCCGCGACCTGATCCACGAGCACCGCCGCAACGTGGCGCACCTCCCGGATCACAGCGAAGTCAGGCACTGGGCAGTCAGTAGGGGGCACTGGGCCGATGCTGGGGCGGACGCCCCCCCCCTCTGCGCAGCGCGGCACCGGGCAAGATGGCTGCTTCCTCGACGCGGTGGGTTGCAGGACGTATATCTAAACATATAAGGTATGCAAGCGCTGTTATGCATTGTGCAAGTGCTGTTGTAAATGCCATACTTGAACCCAACCAACTTAAACCTGCGGAAAATATATCTCGAATGCGATATTTATAACCGTTCGATAAGTAGGTTGCGAGAAATACGACAAGTGTGCAAACGAGTTATATCATACTTACGACATGCGGCGTTCACTTATAACTGACGTGCGCGGACTTATACTTCTGGTGCGGGTTCGGTTTTGGCTTCTTTTTTTGTTTTCTCTCTCTCTCTCTCTTTCTCTATTTCTCTTTCCTGCCAAACGGCAGGCGGCCGACCTACTTACGATTTGCCCGAGAGGCGCGAAACCACTCACATGCATCGAAACTGAAAACAACATAATTTAGGATATCGGGCCAAGTGCCTACAAACAACCGCCGCGCGCTGTTCCGTGGATTTTGCGTCGCGTCGATCAGCGGTGCAAGCATGCAGGATGGTTTCGCGGTCGCTCCCGCGCACGCGCCCCCGAGGTTGTTGGAACTTCTGCCCTGGGCGATTGCCAACTGCGCTACCGTCGACACTTTCGCGTGCCCTACAGGGGGGGGGGGGGGGGGGCGAATCCAAGTGTGAATATGAATCAAGAAAGCCCAAACGAGCGAGTCAGGGGGCATGAGTATGAGTATGACCATCTGAAATTGGGCCATCTTGGGGTTCGCTCGGGCCCACCTGGGGGCCTTCTTGGGGCTCTCTTGGGGTCATCTTGCGCGGGGCCCTCCTGGGGCTTCCCTGGGCCCCGAACGTGGCATCCAGAGGGCCCTCTTGGATGCCGCTGTCGGCCCTCTCGGCTAGCGTCTCCTGTGAGAGAGTCCAGGCGGCGGCGCGTCGAGAGAGCGGGTTCTGGAGACTGCGTTGCTTCCACGTTGGGGCAATCTGAAAAAAAAGGTGTTGCTCAGACTCTTGGGCGCCCCCAGACTCTGGGGGTTTGGGGTTGCTCCGACTTTGTCTCTCGCTGTCCGACTGTGTCTCCTCGCTCCTACCCCCTGCCTCCTTCTCCTGGTCCTCCTCCCTATTTCTCTTCCTACTCCCTCTTCGCCTGCTTTTCCAGGTCCTTTTCTTCCTCTTCCTCCTGTTCCTCCTCCTCCTCCTCCTCCTCCTCAACCTCCTCCTCCTCCTCCTCCTCCTGCTCCTCCTCCTCCTCCTCCTCCCCCTCCCCCTCCTCCTCTCCTCTTCCTCCTCCTCCTCCTCCTCCTCCTCCTCCTCCTCCTCCCCCTCCTCCTCCCCAAGAGGCCTCTAAGACGCCCAAGATGGCCTCCAAGACGGCCCTGAAGCGCCTCAAGAGGACCCCACATCGGTTCAAAGAGGCCCCCAAGATGGCTTCCGACGGCGTCAGACCCGTCAGACGGGCCAGGAACGCTTCAAGACGGCCAAGGAGAGGCCCCCAAGACGCCCCCACGGCCCCCAAGAGGCCTAAGGAGGCCCCCAAGAGGCTTCCAAGAGGCCCCCGGGAAGCCTCCAGGAGGCCCCACAAGAGTGCCCAAAGAGGCTCCCAAGAGGCCTCCTCCTCCTCCTCCTCCTCCTCCTCCTCCTCCTCCTCCTCTTCCTCCTGATCCTCCCCCTCAGCCTCCCCCAAGTGTTCCCCGAAGAGTTTCCGGAGCGGCTGGGGGAATACATAATCAGATAGCTTGGCCAAGCTGGGGCCCAACGTTTGGCCACATAGGCGCTTCTCAAAAAGGCTGGGGGCGGCGGTGATTCGCCGTAGGCGTCTTGGATCCGCCGCCCCCTGTGCTTGCCACAGGGGTGGACGGCGTGCCAGACATTTTGCTGCTCTTCTTATTTTCAAACCCTTCCCAGTGGCCTTCGGCCCAGACCGCCTGCCCTCGGAAGGACCAGAAGGTGTGGCCACATCGCCACTAAGACGGCCCAAATGGCCCAAGATGGCCACCAAGATGCCTCCAAGGCGGCTAGGATCGCTCCAAGAGAGCCCAAGACGGCCCCAATATGTTTCCAAGACGGCCCAAGATGCAACCGAGGCGTTCCAAGATGGCCCCAAGATGGCCCAGGACGGCCCCAAAGGCCCCCAAGAGGCTTTTAATGCAGTCCAAGAAGCCTCCAAGGGGACCTGCAGGAAGGCCCGAAGAGGCCAAGACAGCTGATTTCCCGTGGGCTCTTGATGGATTTTAACGTTTTCGGCCTGCCGACGGCCCAGTGCCGCCGAAGAGACCCCCAAGATGGCCCCAAGAGCGCCCAAGAGGCCTCCAAGACGGCCCCACGACGGCCTCCAGACGGTCCAAAAGGCCCCCAAGGCGCCTCCAAGACGGCCCACGAGAACTCCAAGGCGCCCACTCGTCATCGTGGTTGTCGCCGTCATCGTCGTCGTCGTCATCGTCGTCGTCGTCGTGGTCGTCAAACCTCTTCCAGTTTCCTAATCAAACCCCTCTCCCTCTCCCTCTCCCTTCCCCCTCCACCAACCCCCCCACCCCCCTCCACCCCCCCCTCCACCACCCACCTCAGCCCCCCCTCCACCTCCCCCTCCACTCCCCGTCCAACTCCCCCTCCACCCCTTCGGATGTCCCTTGGAACCTTTTTGGGAGCACCCAGGGGGCTCCAGAGGGCCCCAAGAGGGCTCCAAGACGCGCCCCAGAGACCACTGAGAGGTCTCATCCAGACGCGCTGATCGATGACACCTACTAGCGATTTCTGAGGCCTTTCTTGGGCCCCTCTTGGGCCCGTTTGGGGGCCCTCTTAAGGCCTTCTTGGAGCCATCATGTGGGCCAACAAGGGGCCCAAGAGGGCTCCAAGAGGGCCCCAAGAGGGTTCAGGAGTTATGTACCAGCGGCCGCTGGGTTGGTACATAATTCCTGGGGCCCTCTTGGAGCCCTCTTGGGGCCCTCTTGGGGCCCTCTTAGGGCCAACCCGGGCCCCAAGAGGGCTCCAAGAGGGCCCTCAGAGGGCCCCAAGAGGGCCCCAAGAGTGATGTACCAGCGGCCGCTGGGTTGGTACATAATTCCTGGGGCCTTCTTGGGGCCCTCTTAGGGCCAACCAGGGGCCCAAGAGGGTTCCAAGAGGGCCCTCAGAGGGCCCCAAGAGGGCCCCAGGAATTATGTACCAGCGGCCGCTGGATTGGTACATAATTCCTGGGGCCTTCTTGGGGCCCTCCTAGGGCCAACCAGGGGCCCAAGAGGGCTCCAAGAGGGCACTCAGAGGGCCCCAACAGGGCCCTAGGAGTTATGTACCAGCCCAGTCTTAGGGACCCTTAGAGCCATCTTATGGGCCGATGTCCCACGGGGACCACCGGGTAACTCCGATGTCCCACGGGGGATACCGGGTAACTCCGATGTCCCACGGGCCGATGTCCCACGTGGGGACCACCGGGTAATTCCGACGTCCCACGGGGGACACCGGGTAATTCCGATGTCCCACGGGGACCACCGGGTAACTCCGATGTCCCACGGGGACACCGGGTAAGTCCGATGTCCCACGGGGGGGCACCAGGTGCCCAGACCCCCCCTTGCAAGGTTGAGTTACCCGATGTCCCCCGGGGGACACCGGGTAACTCCGATGTCCCACGGGCCGATGTCCCACGGGGACCACCGGGTAACTCCGATGTCCCACGGGGGACACCGGGTAACTCCGATGTCCCACGGGCCCGATGTCCCACGGGGGACACCGGGTAACTCCGATGTCCCACGGGCCGATGTCCCACGGGGACCACCGGGTAACTCCGATGTCCCACGGGGGACACCGGGTAACTCCGATGTCCCACGGGCCGATGTCCCACGGGGACCACCGGGTAACTCCGATGTCCCACGGGGGACACCGGTAACTCCGATGTCCCACGGGAGGCCACCGGGTAACCATGCCCAGACCCCCCTTGCAATGTCGAGTTGCCCGATGTCCCCCGGGGGACACCGGGTAACTCCGATGTCCCACGGGCCGATGTCCCACGGGGACCACCGGGTAACTCCGATGTCCCACGGGGGACACCGGGTAACTCCGATGTCCCACGGGCCGATGTCCCACGGGGACCACCGGGTAACTCCGATGTCCCCTGTGGTCTCAAATCTTTGTAAATCAAGCTCACGTGCGATGTACATGTTATGCTTGTTATTATAAGCTTACGATTGTTAGTTTAATAGTGATGTTCAATAACAAGCATTGCCCTCACCATGTCACACATTGTCCACATCAAAGGAGGTCTGGAGTTGTTTTCTCATAAGTTGTTTGCTCTTAAGTTGTCCGCTCTTAAAAGCAAACAACTTAAGAGCAAACAACTTATGAGCAAACAATTGTTGCTCTTAAGTTGCCTCGCCCAGAGCTGTTTTGCTCGCCCAGTTGTTTTTTGTTCTTTGTTTGCGGCGCGCTGGCGGCCAGCGGGGCGAGCTCGCCACGGCGCCGAAGGCCCGATGAGAGGAAGGATGGGGATGAGTGGAGGACGCGGGAGATAATGGGGCAGCGGAGGGGGAGGGAGGGGGAGGAGTGGACAAGGAAAAGGAGGATGTAGAGAAAGAAGGAGGCGGAGGAGGAGGAGGGAGGAATATATGAGATTGTGTTTATGCCTTCTCATGTCCTGTCTGAGGCGGAGGGAGATGAAAGGGCGGAAGATGAGGATGAGGAAGAGGAGATGGAGGACGTTGAGGAGAAGGAGGGGGAGGGGGAGGGGGGGGAGGAGGATGGGGAGGAGGAGGAGGAAGGAATGGAGGAGGAGGTGGAGGAGGAGGAGGAGGAGGAGGAGGAGGAGTGCGTCGAGGCGTAGCAATGGCAGTGTAGCGTGCAACCGCGCTGCCAGGCCCCTCGGCCGGTTGGTTTCAAGAACGCGGACGTGCTGACGGCGATCTGGGAGAAGCACTTCCAGGCGCCCGATGACCACGAGTACACGGAGGTCGTGTCGGGGGGCGGCTCGGAGGTCGCCCCGCACATGATTTCCAAGTCGACGAGATGATTGTGGAGACGAGGGCTGCTGGCGCCACCAGCGATCCGCAGAAGGCGGCCGAGGCGAGCTCGGGCGGGTCGGGATGAGGAGGGGGATGAGGATGACGATGACGATGATGACGATGATGATGATGATGATGATGATGATGATGATGATGATGATGATGATGATGATGATGGAGGAGGAGGAGGAGGAGGGGAGGAGGAGGAAGGGGGGGAAGGATGAGGGGGCGGAAGGAGGAAGGAGGAAGGAGAGGAGGGGGGAGAGTGGGAGTAGGGAACGGAGGAAGACGAGGAGGAGGAGAAGGATGAGGAGGAGGTGAAGAGGACGGAGGAGGGGGAGACTGGGGGAAGGAGGAGGATGAGGAGGAGGAAGACGAGGAAGAGGAGGGGGGTGAGGGGAAGCAGGGGGGCAAGAGGAGGAGGCGGAGGAGGATGGGCGGGGAGTTGGAGGATGACGAGACGCACGAGGATGGGGCGGAGCAGGGGGAGTGCGGCGGGATGGAGCGCGAGGGCACAAAACGGCGCAACATGATGATATACATCAGGGGGAAGGATGATGATGAGAAAGACAGGGGCATCAAGGGCTAGCATGAGCGATCGGGGGTTGAGGATCGCACTGGTAGGATCTGGGAACCAGGGTAAGGGGGGTGCTCGCAGAAGAGAGGGGCGCGCCCGTCCGCCCGAGGCGGCCCTCCAGGAGATCTCCGAGGGCATGGGGGAGAAGTGGTGCCTGGCCGCTGACCGCGGCCCCTGGGCGACCGCGAAGGCCAAGATGATCAGGGCCATGATGGCGCACGCGCAGAAGGCGGCCGCGTCCAGGACAGGCGGGTAGAATGGAGGGTCAAGCTGAGACGAGCGTGGGCGGGGCGATGAGCTTTGGAGGAAGGTCGTAGGCGCAGATCGTGGAGGTCTCACTCGTCAGGAGGAGAAAGAGGAGAAGGAGGGGGGGGCGGGAGGAGGAGGTGGAGGAGGAGGAGGAGGAGGGGGAGGATCAACAGCAGCAGCAACACCAGGAACAGCAGGGGAAGGAGGATGAGCAACAGCATGGTGGAGGATCAAGGAGGGGTGTAAGCAGTGGGTTGGCGGGGGCAGGGAGGTGGGAAAGGCTGGGCCCCCCCTCGCCAGGAGAGTGCCGTCGTGGGCGAAGGTCTTCGTGAGCGGAGGCGAGGACGCCCGCTCGAATGCGGCTGGTGACAACATCGACAGTGGCAGCGAGGGTGCCGAGCGCGCGAAGGTGCGCGGCAATGGCGAGGAGGGTGGCGCCGACGCTGTCGCAGGTGATGCATATGCGTCGTCGCAGCACGACGATCCAGAAGGCAGCGAGGATGATGAGAGTGACGCGCCGAAGGATGGCGCTGATGATGAGGAGGCCGCAAGCGATGTCGACAAGGACGATGGGGAGGCTGAGGAGGTTGAGGAGGCTGAGGCGGCTGGACCAGCTGAGCCATCGAAGCACGTCGCGAAAGCGCCCAGGTTGAAGAGGCCCCTGGGTGCGAAGGAGGCAGCGCTGCATGCCCTGGCGACGATGGACGGGTGGAGTCTGGGGTACGACGAGCGGATGCAGGAGCATCGTGGATTCAACGCAAAATCCAAAAACACGAGACCTCGAATCAAACCCCCTGCCCCCCCCCCCCCCATTCCCGCACGGCGGGGGGCGGGGGTTGGAGGGCGCGGATAGCGTCGGAGGACCATGATGATGAGCAGGCGGGTGATGAGTTAGGAGGGGAGCTGAACGATGGGGGGGGCACCGAGTGAGATGCCAGGGTAGTGTGATCCCTTTGCCTTCCCCCAGTCGGCGCGGCGCTCCATGCGCGCGGCGAAGGCGAAGGTGGAGTGCGCAGTCGTGAAGGCCGAGCGCGGGCCCGAGGAGCTGGTGACAGCGACCTGGGCGGACGGCATGAAGTGGGGCGTCGTCGGCGTCACAGGGGCAGACATCTGCCCGCTGGAGCTCAAGGGCGGCGCGAAACCAGGGTCGCAAATACTGGCTGAATCGTGCACCAGGCACGGCGTCAGAGTTTGGGTTACTGCGTGCAGGAACGATAAGAGAGGCCTCGAGTGGCTTGCGACGTGGGAGAAGTTGCCAACGGGGCAGAAACAGGTGCTCCAGCTGTCAAAATATTCAGACTACACATCGGCGGTGCAGCTGATGAAGCAATGGATGATGGATTACTCTGGCGGCAAGAAGGACAAGCCGCAGATAGAGAACGAGAAGCGCGACTGGATGAAGAAGCACGTCAGAGACACGGTAAAGGCAGCGCAGAAGGCGGAGAAGGCGATCAAGAAGCGCCCTGCCAGTTCGACGCAGCAGGCGGCCAGATGGGGAGTGGGGCACAGGGAAGTTGGATGAGAATGAAGTTGATCGGCGGGGAGGTGGTGGCGGTGGGTTGGTCGGCGGGGGCTGGTTGATCTGGTCTGGTTGGTTTGGTAGTTTACAACAGTGTGCAGAAGTGCCAGGTGCAGGTTTGAAACTCGACGACCGCGATGGTGGCGAATGTTGCGAGTAGGGGGGGGGGGGGGGGGGGGGCGAGAAACAGTAGGCAGAGTGAGGAGAGGGGGGGGATGACGAAGAGGAGGATGAGGAGGTTAGGGAGGGGGAGTAGGGAGGAAAAGGAATACAACGAAAGGGGGGGGAGGAGGAGGGGGGGGGGGGAGGAGGGGGGGGAGGAGGAGGAAGAGGAGGAGGGGAGGAGGAAGAGGAGGGGGTGGGAGGAGGAGGAGGAGGAGGAGGGAGGAGGAGAATGATGAGGAGGAGGAGGAGGAGGAGGAGGAGAATGAGGAGGAGGAGGAGGAGAAGGAGGGGAGTGAGGATGGGGGGGGAGGGGAGGAGGAGGAGGAGGAGGAGGAGGAGGAGGAGGAGGAGGAGGAGGAGCAGGGGCAGGACGACGGGCGCCCGAACTCGCCCCAAACGGGCGGCCGCATCTCGATCACCACCGCCCTCCCACGCACGCTCCTCAAAATTGCACCAGCCCCGCAATTGCGACGACGGCGACGGCAGTGGCGGCGGGCGGCAGACGACCAATCGGCGGCGACGACGACGACGAATGATATCGTCCCAGCCGCCCCCCTCCCGTGGCCAGGCGGCAGCGGTGTCGGAGCAGCTCGCGAAGCCTGACGATGACATGCACCAGGGGCCGGCGCCGGCGCCCGCGGAGCAGGCAACGGCGCCCAGGAGCAGATGAGGAAGAGGAGGAAGCAGACGACGACAGAGGAGATGCAGGAGGAGACGGCCGAGAAGACGAAGCCGTTGACGAAGGAGACGGCGAACCAGCAGAGGCAGGCGAAGCGCGAGATGGCCGAGACGCCCGCGGCGGCGCCGAAGCTGCAGCAGCAGACGGGCAAGCCCGAGAGCCTCGCGCCGACGCACGTGCCCGAGGCCAAGGTCACATCGAAGGCGACGCCGCCGAAGCAGAACACCGAGCAGCAGGCCACGCGCGATGCGAGCGGGTGGATTGGGTAGAGAGGCGACTGACAGCATGAACGATCCAGCGTTGGAAAACCATTGGAATTCCATTGGAATTCGTTGGAAATTGTTTTGGGCCCGCATGAAAATCGTAGCGGTGCGCACGTGCGTCGTTTGGGGGTGGCCTGGGCGTGCAGTTGACAGTCGTTTTGGACGCCATTGCCTGCGCGATCAGAGAAGGCGAGTGGAAGGGCGATGTAACCTATCGGTTGCATATACGGATATATGTGTATATATACATATATATATAAACAAAAATATTTTTATATATATAGAGAGAGATGGAGAGAGAGAGAGAAACAAAGAGAGAGAGAGAGAGAGAGAGAGAGAGAGAGAGAGAAAACAAGAGAGAGAGAGAGAGAGAGAGAGAGAGCGAGAGCGAGAGAAAGAGAGAGAGCAAGATGATCGATCGATCGAACGGGAGAGAAGATGGAGGGGCAGCAGGATAGGATATTAGCGTTTGCGACGTCGTCGACAGCAGCAGCAGCAACGATCAATGGCGGCCGCAATCGTCAGTGTAATCGGCGGCGTCAGACGTCGGCGATCGGCCATCGAATGAATCAGACAGTCCTTCCCCCCTCAACATGCCGCCGCAAGGCGGAGGGCTA
Organism: Prorocentrum cordatum; assembly: GCA_963575745.1. Classification (NCBI taxonomy): domain Eukaryota; class Dinophyceae; order Prorocentrales; family Prorocentraceae; genus Prorocentrum; species Prorocentrum cordatum. The sequence continues at coordinate 353,212 of CAUYUJ010019771.1, forward strand.
CGACGAGCTCGCCGACTGCAGCACCTCTGACAACGTCATTCCGATGGGGCTGTTCGATGATATGTAAGGACAGCCCTGTGCCGCCCCCCTCCGAGCACCCAGCAATCAGCGAGGATCGAGGCAGGAAGCCGAGGGGTCGAGCGTGCGAGGCACAGGGGGGCGACCAGGAGAGACATGGCGCGCACGTGCGTCGCTGTTGGGAGGGGGAAGGTCATTGTTAAACATGGGATCGAGAGTGGGGGGGGGGGGGAATATGGGCGGTGCGCCGACAGGCCCCATGAATTGCAGCATTGTTGTAGTCGCAGTGGCCTGGCAGGGGGGACCTCAAAGACAAGACGCCCCACTCAGCCCTCCCCCCCGCCACCCGAAAATAAAACGCGCACATTGATTGCGGCAGTTGGCATCACCCCACCCCGCCCCGCTCCACTCCACACCGCCTCGTCCCACCCCGCTCATTCCATTTACCCGACTCCACTTCATCACATCGCAGCTCGGTCTCCACATCACCGCAGCGTCATCATGATGCCGTGGGCATCGTCGTTGCAATGTCGAGCTCGTTACGTTCGCAGCAGTATCTGCTCTATGGGTTCATGAGTCTACATAAGCAGTTCTCGCTTCTCCCACGCAACAAGTGGGACACTGTGATCGGCAGGGCGCTCAGGCAGTCCATGGCGGGTGCCGACGAGTCGCCGCGCACGATCCACAGCTCGCCAGCTGCGACCTTGGTGGAGGAAGGAGCCAGCGCTGCTGCCCATCTGTTGGACAGCCGCCAGCCAGCGTCCGAGCCAGCGGATGAGCCCCAGACGCCGCCCGTCCAGGATCGCCGCCGCCGTCGCACTAAGTCAGCACCAGCGGCGGACTCAGCGGCGCACTCGACCATGGGCGATGGCGGCCGCGATCGCTCGCAGCAGCGCGGCCAGTCCAGGGGCGCGCGCGAGCGCGCGCGGTCGCAGTCGCAGACGAGCGACTCGGCCCCGCTGACGGTGCCAGGCGACGTCGGCACGCCGCGCCATCGACGGCGCGAGCACTTGAACCACCCTGGTGCCGAGGAACAGCGCGCGGCCGAGGGGCCGAGTGACACTGCGGTCGAGAGGCCGAGTGACACTGAGGAGGCATGTGATGTTGGCGAAGCTCCGCCGCCTGAGCATGAGCTAGATTGGACTGGTGATGAGGAGCCTCCCCCAGCCCCAGCTGACCCAGAGGGGGCCCTTGACTATCAAGGTGGAGGCGATCGCGACCCGCTCAGCAAGCTCAGTGCCTACGCAGGCCGCCAGCCCGAAGGCGAGGGTGAGCTTCGCGAGGCGTGCCGCATCAGCCATGACAGCTACGCCGCGGAGTTGGAGATGAAGAAGCAGGAGCTCGAGAAGATCCATCAGTGCATCAACGACAGCAGGCGCACCTTCAAGGCGCAGTTCGGCCGCTCCCCGTCGCCGCCGCACCCGTCGGCGGCTCCTGGGCAGGGCAGCGCAGCGAGCGAGCGGGTGGCGCGGCGCCGCCGCAGCTCGACGCGTCGCTCCAGCGACGGGATGACCAAGCGCCAGGTTCATGGGGGGACGAACGGCATGCACAATATTTGTTGTGCACCTCGTTTCGCCTATTCCTCCCCCTGCTCCTCCTCCACGCCCTCCGCCCCTTCATCCGTATCCCCCCTCCTCCACCGCGTCCTCCCCCCCGTCCCTCGTCTGCTCATCATCCACTGCCTTTCCCGCCCCGTCTCCTCTGCATCCATCTCCTCATCCTCGCCCCTCTACCGCCGCCCTCCGCCCCCTCCCCCGCCTCGTCCGCGCGCCCCTCGGGCGCATAGGAAGCGAGGGAAGGATGATGAGGAGGAGGGGGAGGTGGAGGAGAAGGATGAGGAAGAGGATGAGGAGGAGGAGGATGAGGAGAGTTGGAGCTGGAGTTGAACTTCGAGTTGGAGTTGGGCGTGGAATCGGAGTTGGAGTACGACGTGTAAGAACATAATGAGGAGGACGAATACGAGGGGAGGATAAGGAAAATAGACATGGCGAAGCGGAGGTGGAAGTGGCACAGGAGGAAGAAGAAGCGAGAATCAGGATACGCGCCCAGCGCACATTGAAATCCCACGTGTCACTAGCAACCCTTCGCGCAGGCGCGGCGGGGGGCAGTTGGCATGGCGCCGCCGCGGCAGCGGTCGCCGACCCCGCCGCCGCCGCCGCGGCGCTCGCCGACCCCGCAGCCGACGCATCGCTCATCGACACCGCCGCGGGCGCAGCGCCCGAGCCCCGATCAGCCGCAGCCCGCGGGCGCGGAGGTGGCGGCGTCGACGTCTGAGTCGGAGTGGCAGCCCCAGCCTAGGCAGAAGGTCAAGGCGCGTACCATCCCGAAATTATTCACCCCACCCCCGCTCCAACATGCACCTCACCATCCTTCCCCCCGCCCCGACCTCCACATCCACCTTCTCTTCCTAATCTGCGCATTCCGCCTCTTACTCGCATCCCTCCTCCCCAACCACCTGGCCCTCCCTATCCGTATCTCCGTCCCCTCTGTTTCCAGCCTCGCATCCACTTCCGCCCTCGACTCCGCATGCGCGCCCGCATTGTCACGCTCTTCCACCCCGCGCATCCACCGCCACCCCCCCCCCGCCTCGCCCTCCGCACACTCTTCTCCATCCCCCACATCTCATCATCAACTTCCTCTCCTCTCCATCCTCCCCCTCACCATTCGCCAGCATCACCGCCGTTCCCGCGGACAGATTCGCCCCCCCGCCCAGCTAGGCAAAGCAGCTCACGGGCAGCGAGCGGTGCAAGCGCCTCAGCGTGGACGATTCGCCGCGGGCGCACTGGGGCGCTGCCCGAATGACGAGGGATTAGCTAGGGACATGGGCAGGAGGGCACGAGAGAGGAGGACAATGAGTGGGGCGGCGGAGCTGTGCTGGAACGGATGAGGACGAGGAGACGGAGAACGATGAGGAGGAGGAGAAGGAGGAGGATGAGGAGGAGGATGAGGAGAGGGAGGAGGAGGATGAGGAGGATGGGGAGAACGACGCTGGACTGCGGATGGTAACCAACCGACAACTAAGCACATGGCGGCAATATAACCACATGGGGGTCTGGAAGCGAGAAGATAACCGTGAGGGTGATGAGGGGCGATAAGATAGCTTGGGTTGGGTAGCGCTCAAGGAGCTGGGAAATAATTGGCCGACCGATATGGTGGGCACAAGCCTTACCTTGCAAATGCCCACGCACCGCCCTCCATCCCGCCCCCCGAATGGCCTCGTCGACGCTGGTGTAGGCGAACCTGCCGCGGCGATGGCGTCGGCGCCAGCTCCTGAGAAGGGGCGCATGGGGGGTTGGGAGGGGGGGGGGCGTGATATCTATGCATGCCTGCGAAGGCTGGCGGGGCGGCGCCGCTGGACAGCGGCACTGGCGCCAGCGCGAGCGGGGGCGCGCCCGCCGACGGCGAGGCGCTGGAGACGCCGCAGAAGCTGTCCCAGAAGGCAGAGCTGCTGCAGGAGTCGTTTGAGGCTCGCGTCGCAACCTCCAGCGTTAGCGGCGCACCCCTAGCGACCAGCATCTGCATTGGGCTGATGCACCAGACATCCAACACTATCTAGCACTATCTAACACTACTATACCAACCAGACAACTATCAAACGCACGCCATTAGAGCAGCCGTGTAACATCGACACCGCCATGCGCCCCATATAAGCCACGATGCATCCTTGCCCACCCACCCCGCTGCGAGGCTTGCATCACGAAGCCAGGTGTTCTCACGGCGGACGAGGAGTTTGATCTCTCGCGCAAGCTGTTGACGGCATTCCAGTCGAGCACATTCGAGAAGCTGCTATCGGCTAAAGGCTACTCGCGGAACACGTCCAACACGTGGCCCGATGACCCAGCAGAGTGGGGCCCCAAGATGGTCGATTCAAAACGTACGCCTGAGAACGCCGAGGAGTACAGCTTCTGGAAGTCGCTGGCGGCCCAGGATTACAAATTCGGCCTGGGCGGGTCGACGGGGAACCCAGCGGCAGGGAAGTGGCAGAGGGCGCTCGATTCCAACGAGACGGACAAATACGGGATCACGCTGACAGAACGATATTCCCGCGTGACGGGGAACCCTGCCATGCGGAAATTCAGAGCTCAGCGGGCCAAGGCGCTGCGCGCGAAGGTGGAGGCCGTTCGCACCCACGGCGCCACCGGGCGCAGGGATATGTGAAAGAAGTCCAGCTATCTCCCCATCGGCCGCATCGCCTTCTTGGAGGGCGGCGGCAAGGCGGGATGGCTACAGGCGCCGCGCCATCGCTTCCCATACCATATCCACCGTCATTATCGTCATGTTCCTCTTCCCCCTCGCATCCTCGTCATCGGTGTCCTCACTCGCCTCCTGCTCATCCATCCGCCTCATCTTTCGCATCGATACCCTCTCCGATCCCCCCCCGCATCCCCCTCTTCCCCCCCCTCATCGTCTAGGCACAAGCGCCAGGCTAGCAAGTGCGTGTGGAAGACGATGAACATGGGGCCGCCGTGGATCAAAGACGACAGCATGACCGAATCGCTTCGGTCATTATACGTAGTCGAGGGCCTGACGGGGACGTTCTCGGAACAGTGGGGCATCCACAAGCCGTGGGTTGCGCAGGCGCAGGCCCGAACCTCGATCGTCGATCGCCTGCCCCCCTCCCCCTCACCCTCCGAACGTAGACTTCAATTGGCCTTCCATCTTCGATTGTGCACCCCGCGTGCGCAGAACAGGGAGAATGACGAAAACGACGGATAGGATGACGAGGGCAGGGACAAGGAGGATGACGCGGCGGAGGAGGATGCAATGGGACGACGAGGGGGGATGAGAAGGAGGATGAGAGCGAGGGGGATGAGGAGGAGATGGCCCAAGAGGAGGAGGCTGATGACCACCAGAGGAGGGATGATGAGACTGCGTAGCGAGGCACAGATCGACAACGGCCCAGCGGCGCTGCAGATGGGGAACTTGGGCGACGGCGGCCCCAGCACCCTTGGCGCCGCGGGTGTCCTCGCCGCCGCTGGCGCCGCTGGTGCCGATTGCGCCGCTGGCGCCGCCGCCGCTGGCGCTGGCGGCGGGCAGCCTGCGGGTGGGGGACAGGCCTCATGGCATACCTACAACTGCTCTCCCTGTTCAATCGTCCCATGCTCGTCGTCGCGCTCGGGGGAGATGTGGCCTCGTCGAATCGATTGGATTCGCCTCGCAAGCAGATCCCCCCGTGGCCACGGCCAGAACAACACTCACCCAAAACAGCCGCCGCCAAGCATGGTTATCGTCGTCTCGTCCTCCTAACTCACGTCTCTCCAGCGAGGCGACGAAGAAAGGCGGCGAGTCGAACGGCGGTGGCCCGAACGCAGATGAGCAGCCAGCATCGGTGTCCAAGCCGAAAAAGGAGAAGACTGGCGTCGACAAAAAGATCAGCGAGGTGAAGAAGTTGATCCAATCGTACCAGGGCGCAACGTCACAGGCCAGGGGCCTTTTGAAATCAGTTGACAATGACCCAGACTGGGCCGCCATCAAGACCCACGGCTACGACAGTGCGCTGAGGAAGGCGCTCAATAACCTCGACGACGCAATCGACGCAGACGTGAACGTGAGCAGGGTCATGGCACAGAATCTGCAGAAGCTTCGCGCCACAGTCAGCACAGACCACAAATTCCTGAGCCACTTGGACCTGGCGCTTGGCCTCGAGAGCAGCATCAAAGGCGTATACGACGAGCGGGCTGCCTTGTTCGGTATGTACGAGGTTCGCAAAAAGCAAGAGGCTGACCGTGCAACGCAAGATGCTGCAAAGGCAGGCAGCGCGTCTGGCGGTGATCAGTCGGCGGCTGCGGGTGGGTAGTGAGGAGTGGCGCTGGTACAGAACTTTTGAACGATATCTGTCGTGACGCTGCTGGGCATCATGCGGGGGTGGCAGACAGTGCGCGGTGTGATTCCTGTGCTTTTTCAATAGCACGTATTTGCAGGTGTTCTGCTCACTTGTATGGACAAGTGATGGGATGCGCATTGTGCCTGCAATCTTTTCAGCACGACTTGCGCTTAACGTTTAGAATTTATCGACAACGCGTAAATTAACTGACAACACTAATTATTTCGGCATAATTCACAAACAATCACGCATGAAGCTTATTTTTCACAACGAACCGCTCACACACCACATGTTCCGCTTATTTCGCGTGATATTGCTGATGTGTCAGGGTACGGGCACCGTTGGTATACCGTTGGAATTCTACCGTTGGAATTCCGTTGGAAAGTCGTTGGGATCTGATTTCCCCATGTGTTTTTACAGTGACTCGTGGCGTTGGAATTTCACAACACGACCGTTGGAATTCCGGTGGAATTGCGTTGGCATTTCTCAGGTGCAAATCAACCGTGATCTCAGCATATGAGCATCATTTTTTGGTTACTATTATGATGCAGGTCGGGCTACGCGTATGCCCGTGGATCTAGATAGGACAATCTGTGATTGCAGATGCTGGAATCAGTGTTCGACGCTCGCAGTCGACAGGATCAGGCCTGTGACATGAGCGCGGCATGAACCTAGGGCATCGACATCACTAGACGTACGCTCGTTTCGTGCATATTGACAGGAGTGGGTGGCAGATGATATGAGTGGGAGTCATGGGGATGATAAGCCATACACAGTAGCAACGCATGATGACAACAACGCCGAAGGGGCGGCGCCTTGTCACAGCGACTTGCGATTGGTGGCTGGTCGCACCTGCGGTGCGATCCCCCGCGCACGTCCTGTCTTGCGACCCCGTTCCGACAGTCGCGTCTCCAACTCTGCTTCTATATCCCCTCTCCAACCACCAACCTCGAATCAACTTGGCACTTCATATCCGCGTTTCTCATCACATTCCAACTTGCCCACTGTCCGTGGTATCCACATCGCTGTCATGGCGCCCATCTCGCGTCATGACATCGTGACCGCCCCAATCGCCACCCCATACCCGTGTGTATTGCGTCGCCCGTCGTCCTCCTCATCACGCGCCCTCCCGTCTCGGTCGTTCCTCCTACATGTCATTCATGTCGCCATCTCTCTCCCTCCCTTTCCCTATCATGACAGCGATGTGCCCGTCGGTATGCCACTATCCGCATCTCAATTATTTTCCATGTGCCCGCTGCCTATTCGATCTGTGTTGGTAGCGGGCGCGAGCTGGCGCGATCGCCCGCGTGGGGCAAGTCGCGCGCACTGCATGTTTTTAGATTGCTGGTACCTCGATCGTGGGCAAAACAACGCATGTCCTATGTCACTCGGGATCCGCGATTGGCATGCCTGCCCATATTGCATCGGCGGATGCGCTCGGACGGGCATCGGTTTAGGTTCGGCATCGGACAGGCATGATACGATAGGGGTGGCGAGGTTGACACTGAGCTGGGGTGAATCGGGATATGGCATGGGATGGTCTGACTCATGATTGTGAATTGGGGCGATGGATGGGCTGATAACGGAGTTGTGTCGGAATAATATGATGGGGATGGTGATGGTAACACAATGTATGATGCCGATGTTGACGATGAAGGGGTGGGGCTCTGCCCTGCGTGGTTCAATTGCTGATGGTGCGGTCAACTATGCGATGATGGGGATGTCGAAACGGACCAACACGCAATCGAACCTCGACTACCATTGTGGTGTGGTCTCGTGAACGGCCGAAAACATCTGATATCAGTCTGGCATGTAGGGTGAAATTGATGATGGGGTGGATGATGTCGATGGCGTGATTGCGTTATGCCTTTCGACGCGCACAATCGGGCGCGCCCCTGACACCTCGCCGCCGCCAGGACGTGGTGGCGTCTCGCTGATGGCGGTGATCACCGAGAACATCTTCGGCTAGGCGCAATTGTGCACCCGCCGCTAGCTGCCGATTGCCCCAGCGGGCGGGTGTCGGCCCCTTTCCAGACATGGCTGTGAGACCGTGAGAGGATGCAACGTTTTAGTTGGTCATACGGTTTGTTGATGACACCGTAGTGGTTTGGTAATGTGCCCGTGTGTGATAATGGGCAATATTAGCCGCACTTAGCCCAAGTGTTACGCACAATACGGACCGTACACGACACACCTGATATACAGGTGTGTAATCCAGTGTGTTGCATGTGCGTTCCACCGACCACGTGTGTTATGAAGAGTATATCGGTACATGCCACGCTCGACGGCTATACCCCAGGGGTGCATAATACATTGGGGTGTGCAAAGCGATGGTGATCGAATGTGTGAATGCATCCTCTCACGTCTCCCGAGTGCTAGGCACAGAGCACAGAGCACGTGGGGTGCATCATCATGTGCTTGTTTGTTCCTTGGCCAAGTGCCGCCACTGCTCTACATGCGCTGTCTGCCCATGGCGTCGCATTCGGTGGCTCTCAATGGTTGGACGTGTCGCAACTCGATCCGAACCAATCCACGCATGACCACATGGAGTCGGCACACCCGTCACCACGCACCAAACGCAACCAACACGCATACATATACACCGCATATACATATACATATATACACACACTTATATACACTCATGCATAATCATACATATGGCTTAGGGTGTACACGACCTACGCGTTTGAATTGCGTTGGACTGTCGTTGGACTTGCGTTGGAAAACCGTTGGAATTCCGTTGGGATTGCATTGGGATTCGTAGTGTTATCATTGGAAGTCGCTGGAAACCACCGTCGCCACGTGAACGGTTGCACGAACACGCCACGGTATTGCATTTGAGTCACGTTGCCGTGATACCGATCGCGCGCAATATGGTGCGTAGTTGACACGTTGCGTGATATGGCACTACAATTTTTCGGAACACGTGTGATGTGTATGTTTGACATCAATGTTGATACGTTAGTTGTAGGCATCGCCTCACAATCGAATTCGCACGCACGCACTACGGCCCGCACCCGACTGACATTTATACACGTGTACGCCTCGCCACGAGCACGTGTCAATGTGCATTTGCAACGGTTGGCAGTGCACCGCCATTCGAGATCAGAACACATGCGCGATAGCACGGGCGGTGTACTGTACTACGTGTGCGTGCTCCGCACGTGATGGCATCATCGTGATGTGAGCCGCGGGTGCATTTCGTCGGTGGGTATAGTTGCTCGAGCAATATGCGCGCCAGCCGCAGCCATGCAACGCCGTGGCGACAGGGGCCGCTCGCAGCGCCACCCATGGCAGACTTCGTCCACTGCTCAGCGCAAGGCTGGGTCTGATTTGCTTAAGCACTTGATGAAGTTGTACGCGTCATGTCGGATAACGGCGCAGCAGTTCGCAGTGGCGTGCCATTTTGCCAGCGAAGCTGGTGTTCCTGGTGGAGATTTCAAGCGGTATGCGAGCCCAGAAGGGCTCCAGTCGGGCAAATACCAGGACAATTTAGATAAAGTGTTACCCCAGCCAGCCCACTTATACCTCATGTCGGTCCCTCAGAACCTGCATGACCTCCCTTGAGAACGGTGCAAAGTGTTCCGATCAAGCTCGGGTATGAGGCTATTGAAGATGAGTTGCAGAGCGACCCGACAATCTGGACAACAGCTCAGACAGACCCCGCGGATCGACCAGAAAATGTGATGGACGTCATTGCATATAAATCGCATCCCTTGGTGATTGCAGCCGAGGCCGCCGGGCGGCCGAAGCCCTTTCCATTAGCCATATACGTTGACGGGGTAGCATACATGCAACAAGCAGCGGGGCGATCAGATACGGTAATGGGGTTTTGGCTGGTGAATCTTCTTTCGAGTAAGAGGTATTTGTTGACGACCCTCCGCAAGAGCGACGAGTGTCAGTGTGGTTGTCGAGGGTGGTGTCCGGTGTTCCCGATCTTATCTTGCATTCGTTGGCAGCTCGAGAGCATGGCTCTCGGCACCAGGCCAGACTCGATGCACGATCTTAAGCCGTGGCCGCCAGGGCAAGAGCCCACGCAGCGGCAGCTATCCTACAGTGCAATGCTTCTTTTTGTGAAGGGAGACTGGGCAGAGCATAGCAAGACATTAGCATTGGCACCTTGCAACCAAAATGATAAGTGTTGCCAATTCTGTGAAATGAACCGATTCGACCGACATGATGGCTCACATCGCCTTTCACACGACAGCGACGAGCAGTTACCTTTACGCGATCATGACGATTACGAAAAGGATGTACAGAAATGCGAGATTAAAGTTCATGTGGCTAGTGTCGAGCAGCTGCAGTCTCTGGTATCATCTCTCAGATGGTTCAAACCAATAAAGAGAAATGCTGTGCAGCTGCGAGGTAGGTGCATTTACAAAGACGTTACAATTGGGGGGGTGGTTCTTGCGTTGGGGGATAGATTGGAACCATCGGCAGACATGACTGACATTGCCTACCTGGGTCGGAGGACGCCCCCATTCGATGTTACGCTCTGGCGCGCGAGAACTCATGGAGCACGCACAGTCCAACTCGATTCCGTGCACCGCCGATGCCCACTATTATCCAGTGACGTGTTGTGTACGAGTCCTGCACGGACTCTCGCTATCGACGCAATGCATTGCTTGCATTTAGGAATTGCGATGCGATGTGTTGCAGCATGCCTCTGGCGAACAATACTGGCGAACCCATGGGGCTTCAATGGGGGCGAATCTCACAAGCAAGATCTCGGGCTTCGGCAACTATGGGGGGAACTGAAAGCATGGCAAGAACAACATGTACCTCAAAATGAACGGCTTCATATACTCACGGCAAAAATGATGGGGTCGTCCCGTGGACACACGACCGAGGACCAATCGGCAATTCAAAACGCGTTGTGTTCTTGTTTTTTTTGCGACGCGCATGCCCACCGCACGCGTTAATCCCCGTCGCCGCGACGGACGTGGCCCGGAAAGCTACGCCGCGTGCATCACCAGCACGGGCGGTAAATTGGTTGGGCCTTGTGTTCGGAGGGGGTAGGTTTCATTGTTTCTCATGTTTACCCTGTCCCAAGAACCCGCGTCACGGTGGCTGTCATATGAGCTTGAAGGCAGCGGAGTGCGGCTTGCTCTTGGATTTTGTGGTGGACAATCTACTGGCGCACGGGGGTGCGCAGCGATTTGGGGGGCCTCTCATTGGCGCTGGGGTGGCACTCCAAGGCTTTTTCCAGATCGTGAGAAACGAACCCAACGTAGTTTCGGATGATGGGTGTGCCATGATGCGCAGTTACATTGACCTCCACATACGTTGCTGCAAACAACCAGACATCGACCTGACGCCCAAGCACCATTTGGCGCGCCACCTCGCAGATAGGACCAGTTTTTTTGAAGGGGGGGGTGTTTCGACCTCTCTCGCTCGAGCTCCCGCTCTGTCGCTATCCCAGGGCCCCAGGGCGGCCGTTGGGCACGTCGCACGTCATCCTCTTGGTCATGCCCCCGCCCACCAGACTACCCTTGCTCCATGTTCCATCTCCTCCCGCATTGTTTTCTCTCCGCCCCGTTATCCGCCCCTCCGTTCCCGCAATCATGTCCTCAATCTTGATGCCCCCCTCCCCAAAGCAGAAGAACCCAGGCGCCTTGCGCTCGCGGTCGTGCGCCGTGCATCGCTGTCTCGAGCGACCGCTGGCCCCGTAGGAGGCGGTGGGCGAGTCGCCACGCTCTAACGGGGAGCGATATTGAGCGCGCATGGTATATATAATGGGAGATAGGGAGGGAGAGAGAGAGGGAGAGAGAGAGCGATCTATATATATATATAGAGAGAGAGAGAGAGAGAGAGAGAGAGAGAGAGTTTGAGAGAGCGAGCGAGCGAGCGAGAGCGAGCGAGCGAGCGAGAGCGAGCGAGAGAGAGAGAGAGAGAGAGTGAGCGATAGACATGCGGGGCATGAGGAGAGGGATGGGTATATAGAGAGATGGTTAGGAATGGGGATGCATGGGGGATAGCGGAACGACGGGGACAGGGATGGATACGTAATACGGATGCGGATGAGGAGGGGGGCGGGGGATGGCGATGGGGGGGCGCTATAGGGGGATATAGAAGGATATGACGATGCATATGGAACGTTATATAGAACGCGGGAGGGATATCACGGGCAACGCATATAAACCGATCAAGGCACGGTGCGACCAGCTATACATTTACGTCGTTCGCATATGGCGAGATACACGTCATTGTGGGGATGGGGGCGCTTGCTTAACAGTAACACAGCACGTGCGCATTGACGTGGCGAAGGGGGCAGGGCAGCAAGAGCCGCGCAGTTAAAACAACTACCCAGTCTCCAAGGGTGCAGTTCCAGGGGTCCCCCAAAGTTTACAATTGCTTCTTGGACGAAGGGCTCAACGTACTGCTGCGTGACGTGTGTAAGTATTGCCATAGGGCGACTTTTGGCTCCAGGTGTCACGCGCTACTCGAACTTCAGGGGCGGCTGGCACTCTCGAAATACATAGGCACGAATAGATCATGGCTTCCGCTCGTGTCTGGCTGGGAATGACATGTTTGCTTCTAGCGAATGCCGCCCCAGCGCACCGCCATGCAGAGTTTGCCACAGCAAGACAGTGGGCGCGCGCTGTTTCCCGACGATTGGTAACGAGTGGCGTGCCAGGGCGTCTCTCGGGCCACGAGGATACACTGCCCATGCTCGACGCTGCGTCGACGCACATCTGGAACGTCATACACGCAATACCACGAACAGTGTCGCGCCTGGAAGTGTTCCCGGGGCATGGTGGAATCACCCACGAGGTTGCAGCAACGCATGGGCTTGAGGCATACGCTTTCGACAAAGATAACCATGCGCACCAAGACATCACAACGTTATTCGGCATGCTTTACTCGTTCTATAGTTTAGCTTCAGTGCGAACGCGAGGATTCGTACACTTTGCACCGCAGTGCTCTACGTGGATCAACATGGCCATGCATCATACGAGAAGGACTCGGGCCAACGTCGTCGGGGACGATAGCTGCAGTGACGTCCGCGACGGCAGCCATGCGGCAGTGGTGGCGTCGGCTGGGGTTAACCTGAAACGTTCGGTACATATACTACCACATCCCCCACCCATACACGAGTGACACACGGTTTCGTGTCGTCGCCCTCTTCTTCCTCATCCCTATCCGCCTCTTCCTCGCCCACCTCTCCATATTCATCATATTCGCCCTCGTCGTCCTCATCATCGTTCGCCTCGTAACCACCCTCCCCATCCGCATCCTCCACCCTCGCCCCCCCGTCGCCTCCCGTCTTCCAAATGATCGCACCCCCGCCTGGCCACCACCCTGGCGTCATTCCCACCTGTGCGCCCCTCCGTGCCACCGCCCCGCCCGCGGCAATTCCTGCGCGCGGGTGGCCCGAGGGTGGTGGCTTGACACGACCGTGCGACTCGCGCAAGGGGGGCGTCGTTTGATGCGCCGAGCGCGCTCGCGTTTTCCGCTAACCCCGCGGGGGGTGATCGGCGAACGCAGATGTTCAGGGGGGCTGGCAGAGGCGACAGGGGGCGCCAAAACGATCAAGACTGAGCGAGGGTAGGGCTGATGCCCGAGAGAGAGAGCCACTGTGATCAGAAAATAGGTCGAGCCGGGGAGGGGCGACATGTGGCGCGGCGAGGATGTAGACACGCAGAGCAGAGCGCACGGGACGGGGAGGGATGATGATGATGATGCTGATGATGATGATGATGATGATGGTGATGATGATGATGATGCGAGGGCATGTGAGGAGGATGGATGAGGATGATATACCAGACGAACGAACGTGCGTGTAAGTGGCCAGCAGTGCTGATACACTCAGCGCCGCCCCCATCCCCACGGTAACTCATCGGGAGTGCGATCGTTAGACTGTGGACACTCGCCCCCCCCCCCATTGCTGCGACCTGTTGCCCAGGTCGTGGATGCTGAGTTTCGCGCACGCCCGTGATGTATTCTTCATGGTAGAGCAGCCCAACAGCAGCATGTTTTTTCCTGCATGCGGCGGTCGACGCCGCGCTGTCAGCGTGTGCTGCATTTCGCGTGTACACTTGCATGGGCGGTTTCGGTGCTCCAACTACCAAGCCGACCGAACTGATGACTAGTATCCCTGCGTCGCGCTTGCATCTCCTCGCAAAGACGAGCAGCGATGCGCTCGCGCTCGCTGGGCGCAAACGCACGAGCCTGTTTGTGAAGCAAGCGATACGCAAGGCGCCACGATCCGCAAGCAAGTGGAATAAGAAATCGTGGATCACAGGCAACAGCGGGATCAAGGCATCCCAGGTGTATCCTTTACGCTTCTGTCAGACGGTTGCCGAGCTAATCGTCGAGCTATCTTCTGGCAGCATCTGATGCGCAACGCGGTCGGCGCGACATGGGGTTGGCTGACAGCGGCGCTTAGCCGCGGTTGAGGGCACGTTGCGCAGGATGCGCAGCGGTGGGCCTAACGCGTGGCGCTCGACATCGGTTGTTTTTTTTTATGTTTGACAAGTTTAGACCGCCATGATGCGCTGCCTGGCTTCTCATGGAGCTCGCGCTCACGTGCACAGGGGTTCATGCTCAGTCGCGCCCCTCGGATTCTCGCCAACCATATAAATATGTGTTTATTTCTCTCGCGCTCTCTCTCTCGCCCTCTCTCTCGCTCTCGCTCTCGCTCTCGCTCTCGCTCTCGCTCTCTCTTTCTCTCTCTCTCTCTCTCTCTCTCTCTCTCTCTCTCTCTCTCTCTCTCTCTCTCTCTCTCTTCCCCCACCCCCCCCCCTCCTCACACATTATCTCCCTGGATCGTTCTCATACCTTTGTCTACGCGGTCGCGCAGTCGCCGTGCAAGTAGTTCGCTATCGCTATATCTATCTCTCTCTCTCTCTCGGTTTGTCCCTCTACCCGTCATTATCCCCTCCCTCATTCAGTCCATCTCCCTCTGCTAATTCGCAGTCTTATCGTTTCTGGAGGGCATCTCGACATCCCTAGCTTGTGTGCGTTGATCGGCACATTGCGTTCGCAGCGTCGACGTCGAGTCATTGGCGTCTATATGGGCACTCGCTTGTCACATGCGCCCGCCCTGGTTCTGGCGCCCAGCGTTTGGTTCAATCGCCTGGGATTCACGCGCAACTTCCAACTCAAAATCGATGGTGTACGTACAGTTCTCCGATGGCCCATCCCTAGTTTGAAGTTGCACGACTGTTGTTTCAACGTGGCGCTGACTTGTGGCGGATCCCCAGATCGAGGCAACGCGCAGTCATATGTTTATCCAACTCGGTGCGAGTGATGACGTCACCAACCTGCGTCTTTTCCTGTACCTCCAACGAGTCTAGCGGACTCGGATGTGCAATCTTTTTCATGCCTGGTGTGGCGTGCACGCGCGCGTGCACCGCGCTCGCGGGCGCGTGCGTCTGTTTGCTGCGTCAAGTGTTTCGCTTCTGCAGATTGGGCTCGCATTTGAACGCGGGCTACATTTGATATCGCTAATAATTGGTGCAGAGCGCGCCGGCATAGCGTTGGAGAGTCGTTGGAATTTCATTGTGGTTTGTTGGGCGGTGCGCGCGCAGTATCACGCGTGATATCTAGTATGCGACAATGTGCGTGCGATTCGCACACGTCCCGCGCGTGGCAAACCAACATACGGGTAATATATTAGCGAGATAGGAGCAATGGCGGGAAGGCAGCAGTGGACCACGAACACGGTGACCGCTGACGGAGATGAGGTGACATCGGCACGCACGCGCACGCGCGCGCACATGCGCCACATCCGCGCACGATCGCACCAGTTACCAACGATCCCATGTTTGAATGCATGTGCTTTTTGAGGCGTGTGCAAGCATGCCCTGAGACATCTGGCACTGGAGGTGCGCAAGCAATGCGTCGGGCGAAATACAGAGCTCGACGAGGAGCGGGCGAGGACGGACGCAAGAGGTAGGGTGAGGAGCGGGTGGGGACGGAGGAGGTAGAGGGGCACTGTACGTAACAGAAACAGGAAGAACACTAGTCAAACACAAATAGGGATGGACAGGGACGCGCCATCAGAAGGGCGTGGCAGGCACGACTGTTGCTTGCAAGTATACGTCTCGACGGATGCGGAGGGGGTGCCTCTCCATTGGGCATTGCCGACCCTCCTCTGCGCACTCGCCCAACGCTGCGACCCCCACCCACCCGACAAACATCGATATGTTCAGGCACCCGCCCACATCCCCCATCCCAAAAGGAACGCAACGGTGAGTTAGCGAAGATAATCGCGCAGCGTGGAATGTATAATAAAACGAAACGACGTTCGTCACGAACACATTTGCACCGCAGCCGATTTGGCACGAACCCATTTACCATTCATATTGGCCAGAAGGGCCGATAGTTGTACCGCGCGCGTGACATTACGCGCGAACATGCCGCAGAAGGTTAAGGGTGAGTGCTGTTGGTGGAACCAGGTTGACCAGCGCGAGCTGGAGATGGAGCCGAAGCACAGGCCAGAGTGGATCATTAGTACAACAGGTGAACGGTTGATTCCAAATTGGTACCGTTGGCAGCCCGATTCATGGGCGTTCAAGTGCATGTTGTGCAATTTGGACGCGCCGAATGACAGCCACGTGCAGTCGAGCAAACATCAGAATGGTCTGCGGTGGAAGCCGAAGGAGATGTTCGCAGGCCAGGCGAGGCTGATTGCGAGAGTGATTCCAAATACTGAGTATGACTACGAGGACCCGTGGGACCTCAACCCAGCGAAGCAAGTTGGTGATCGTGGTGATGCTCCTGATGGTGGTGTTGGGAGCAACGACCCGTGGCATCCTGATGGAGATCGTGTGTTGGCGCTGGTGCATCCGCAGCCGCCGCCTGGGCTGGGTCGCGACGATCATCGCAACGAGTTTGATGAGATCAAAACGGAGATAAGGAATCTAACCACTGCGGTGGAAGGTCTTCAGAAGCTTGTGCTGGCGCTGTCTGCTGCGGTTCGTGAGTTGAGCGGCCAGTCTCAGGCGACGCGCGATGGCGCGCAGAACGGAGCCCCAAAAGAGGAGTCCGATGCTGGCAGTGATTAAATGCGTGGTGTTTCAAGGCTCATATGGCCATCTGCAGTTTGGGTTCGGCCGAACCCACTTCGCCACTGGCGCAATCCTCGCGACGAGTTTTTCGTGCGCGAGGAGCACACTTCTTTACTTTGAGAGCCCTGCCGCGCTCGCCAGTCACCGGCCATCGCCATATGTGTTTTATGTGCTGGATATGCCCGAGCGCTCGGGCTACAGAGACCTGTGGGATCCAAGACTCTGAGGAAGAAAACTTAACAACTCTTCTTGGTATAACACAAAGGCACCAACGAGGCCCCTAAACTCCGAGGCTCCAGAGGCCCCATAAACAGCTGGCCCTAATTACGCTCCAGGGGCTCCAGAGGCTAAACAGCTCCAGAGGCTCCAAAGGCTCCAGAGGCTCCAGATGCTCCAGGGGCTCCAGAGGCTCCAGAGGCTCCAGATCACGATCGGCTTGAAGGTATGATTGGCTAACGCTTCAAGCTCTGAATCGACCAACTCCTGGAGTGACTGTGTAAGGCAATCGAAGAAAACATATGATGGACATAACGTTGGCATACATATCATGTGAGCATACAGGCATATCATGTGATTGTACAACAAACCATGTAGGCATCACGTTGGCATGCATATCGTGTGGGCATCACGTTGATTTATACACATATAATCACACCGTTAGCATTTGCATTTTTTACTACAGCACTGATGCTTGAAAAACAAGCTGCACGAATCATGATATACATGATCCTTGAAACACAAGCATTCCGGACCACAGGGTCCCACGGGGGACACCGGTTCACTCCGATGTCCCACGGGCCGATGTCCCACGGGGACCACCGGGTCACTCCGATGTCCCACGGGGGACACCGGGTAACTCCGATGTCCCACGGGAGGCCACCGGGTAACCATGCCCAGACCCCCTTTGCAATGTCGAGTTGCCCGATGTCCCCCGGGGGACACCGGGTAACTCCGATGTCCCACGGGCCGATGTCCCACGGGGACCACCGGGTAACTCCGATGTCCCATGGGGGTCCACCGGTTTACCCAATAATGCCGAATGCGCCCTTTGCAAGGTCGACTTACTCGACGCCCCTCGGGGGACACCGGGTAAATGGGGGGTGTGGAGCGCACCCCCCGCTTACCCGATGTCCCCCAGGGGACACCGGGTAACTCATGCCCGACTCCCCCCCGTGCAAAGTCGAGTTGCCCGATGCCCCCCCCTCGCCACCGGGTAACCCGTGCCTAACACCCCCCCCATGCAAGGTCGAGTTGCCCGATGTCCCCTGGGGGACACCGGGTAAGTGGGGGGTGTGGAGCGCACCCCCCAGTTACCCGATGCTCCCAAGGGGGGGCGCCAAATAATTTATGCCCGTCGTCGTCGTCGTCGTCGTCGTTGTCGCCGGTCGTCGGTCGCGGGCCGGAAAAATTTGAGGCTTCGGATCCGTTTCGGGGCCCCCCTGGGCCCCGAGGGCTCCAAACCCCTGGGGAAAAGCAGCAGCAAAACTTACCACTCCAGGTCGAGGCGTCGTCGTCGTCGTCGTCGTCCGTCGTCTGCGGGTCGAGAGCTCCAGGATGGGGCCGAAAGCTCCGGGTTGGGGTCGGGAGCTCCTGGACGGGGTCGAGAGCTCTGGGGTCGAAACAGGGGCCAGGAAATTTGGTCCAAGTATCGCTGCCTGGTCCTGCAGGGGCTGGGTAAGGGTGCGTTTACACCTCCTCGTCGTCGTCGTCGCCGAGGAGGAGGAGGAGGAGCCCCAGGAGTTCTGTACCACCGGCCGCTGGGTTGGTACATAATTCCTGGGGCCTTCTTGGAGCCCTCTTGGCGCCCTCTTGGGGCCCTCTTGGGGCCCTCTTGGGGCCCTCTTGGGGCCCTACAGGGCCAACCAGGGGTCCGAGAGGGCTCCGAGAGGGCCCTCAGAGGGTCCCAAGATGGTTCAGGAGTTCTGTGCCAG
Organism: Prorocentrum cordatum; assembly: GCA_963575745.1. Lineage (NCBI taxonomy): Eukaryota > Dinophyceae > Prorocentrales > Prorocentraceae > Prorocentrum > Prorocentrum cordatum. Next base: position 372,003 of record CAUYUJ010019771.1, read on the forward strand.
CGGCCGCTGGATTGGTACATAATTCCTGGGGCCTTCTTGGGGCCCTCTTGGCGCCCTCTTGGGGCCCTCTTGGGGCCCTTTTGGGGCCCTCTTGGGGCCCTCTTAGGGCCCTCTTGGAGCCCTCTCATGGGCCAACCAGGGGCCCAGGAGGGCTCCAAGAGGGCCCTCAGAGGGCCCCAAGAGGGCCCCAGGAGTTATGTACCAGCGGCCGCTGGGTCGTTGCACAACTCCTGGGGCCCTCTTGGGGCCCTCTCGGAGCCCTCATGGGGCTCTCTTGGGGCCCTCTTAGGGCCCTCTCGGGGCCATCTTATGGACGGCGACGACAACGACAACGACGACGACGATGACGACGACGACGACGACGACAACGACGACGACGACGACGACGACGACGACGATGGTGGTGACGACGACGACCACGACGACGACGATGACAACGACGACCACGATGACGACGCGCCCGAAATCAGCCGACAAAGCGACCTAGTAGTTAAACCGACAAGGTGTCCTTCTTTTGGCGCAGCGGCTCCGAGACAGCCTGCAGGGCAGCCTCTTTTTGGCCGCATCGGCTCCGAGAAGCCTGCAGCTCGGCCCCCGGTGGCATTTTTTCGGCCCGCCCTTTCAAGGCCCCACGGCCGGCTCTTGGGTCGAGGAAGAAGAGGAGCAAAACCAGGAGAATCAGGAGCAGGAGGACGTGGAGGTTGAGCAGGGGGACAAGGACGAAATGAGAGGCCTTAAGCGGCTCCGAGAACCCTGCAGCTCAGCGCGGTTTGGTCTCGGAGCCGCTTCTGGCCTATCATTCCGTCCTTGACCCCTTGCTCAAACTCTTCGTCCTCCTGCTGCTCCTGCTCCTCTGGTTCCTGTTGATCACCTCCTCGTCCTCCTGCCCCTCCTCCTCCCCGACCCAAAAGCTGGCCGTGGGGCTTTGAGATGGCGGCCCCGCAAAACATCACCGGGCCTCGGGGTGATATGTTTTTCCTGGGGGGGGGCAAGGGCGTCCGCAGACGAGCCCGCGCTGAGCTGCAGGCTTCTCGGAGCCGCTTCGGGCCTCTGATTCCGTCCTTTCCTCTTGCTCTTCCTCTTGGACTGTTTCCTCGCCCTTTGGGGCCCTTTTGGGGCCATCTTGAAGTCAGCTTGGGCCGTCTTGGGACCATCTTGTGGACATCTTGGGCCGTCGGACAGCCGAAAAAGAAAACGCGCCCAAATTATTCAACAATTGAAGGGAATAAATACAACCATTTGGGCATTTCGGGCTCTCCTGGAGGTCCTCTTGAAGACTTCCTAGACTGTCTAGGAGGCCCCTTGCATCCCCTTGGGGCCCTTGGGGCCCTCTGTGGCTGTCTTGGGACATCCTGGGGCTATGTCGAATCGTATCGTTGCCATCTTGGACGTTTTGGAGCCGTCTTGAAGGCCATCGTGGGCGCCTTGGAATTCTCGTGGGCCGTCTTGGAGGCGCCTTGGGGGCCTCTTGGACCGTCTGGAGGCCGTCATGGGGCCGTCTTGGAGGCCTCTTGGGCGCTCTTGGGGCCATCTTGGGGGTCTCTTCGGCGGCACTGGGCCGTCGGCAGGCCGAAAACGTCAAAATCCATCAAGAGCCCACGGGAAATCAGCTGTCTTGGGCTCTTCGGGCCTTCCTGCAGATCCCTTCGGAGGCTTCTTGTATTGCATTAAAAGCCTCCTGGGGGCCTTTGGGGCCGTCCTGGGCCATCTTGGGGCCATCTTGGACGCCTCGGGTGCATCTTGGGCCGTCTTGGAGACATATTGGAGCCGTCTTGGGCTCTCTTGGAGCGATTCTAGCCGCCTTGGAGGCATCTTGGTGACCATATTGGGCCGTTTGGGCCGTCTTGGTGGCGATGTGGGCCACACCTTCTGGTCCTTTCGAGGGGCACGCGGTCTGGGCCGAAGGCCACTGGGAAGGGTTTGAAAATCAGAATCTCAGCAAAATGTCTGGCACGCCGTCCAACCCTGTGGCAAGCACAGGGGGCGGCGGATCCAAGACGCCTACGGCGAATCACCGCCGCCCCCAGCCTTTTTGAGAAGCGCCTATGTGGCCAAACGTTGGGCCCCAGCTTGGCCAAGCTATCTGATTATGTATTCCCCCAGCCGCTCCGGAAACTCTTCGGGGAACGCTTGGGGGAGGCTGAGGGGGAGGATCAGGAGAGGGAGGAAGAGGATGACAAGGAGGAGGAGAAGGAGGAGGAGGAGGAGGAGGAGCCTCTTGGGAGCCTCTTGGGGCACTCTTGTGGGGCCTCCTGGGGGCTTCCCGGGGGGCCTCTCGGAAGCCTCTTGGAAGCCTCCTTAGGCCTCTTGGGGGCCGTGGGGGCGTCTTGGGGGCCTCTCCTTGGCAGTCCTAAATCGTTCCTAGCCCGTCTGATGGGTCTGACGCCGTCGGAAGCCGTCTTGGGGGCCTCTCTGAACCGATGTGGGGTCCTCTTGAGGCGCTTCAGGGCCGTCTTGGAGGCCATATTGGGCGTCTTAGAGGCCTCTTGGGGCCGTCTTTGGGGCCTCCTGGGCCGTCATGGGGCCATCTTGAAAGCCTCCTGGGCGCACTGGGGGCGAGGAGGAGGAGGGGGAGGAGGAAAAGGAGGAATAGGAAGAAAAGGACTGGGAAAAGCAGGCGAAGAGGGAGTAGGAAGAGAAACAGGGAGGAGGACCAGGAGAAGGAGGCATGGGGCATGAGCGAGGAGACGCAGTCGGACAACGAGAGACAAAGTCGGAGCAACCCCCAACCCCCAGAGTCTGGGGGCGCCCCAGAGTCTGAACAGCACTTTTTTCAGATGCATTGTGGAGTGGGCCCTGGGGAGCTGTATCCGACAAGCTCGCCGTCGGCTCGATTTGCGTTGCGTTGCCGACAGGCTCGCCGTCGGCTTGAATTGTTACCGCCCGCCACCGTTTAGGCTCGAGGATGTCGGCTGTTCCCGAGGAGCCACCCGCAGCCAAACTCGGGCCCGTGGAGATTCAGGGCACAGTGACGGCCGAAGATGTAGATGCCATCATGGAGGCCACGGGCTGCAAGGTGCCCGCGCGGGGTCGCCCAAGAACTGACGATGGCACCCGTTACTTGACTGTGGTTGGCCCGGCCAGCAAGGTGGAGGAGGCGCACAGGATGGCGCGCATGTACATCTATTTGCACGGCTCCAGCGGCGGGCGCAGGAAGCAGCCTGGGCCAGCGCCCCTCTCGCCCGTCGCCCGTCGGGCCCCTGCGCCGCGCCGCGGAGGTCGGAGCTTAAGCCCTCATGTTCAACAGCCTGCTGACGGAGATGCGGACTCACAGCCGCTCCATGTTGATCTAGCAGCTGACGGGGATTCGAGGGCGCGACCGCTAAGAGTTGAACGACCTGATGAAGGATATGTGAGCTCAGAACCCTTCAAAGTTGATATTCCTTATGACCGTTTGGCGACTTCGAGGTTTGCTCCTGGCACCTGGTGCCCCAATGACAACGCAGGTGCCTCTTCGAGTGGCGCGCCGCCCGGCCAGGGCAACATGGGCGAGCAGGGCGTGCTGGATGTCGACACTATCTACCATCGCGCGTGCACCATCAATCCGCACAAGGACGAGGCCACGCGCGCGGAGTACGTCTTGTCAAAGCGTCAGGTTCCACATGTGCCACAGCCGCAGGATGAAAAAAAAACGTCGGAAGAAGGTTGCGATCACGTCTGGCTCCAGGAGGGTTCTGCGCCGATTCAGGTACCTGCGAGAAACCTGGACGCACGGGTTGGCTGGTTCTTACGTGGTCGCCCTGTAAGCTCCTCCGCTTCGGCCAGCCGCGGGCCGACGCTCGTGTTTTTTGAAGATTATTGAATAGCAGTTCGGCCTATATCCGTGCTGCTCGTGCGCTGCGGGCGCTGCTTACTTGGACTTGCGGCTTGCTGCGGGCGCCGCCATGCAAGTGCATGCGAATGCAATTCGGAGCGTTGCAAGACAGCTTTGCCGGGGGTGAGGCATAACACTACATAGCGATACAAGGTAGAGCGGCGGCGCCTGGAGCGCGAAGATAGCTGCGCGCGCGCAATGGGCCCCAGAGCCCGCGCGAGGCCCCTTGGAGCCCCGCGGAGGGGCAAGCCCTCGGGCGGGGGGGCGCCGCGGGGGCGCGAATACACGTCCTTATTTGCCCCCTCCGAAGATGCCCCGAGAGGCCTCGCGACCGCCCCAAGACGGATCCAGGAGGCAAAGAAACTCCCCAAGGCGGCCTCACAAAGGCCAAACCCTACAAACACCTAAACAAAACCAATGATGTTTGCCTTGTCGTTTTTTCGCTTCCGATGGCCATCTGAGGCTTCAAGATGCCCCCCAAGATGCCCCAAGAGGGCCCCAAGAGGGGCCAGAGAGAGCCCCACGATGGCCCCAAGAGCGCTCCAGGAGCGCCACAAGAGCGCCCCAAGCGGGGTCCAGGAGGCGATTTCAGGAGCTCCCGATGGGGGGACCCTAATTGGGGAACCCCCCATTCGTTGATCGATCTCCTCCAAGTTGGCCCCAAGAGCGCCCCTGAAGCTCCCGAGAGGGCCCCAGGAGGCGCCCAGACTGTCCCAAGATACCTCCAATAAGCTCTCAAGGGACCCCCCCAAGAAGCCTCAAGGGGATCCCCGAGGCACCCGAGAAGCCCTTGGCCCATGACAAGGAGCTGCTGGCGAGCAGTACGGGATGCAATTCTTCCACATGAATTAGAATGTTTTCTGCCCAAAGCGAGTTGTTCAAAAAGTGGCAGATTCCAACATAATTTGAACATTGCATTTTTGTACGTTCGAATTGTATGTTCCCATACGTTCGTGCTTATGGATCTGCATCAACGCACGTCGCTGTCATGAATTAGTGGGCCGGAAATCCCATTTGTTATCCACTTCCCTGATCCCTCGACCTCCCTTTCCTCCCTCTTCTATCTGCCTTATCGTCCTCCTCCTCTTAATCCCCATCTTTGCTCCCGCACTTCCTTGATCACCTCAACTCGCTTGGGCGTCGTTTCTGGATGGGCTGGTGGGGGTACTTTTTTGCGTCAACAGGCTCGCGAGGCGGGCCGAAAAGCCGTCCGAACACTAGTCGGGCCGCGGCTAATAATTGGTGGTGATACGCGAAGCGTCAATAATTCTTGTCCTACTTCCTCCTCCTCATCATCATCACCATCATCCTTGTTGCTCTTGTCAATCGGTGCCGTTCGCAGCCCGCGTTGGCCCGAGTGTCCTGCTTCGACCAGGCTCGCCGGTCGAAAGCTCAACTCCTGCCTGCTGTCCAGCTTTAATGGGGAGCGGTGGCAAGGGCGCGCGGGTGGCGCGCACTGCGTCGCGACGCAATGGGGCGCGCGGTTCGGGCGTGCAAGATGGTCGCCCCATTTGCGCGCGCGCAGTGCCCGCCAACACCCATCCGCTCCTGTCGCCACTCTTGTCTTCCGACCCTGCTAGAGATGGCCCCCAAGGCCAACGGGCAGGAGGCCGCGGCTGCAAAGGCAATGGCAGCGATGCCTTCCGAGAGGGAAGCTCAGCCAAGCAGCGTGGCGAAGTGCTTCGACTGGAAGCTGGGTGCGGCGATGGACCTGCGCACCCAGCCGCGGGCCAACGCGTGGAGGTGCAAGGTGCGCAACGCCCTCAGGAGTCGCTGCAACCGCGCTCTCGCGGGCACGGGGGGCAACGCGAACATGCTGGACGCCGAGTCCCGCGTAAAGTTCAGGAGGGATGCCGCTGGCCTCTTCGGCACCGCGCTGCAGAAACTGCTTGCGGAGGAGCTCGAGACGGTCAAGACCCAGCGCCTCATCAACGCCATGAGCATCAAGGACAGGGTCGTTTGAAGCCCCCCCCCCCCCCTGCCCAAGATATGTAAATCAGAGGGTTGAGCTGGAAGTGGGGCAGGCGGCCGGGCGGGAGGAGGGGCCACGGGGAGCTCGACGCCTTCGAACTTCGGCGCCTGTTTAGTTTCGCCTGGGGGGCCTCCGAGGGCTGCGTGCTCCATCCTCCTTGGGCTCGCGTCCCGCGCGTTTATCCGCCCTTCCTGTCTCCCCACCAGGGCCCATTCACGGAGGTCGCAGAGGTCAAGGAGACCTACAATAACCGCCCTGCAGTCCTGGCGGCTACCCCGAAGAATGGTCAGAGAATGACGCGCCCCATCAGAGAGGTGAAAATGATCAGGATCCCGACATGCAGCCTGGACCAGGAGCAGCAGGACATCACCGAGGAGACGCAGAAGAGGAAGGCCGAGGGCTCGCAGACGATCAAGGCCAAGAAGCAGAAGCAGGAGCCAGAACCCCAAGAAGGAGGCGCGGGCGCTAACGAGCCCGAGGTCAAGATCGGGAGGCCTGGCGCGAAGAAGATTGCGGTGGCGGTCCAAAAGCTCGAGCAGGCCATCTTGGACGCGCAGGGGAAGATCGCAACCATCTCGGCCCCTGGCATGGCGCAGGTCGCGCCCCCCTTCTTCACCCCGAGGCTCAACGCCGCGCTCGCTGAGCTCCAGGCGCTCAACAACGCGTGGAAGGCGAAGGGTCAGGACGACAAAGCCAAGAAGAGCGAGGTCACGAACTTGCCGGCCGCGGCATCGGAGCTGCGCCAGCGCGCGGACGCCTTGGCCACCCAGGTCCAGGGGATCATGGACTCTGCCAACGACGACTTCTGAATAGCTCGGCCTCGGGAGTGTTCACGAGTGGGCGCGGATCTCGCCCGACTCGGTGGCTCGCGTGCAAGACGCGGACCCCCGACGGGCGACTGCGGTAAGCCTTTCGAGAGGCGTGCGGGAGTGCTTCAATTTTTGACCAGCTCGGAATGCCTGGCAGTCTCTTCGCATCGACATCTGGACCGGCTCGGAGTCGCCGCGTTTTACTCGCAGAGAAGAGAGGCGCTCTCACATTTTCAGTTTCGTTCCTTCTCCTCCTCCTCCTCCTCTTCCCCCATGCCTCGAATCGCCCCTCCTCATGCACCTTCCTCCTCCTCCTCCTCCTCCTCCTCCTCCTCCTCCTCCTCCTCCTCCTCCTCCTTCCCCTCCCCCCCGCTCATGCGTTGTCAATGGGCGCCGCCCGCAGCCCGCTGTGGCCCGATAATTTTTGTTCGACCAGGCTCGCCGGTCGGACGCTCAGCCCCGGCCGCGCAGTTTTTTTTCCCAGACATGCAACCGCCGCCGAAAAGGCAGCGATTGAACCCTCGGTCATCCTGGTCAGGGATCGCTGAATCAGCATCTCGAGTCCGTGGCCGAAGTGCGCGAGCAGAACTACATCAGTTGACTCAGAGCGTGGCAATCTCTGTGGACGCGTGGACGCCTGTGGGTAATATTAGAAAGCTCGACTTACCGTTAGAAGGTGGCGCTACCTTCGAAGCCGCATTCTACAACCCATGCGCATGTTTGTATCACCTCATGGACACGTACTCTCTTTTCGCACACATGTTTGAGACGTCTTACAATGGTTGGAAGAATCGCACGGCCACTCCAGATGGGATTATCATCTACACAGACGACGCTACCACGGGCAACCCGCTAGCGCCTGATCCCAAAACTAAAGTCGTGATGGTCTACTGGACATGCGCGTGGTGGCCCGAATGGTTTCGCTCGAGAAGTTGCGGTTGGCTGTGCTGTCGCGCCATCCCATATACAGTTCAATGCAGCGTGCAAGACGGCCCGGCGCTGATAGCGAAACATTTCATGCGTCAGTTTTTTATTGCTGGGTGCAACTTCAAAGACGGCGCGCGCCTGCCCGTGGGGACGACTTGGAGGCGGGTGGTTGTCAAGACGTCTCTGCTCTGCGTCGTTCAGGGCGTGGCGGCGCGCAAGGCGTTCTATCCCATATCAGGTTCTGGAGGGTCCAAGCGCTGCCTGAAGTGCAAGAATATCATTCGTTTCCTGGATCACGATGATGATGAACCATATGTTCGAGATGCGCGTTCCGCCCGGCCAGCCTCTTTCGACCCTCATACGAGGGGGAGTTTTTTTTTATGAGTTGGTGGACACTGTGGCTGCCGCCTCTGTGGACATTGCGACACATGGGAAGACTCGGTCTGGTAATTTGCAGCAGGTCTCAGGTATGCGATGGCAGCCAACAGGCCTGATATACGATGCTGAACTCAGGACTGCGAGTGATCCAGTGACTCAGTGCTACGAAGATTGGATGCGCACGATTGTGGGCAGCGGTGGTATTGGCCAAATTACATTGTCCTGCGCGATGTACAGCCCCATCGACCACGGTCCTCCTCCTCCTCCTCCTCCTCCTTCTCCTCCCCCTGTTCCTCCTCCCTCTCCTGCCCCTCCTCCTCCCTCCTCCTCCTCCCCCCCCCCTCTCCTCCTCCTCCTCCTCCTCCTCCTCCTCCTCCTCCTCCTCCTTCTACCTCCTCCTCGTCCCCCCCCCTCCCCCACCTCCCCCGAGATGTGAGCCCCGCGGACGTCGACAACTTCCAGCGGGAGATCAGTGGTCCAAGGGTGACCGATCTTTGGGGCTCACGTTTTTTTTTTTTTTTTTTTTTTTTTTTTTTTTGTTGTTTTTTTCTTCTCTCTCTCTCTCTCTCTCTCTCTCTCTCTCTCTCTCTCTCTTTCTTCTTCTTCTTTTTTTCTTCCTCAGGGGCGCCTTGGGGGCCGATGGGGGCACATGAAGGCGCGCGCCTCCGAAGCGATTCAGGTGCGCGGGCAAGGCGGGCCCCCCTCTACCCCGAGCCCCCCCCCCCCCCAATTGCCTTCAGCATTGCAGATGCTGCGGCATCAACACGGACATGCTGCGACATATTCTATAATAGTTTAGAGTGCGCGGGCACGCGCCCACCCCTGAGGCGCCGACAGGGCCCCGATTAGCTAGCACCCCCTGAGAGACGCAGGATGAAGTGGAGGAGGAGGGAGGCGGGAAAACAAAACATCGTGGTGCACTTAATCCCCGCGCCCGTTGTAGCAGCGGGGGTAGTGGCTGTAGTAACATATGACTTGGGTGAAAGCATGTGCCTGCCCTCAGAGGCTGTGCAGACGCTCGACTTGTTCTTTGATTCCCTGCGCGATCGAGACCGGCCCCGCGAGTTGCCCGAGGATTTTCGCGGGCCCAGCCACGTGATCGCGCTCTTGCGCGAGATGTTAGACACCCTCTGTAGCGGGGGCCGGGCCGTTGGCGAGCGGCTGCATCTCCGACGATTGGCAGACCAATACCACTCAGAGTCGCTTCGGTTGTTCGGAGAAGAAAATGAGATTCACAAGAATCATTATGCGCACCACATACCCGACGCGATGCGCAGGACGAACCTGAACTTATCGTGTTTTGGCCCAGAGCGTCGGCACAGCACCGTAAAAGCTCTGGTACGCCACGCGTTGCACACACTGCAGAGTGAAAGTGGCATGGAGAGCATCCTTGGGCGGCTTTGGGAGGACTACACTAGCTTAGTGGTACTTGGCACGACCTTTCGACCAGTGCACGCGACTTCTAGCTTGACTCCTCGCCCTGAGCTCCGAGGGTTTGCATCGAGCGCGGCCCATGATTTTGGTTATGATGTGAGCGAGTGTTCTAGCATTCGCATTATATTTGGGCAGGTTAAGGTGAATGACTTTGCATGCTTAGTTGGCCATGGCCAAGTTCTGACTGGCTTTGTGGATAAGTTGTTGATTGGGCCAACTTTGCCATCACATGAGGTTGTGGCTGCCGCGGGCGCGCGCGCGTGGGCTCGCGCCCGGCCAGGAATCTGGCGCCGCGCGCCAGCGTCGGTTTGGCGCCGAGATTCTGATCTAAAGCACGTGTGCCCTTACGTACGTGAAAGTGATGGCGCGCGCCCTCTCGCGCCCAGAGGCTTTGGCTGAGGCGCCCCATGCGAGGTGACGGTGCACTCGCGAGCGACGTCGTATCCAGGGGGCGGCCGTGCTAAATCAAGGAGCGAACATATCATGCAAAAGTGAGCCCTGTGATAAGTCGAATGGCCCAAGAGAGCCCCGAGACCGCCCCGAGAGGGGCCCGATGGGGGCCCCAAGAGGGCCCCAAGGGGGCTCCAAGAGGGCCCCAAGAGAGCCCCAATATCGGTCACTCGAGAGAGGCTTCGCGTGGCCGCTCTTGGGGCCCTCTTGGGGGCCGCCTGGGGCCCTCTTGGGGCCCTCTTGGGGGCCGCTTGGAGCAGTCTTGGGGCCCTCTTGGGGGCCTCCGAAGGTTTTGGGAAGGGCCCTTAAGAGGGCCCCGAAAGGGCCCCAAGATCGGTCACGCGAGAGAGGCTTCGCGCGACCGCTCTTGATGGCCCCTCTTGGGACCCTCCCTCTTGGGCCCCTCTTGGGACCGCCTCGGGGCCCTCTTGGAGCCCTCGAAGGGGGCCTCGAGAGGATCCGATGGGAGCCGCGACAGAATCGCGAGGGCCTCAGGAACCACCTTCAGAATTTCATAATTCCCCACATCCTAAGTGGGTATCTTGTTTTCTCTGCACACCCTCCGCGCAGGATCTCTCGTCCTCCTCCCTCTCCTCTGCTCCTCTTTGCTTCCTCCTCCGCATCATCATCACCATCACCATCACTCCCCTCTCATCATCATCATCACCACCAGCATCACCATCACCATCGCACGATCACTCATCATCATCGGCATCGAACGATCATCATCATCATCACTACTCGCTGACTCACCACTTCGTCCCCATCATCATCACCACCATTTACCATCATAATCGCACGATCACTCACCATCAGCACTCATCAGCACCACCATCATCATCATCACGTCGTCATCATCACCACCATCATCATCATCATCATCATCACCATCATCACCATCATCATCATCATCATCATCAATCATATATCACAATCAAGCACCGTCGTCATCATCCCATCACCATCATCCACCAAGAGGGAGCCTCGTCTGTGAGTGAATTGTGAGGGACTCTCAGGCGGGAGCCCCCTCCCTATGGGGCCCGCAGATCATGCTACTAATCCGAACGGGTCATCGGATTCTTGTAACTGTCGTCACTTTTGGGCTCCTCAGGTTTGAATTTGGAGGAAGTATCAAGCGGGAGCCTCGTCTGTTAGCGAATTGCGAGGAAGTCTCAGGCGGGAGCCCCCTCCGTATGGGGCCCGCAGATCATGTTACTAATCCGAGCGGGTCATCGGATTCTTGTAGCTGTCGTCACTTTTGGGCTCCTCAGTTCTGAATTTGGAGGAAGTATCAGGCGGGAGCCTCGTTTGTCAGTGAATTGCGAGCAAGTCTCAGGCGGGAGCCCCCTCCCTATGGGGCCCGCAGATCATGTTACTAATCCGAGCGGGTCATTGGATTCCTGAAGCTGTCGTCACATTTGGGCTCCTCGGGTCTGAATTTGGAAGAAGTATCAAGCGGGACCCTCGTCTGTGAGTGTATTGTGAGGACGCGTCAGGCGGGAGCCTCCTCCCTATGGGGCCCGCAGATCCTGTTACTAATCCGAGCGGGTCATCGGATTCTTATAACTGTCGTCATTTGTTGCTCCTCAGGTCTGAATTTGGAGGAACTATCAAGCGGGAGCCTCGTCTGTGAGTGAATTGTGAGGAAGTCTCAGGCGGGAGCCCCCTCCCTATGGGGCCCGCAGTTCATATTTGAATTTGAGCGGGCCATCCTCAAACTTGTAAGTGTCGTCACTTTTGGGCTCCTCAGGCCTGAATATGGAGGAATATCAAGCGGGAGCCTTGTCTGTGAGTGAATTGTGAGGAAGTGTCAGGCAGCCCAACGGAACCACCGAGTGGATTTGACAGCCTTTTTGTGGGGATGTCTCAGGCGGTTTGCCTGTTTCCGGGCTCAACATCCTTCGCTTGGACAGCAGATTGTGAGGATGTCTCAGGCGGGGCGCTGGTTTCAGCACCCCTAAGGGGAGCCGCCAGGGGTGGTTGCACGGGCTCGTTCGCGGCCATTTTGTGGGGATGTCTCAGGCGGTTTGCTTGTTTTTGGGCTCGACATCCTTCGCTTGGAGAGCAGATTGTGACGATGTCTCAAGCGGGGCGCTGGTTGCAGCACCCCTATGGGGAGCCGCCAGGGGTGGTTGCACGGGCACGTTCGCGGCCATATTGTGGGGATGTCTCAGGCGGTTCGCTTGTTTCTGGGCTCAACAGGGAGGGAAATGACAGGAACGAGGATGAGGAGGAGGAACAGGAGGAGGAGGAGGAGGAGGAGGCGGGAGATCGCGAGGAAGGGCATGGGGGTGCGGAGGGGAAGGGGGAGCAGGAGGAGGAGGAGGAGGAGCAGGAGCAGGAGAAGGGAGGGGGCGGAGGAACAGGAGGAGGAGGAGGAGGAGGAGGAGGGCGCTTTGCTCGATAGTCCTTGACGCGAGCAGAACGTTTGTTCCGAAGTCCAGGACATATATATATATATATCAGACTTATGACTACAGGTCATTGGGGTATCTCGGGGGTCCCGCAGAAATCGCCGATCTTATCTCGCAGCTTTCTTGCTCTGAGGTCTTTCTGTGCACCGAGGGTGCACGTCGGCGCGCGAGCGAGCTGAGAGCAGCTCGCCTCTGCAGGCCGCATGGCGGACGGCGAGGGCGCCACGGCGGCGGCCGTGGGCGAGGGCCGCGCCGTGCGGGCAGGTGACTTCATCCAGGTCACATGCTACGACGACGCCGACGCCGCACAGGGCGAGGCCGTGTTTCGGATCTCCAGCCTGTACGAGGCGAGCGAGCACGGCCAGTTCGCACGCGCTGAGTTCCTGTTCTGCACTGATCAGTATTTGCAGTGGTACGAAGAGAATGCGGGATCCCCTGGAGCCAGGAAGTTAAAGCGTGTTCTCCATTTTTGTCCAGAGGATGAGACGGCCATCCTATGCGCTGCGGAGGCGGGCCCTGGCGTGGAGGTAACGCACGTCGACGAGTTCGTGGTCCTTGAGTCGGTAGAGGACGCGTACCTCCAGTTCCGGCGACGCAATTCTGCTGCGCGCTGGCCTGCCGAGCTGGGGCCCGAGCCGCTGGAGGAGGAGCTGGGGGATCCCGTGGACGAGGAGCTGGTGCCCGCCGAGCTGGACGAGTTCGGGCTCGCCGCCAAGGTCGTCGACTCCGCGGGTGAGCTCGAGGCCGTTCGTGAGGCGGAGGGGCCTGGCGCCGCCGCAGGCCCTCCTGGGCGTGCCGCCTTCAAGGCGCGCGGTCGGCCGCCCGCTCGGGCTCGGCCACCTGCCGCGGCCGCGTCGGAGCCCGCTGGGCTGCCTGGCGGGAGCGTTCGCCCCCGCGGCACCGCCGGCGGGGAGACCCCGCTCGAGGCCGCCGCCGCCGCCGCTGCGAAGGAGCCTGCAGGGCGCCGCCCTGACGAGGAGATGCAGGCGCTCCTCCGCAAGAGGTTGGGCGACTTGAAGGGTCGTCTGGGCGCCGAGGGTGACGCTGCCGCCGAGCCTCGAGGTGCCGCTACCGAGGGGGCCCCGCTCCAGAGGAAGTCCCTGGATGAGATCCTGGCTGAGAGGGCGGCGAAGGCTCCCAGGCGTGGGCCCGCGGACGGGGGCGCAGCTGGCAGCGGAGGCCTGGCGGGCGCTGGGCCCGAGCGTGAGGGCGGCGGGTCTACCGCTCACCTCCTTCGCTCGCTGCTGGGCGCGCTCACCCCTGCCGAGGGCATCGAGGGCTTCGGCATCACTGACGGCTTGGAGTTCACGCCTGGGAAGTCGTTGGCTGCCTCACGAGCGTTCTTCAGGAGGACTGCTCGCGACACTCCTGGGAAGCTGCTGACGGCCCATTTGTCGCACCTCAATCAGTTTCTCAGCACAAAGGGCATGCACGACGCCGAGGAAGAGCTCCCTCCGATAGTTAACAAGTTCCTGCTGAACATCTTCTTGGCCTCGCACCCTGTCTCAGCAATCGGCGAGGACATGTTCAGGCAGATGCGCACTCTGTCCGAGTCCCTGGACCTCTTGATCCAAGGGAAGCTCCCAGAGGCCATGGACATGCTCATGCAGAGGTTCAAGGCCTGCCAGCTCGCCTGCAAGGATAAGCATTGGAGGAGCGCGCGCTGGCTGGAGCTCATCCCTCCCGATGCCGACATGGCTGCCATCAATATCGAGGAGGAGGAGCTTCTGAGGAAGATCGAGTACGGCGAATTGAAGCTCGCCGAGCTCGCGGGGAAGCTCAAGCCTGTCGGCTAGGGACTCGGCCGGGGGTCCGCTCCACCCAGCATGGGAGCGACCCCTGCAGGCCACCCCAGCGACGGGACGACTGGTGGGCCAGCTGGAGGTCGGGGTTTTCAGTAGGCGGCTCGCACTGCAGAGGTGGCGGGCGCGAGTCGCCAGCCTCCACGCCCCCCGACGACGGACAGGCCCTCCAGGACTTTCAAGGAATTGAAGCTGCAGAACCCCAAGAAGGACGGCGAGACGCAGGGCAAGTACCGGCAGCGCCTGGCGCTGCTCATGCGGGGCGACGGCCCCAAGAGGCAGGCGCCGCCAGTGCAGGGCGGTGCTCGCAAGGTCATCCTGGAGGGCGAGGGCTCGCAGAACCAGGCCGCCAAGCAGAAGACTGCCGCTCCATGGGCGGCACCTCGGCGGTGACGCATGCCACCGAAGCTAATTCGTCGTGTGCCAGCGGCGGAGCGAGCTGGCCTTGGACGCTCACTAGCATGTCCGACCTGAGGGCCTGGAAGTCCAGGCTTGCTGCGGCCCTCGAGGATGGCATGACCCCGCTCACCTTCGCGCTCTGGCTGATAGATGCTATGTTCACACACCCTGGCAGGCTGGGCAGGTTCTGTCGGGGTTTTCTTCACCACGCGCATTCACCGCAGCAGCAGGGGCAGAGGTTTCGTGATGTGCTGCCTCTTGCTGCTCCATCATTGGACAGTGCCAGGGCCTGGAAGGGTACGTCGAGGGGGTCAGCGGCGGGGACCTCGGGTGAACCTGGACCCGATTTTGATGGGCCTTCTGCTTGCGCTGTCGCTGCCGAACTGTGGGTCTTCATCCAGGTTATGCTTACGAACTACCAGTATGCGGGCACGTGCGGGGAGGAGGCGTGGGGCCACCACTCGCACTACTCCGCCGCTCAGGCCAACGCCGTCGAGGTCATGAGGGAGGCTGTCTCGTATTTCCTCGGGGGCGACCTTGGCAGGTGTCAGCTGCCCCTCCTTAGTGAGATCTCGACGCGGGCGTCCAGCGCTTACGACATCGACAGTGGCACGCGTGCGCTGCCCCTTAGGCTGGGAGAACTACGACCTGGCCTACCAGCAGCTGATGTCGCTGGCCGGCTGGACCCTCGTGCTCACGTCAGCCCTGAGGTGCTCACCTGGTTGGACGACCCGTCGGTGGCCCTCCTGCCACGTGCCCAGTGGCCTTCTGAGGTTCCGAAGGCGAGGCTGCTGGTCGACTCGCCTGCGGAGTGGGCGAGGATCGTTGGCCACTTGTACTCGCTCGGGATCGTGGAGGCCATAGAGGACGAGCAGATCTTTCGGGCTGACGGCGTCCCCGTGCTCAACGGCGCCTTCGCAGTTGAGAAAAGGGGCGTGCCCGAGGCTGGTGAGCAGAGGCAGTGCCGCTTCATCATGAACATGGTGCCAGCGAATAGTTACCTGAAGATCATGACCCAGGACCTGTCGACGCTGACGGCCTCGACCTCTTGGGTTACGGTGGTGTTGGAGGGCCAGCGCGTCTTGCTCTGGTCGGGTGACGACCAGCAGGGCGCCTTCTTTGTCTGGAAGATCCCGCGGGCCTGGCGCAGCTTCACGACATTGAAGGGCCGCGTCCCCGGCCGCCTTGTGGGCCGCCCAGATCTGAAGACGGTGCATGTGTGTTCAGCCGTTATACCGATGGGCTGGCTGCTGGCCGTCACGTTATTCCAACACCTTCATAGACGCCTGGGCCTGCGCCCTCCCCCCGCTGGAGCGGGCCTGCCTGAAGTTGATGAGTGGAGGAGGGACAAGCCTCTTCCCATTGCTCAGGTGGGCGGTTGCAGGTCTTGGTACCAGTTCTTCATCGACGACTTCGATGCCCCCAGGATCGTGAACGACACCGAGGGGGAGGTCGGCGTCGGCTCTGCTTACCAGGAGCAACAGAGGGCTTCCTACCAGCGCAACGGCGTGGCCTGGGCCGAACACAAGGCCCACCTCGGGGAGACGAAGGTCGAGAGGATGGGCGTGCTCGTGGATGGTCTGCGCGGGCGCGTCTCGGTACCTCTCATGAAGCTCTTCGAGACCATGCTCTTGGGGGCCCTGCTGGTGACCAAGGATTGGGTCTACTGGAAGACCATGCTCGTGCTCCTGGGCAAGCTCGTCAGGGCTTTGGAGTTCAGGCGCGTCCTCTTTTGCATCCTCAACGAGGTCTGGAAGTTCGCGGATGGCACTCACTCTGGCTGGGTCAACTCGGAGATGACCGAGGAGATCCTCAGCGGCGTGGGCCTCCTCCCGCTTGCTTTCACGGACCTTCGCGCGGAGGTCGATGCGAGGGTTACCTGCTCTGACGCCTCGGAGGATGGTGGAGGCGCCTGCGCGTCGCTGAGGCTGTGCCCCGAGGCCCTCTCGAAGCTGACGGCTGCTGCCGCTGCAGGCCAGGAGGGCAGGCAACACCTCACGGCGGGCCGTCTGCTGCTGGGGGAGGCGTCGCTTTGGCGAGCGTGGGAGTCGAGGAACCCTGGTTTGCCGCCCCCTGCTGGTGATCGGATACCTGCTGTCCTGGTCGTAGGGCTGTTCGACGGCATCGGGGGCATGATCGTCTCGCTCTCAAGGCTCCGCACGAAAATCATTGGCTACGTCTCGTCGGAGGTTGACCCCAGCGCGCGCAGGGTCGTCAGGAAGAGGTGGCCCGGCCTCATCGACTGGGGGAACATCAAAGACGTTGGGACTCAACACATTGACAAGCTTGTCCAGCTCTTCGGCGGGATTGTCGACGTGGTCTACTGTGGCGCCGGCAGTCCATGCCAAGACCTGTCGAGGCTGATGTTCGGCAGGAGGGGGCTCGAGGGCCAGAAGAGCGCACTCTTTCGCGAGATACCGCGAATCCTGGGGCTGCTGAACGCCGCGTTCCCTGGGAAGGTCCGCTCCCTCATCGAGAACGTCGCCTCCATGCCACTCGAGGACATCGAGCGCATCTCTTGCGAGCTCCAGGTCACACCATATCGGTTCTGCAGCAGTTGCCTGGTCCCCAACAGAAGGCCGCGGTTGTACTGGCTCTCGTGGCGGTTGCTGCCGTGCAAGGGCTATAGCTACCAGGACAGGGGGCACTTCGTCGATGTCATCTCCGACGGCGCGGCGCGCGTGGAGCTGCCCTGGACCTCCCCTGGCTGGATCTGGAATGGTGGCTCGCTGCCTGTGCCGACGCTAGTCTGTGCTAGGCCCTCTTTGTTACAGCCTACTCGACCTGCTGGAATTGCTCGGGCCAGCCCCGAAGCGAAGGCTCGTTGGAAAAAGGACGATCATCGTTACCACGTCGGCCTTTACGAGAACGCCTGCCTACTCCAGCATGAGGCCACCATGGAGCTCCGCCCCCCGTCGGCAGAAGAGAGAGAGGTCCTCTTGGGGTTCGATCGAGGATACACCGAGTGTGCCGTAAAAGACGGGTCTGGCTCGAGCCTCGAGACCACGCGCTGCTTCCTGCTTGGGAATAGCTTCTCAGTCTATGCGGTCTCATGGCTGCTGCAGCACTCCCTGGTCGCCGACGAGTTCCAGCCACAGCTGTGGGAGCCCCATGCTCTGTGCCACACGGGCAAGTGCAGGGCCCCGTGGAACGACAGCGCGGTCTACCACCAGGGCGACGACTACCAGTACGAGCCCGAGGCGGAGCAGCTCGTGCGGCACTACCTGTCTATCGCGGAGAGAGGGGGCACGGACGTGCGCTTGGACGTGCACCTCCCGTTCCGGCACCGCGCGTGGCCGCGCGTGTCGCTCGAGCCCAACGTTTGGACGTGGAAGGTGATCTCAAGTTACCGTTGGCGTGCTGGGATCGGGAAGCACATCAACGCCCTCGAGATCCAGGCGGCCGTGAACACCATCAAGTGGAGGCTGCGGTCGGGCACGGGCCGCCCCAGGCGCATGCTACACCTGATCGACAGCCAAGTCGCCGCTTCGGTGCTGACAAAGGGCCGCAGCAGCAGCAGGGTCCTGCGGATGCACGTCAAGCGCTGGGGGGCCTTGTGCTGGGCGACAGGCTGCTACGTCATGCTTGGCTACATCGCGTCGGAGGACAACCCCGCCGACGCGCCATCCCGAAAGGTGTGGCAGCTAAGAGGCTCTCGCCGCAAGCCCAGAGGCTCCAGCGGTTGCGAGACTCCCAGAGGCTCTCTGATCTCAGGGTCAGCGCGGTCACGCTCAAGAGGTACCGTATCGCCGTCGCGGAGTTCCTCGCCTTCGCCATCGAGGGTGGCTTCCCGCTGAACAGCTCGGCCGAGGCAGACAGCGCGCTGGGCGCCTACGTCGAGGACCAGTGGGCGAACGAGGGCACGCTCAGCCATGGGCGCTATGCACTCGCCGGTTGCCTCTTCTTCGCCCCCGAGCTCCGCACGGCCCCGCCCTTTGCGTGGTCCCTGGTCAAGACGTGGCAGAAGCTGGCGCCCATCAATCGCGCCTATCCGGCCAGCCCCGAGATGGCGCTCGGGCTTGCAGGTGCTGCAGTCTCGGTTGGCCAGCCTCTGTTGGCTGCCCTGGTCCTCGTCACGTTTGATGCGATGCTTCGGACCAAAGAGCTGCGTGATCTTACATATGATGATATCACGTTCGCCGAGGGCGGCGTCATACTGCGCCTGTCGGAGACGAAGATGGGCGTCAGGACCGGCAAAGTGCAGTTCGTTGTGGTGCGAACGCCCGCCGCAGTGAACTTGCTGCGGGTGGCTGCGGAGCGCGCCCAGCCCACGGACCATCTGTGCCCGTACACGTACGTGCAGCTCCAGCGGCTCCTGAAGTCGCTCCTCGCTGTCGCCTCGATCCCGCCTGCGCGCTGGTCCTGGTACAGCTTCAGGCGAGGAGGCGCCTGCCATGACTTTCTTTTGGGCGCCAATCTCGAGCGCACAATGCAGCGTGGGAGATGGAGTGCCGTGACTTCTGCACGTGTGTATATCGAGGAGGCTGTCGCCGACCTCGTGGATGTCTCAATGAACCAGCTCTCGAAAGATATATTGGGTCAGCTTGGCCTAATGCTACTGAATTTCGGCTATAGCCAGTAAAAGGTGTGTATGGAGAGGCCGCGGCGGCACAGCTGCGAGATCTTAACCAGTGGCGAATGCGCGACCAAAGCGAGATCAGACTTATGACTACAGGTCATTGGGGTATCTCGGGGGTCCCGCAGAAATCGCCGATCTTATCTCGCAGCTTTCTTGCTCTGCCATCCCACACCACCCAAGCAAGTAGGAGAGAGGCCGCGGCGGCCACCCTGGAGAGTTTTTTCCTTCGGTGGCGGGCCCCCCGCTTGTACCGTGCCCTCGGCCTTGGGACCCCTGGGCCGCTCCGTGGGTCCGTGGTTCGGGCGCCGAGACCCTCGTGGCATCGGTCTGGCTCGAACTCTCACGTGTCCTGGGAGCGCGAGGGTGGTGCGAGTAGCGGGGGGCCCCGCTGCGTTAAAACCTCAACACAGCTGTCTGGCACAGCTGCGAGATCTTAACCAGTGGCGAATGCGCGACCAAAACGATATATATATATATATATATATATACATATATATATATATATGTATTCATAGTTGGGTGACTGCGAGGGGGGGGCGGTGGTTGTGTGCGGGGATCGTTGGTGCACACGCTTGGTCTGCTGGGCTTCGGGACGATTCGCAGAGGTGTACGGCAGGTAAGCCGGCCCCGGGTTGGGCGGTGCAGGCCAAACAGGAAGAACCTACGGGAGGGAACGAACTGTAAGTCACGCCACCGGAGCCTTCCCTGGCCACATCTTCGGCCCGACATCTTCTTTCCTAGTATGGCGAAACTTCCGAGGTTACGGTGGCCCTCGCGCCCCAACCGCTTGAGGAAGCACTCACGCCGAACGGTTCGAGGATTCGGAGATCGATCGCTGGTTTCAGGAAAGCGTACGCCTTCAAGCGATGTGCGACCGGAACGAGCGTGCCGAGCGAATGCATTCGCGATCCCCCCTCCCATCGCATCCCCATTGCAGTCACCCCCACGAATACACACACACATATATATATATATAATATGTTTCCTGCTCGTTCTCCCCCCCTGCAACCAGGGTGAGTGCCAAGACGTCGGAAGTCTGGGCCCCTCTCCTCCCCGGGGACGGTCTCTTCGACCGGAGCGGTTGCCTGTTCTTGCTCGGGCGGCCGGGGGGCCCGGGGGTTCGGAGCTCGAGGAGGAGGAGGGGGAGGAGGGGGGAGGAGGGGCGCGGGCGTTCAAGTGGAGGGAGTTGTCGTTGCCCGTGCGATTGGTCCTTGGCGGCGCGCTGGCTTCACTCGCGGAGCTCGGGACAGCACCCGTAGCAGGAAACGCTCGGAACGCTGCAGGGAGCAGCACAAATCGCTCAGATAGGTCCGCGGCGTCAGAAACCCCGCCATCTGCCTCGCATCATTCCTCTTTCTTCGCCGCCGAGGCTCAAACGGCGGAAATCCGGCGGATGCTCTCTTTTCGCGGAAGGCGGTTTTGAAAATTACGGTTTTCGGCTGTTCTCTTTTTTCCGTGTATAAAAAGGCGGAAATGCATTCGAATTTGAAAATGTTGGTTTTTATTTGTTTTTGTACGTTTCCGTTTTTTTTTTTTACCCCCGGGGTTCTCTCTCTCTCTCTCTCTCTCTCTCTCTCTCTCTCTGCGGTTCTCAGTCCACTCCGTGGCTGGGTTCTGCAGGGTTCTCTTGGGGGTTCTCTTTTTTCAGTGTATGAAAAGAGGAAATGCTGTCGAATTTGAAAATTTTGGTTTTTGGGTGTTGTCGTGCGCTGTCGGGTATTTTCCGGGGGATCTCTGTGGTTCTCAGTCCACTCCGTGGCTGGGTTCTGCAGGGTTCTCTTGGGGGTTCTCCTTTTTCAGTGTATAAAAAGGGGAAATGCTGTCGAATTTGAAATTTTTGGTTTTGGGGTGTTTTTGTGCGCTGTCGGGGTTCTTCCGGGGATTCTCTGTGGTTTTCAGTCCACTCTGGTCTGGGTTTTGCAGGGTTCTCTTGGGGGTTCTCTTTTTTTCAGTGTATAAAAAGGGGAAGTGCTGTCGAATTTGAACATTTTGGTTTTTGGGTGTTGTTGTGCGCTGTCGGGTTTTTTCCGGGGGTCCCCTGTGGTTCTCAGTCCACTCCGTGGCTGGGTTCTGCAGGGTTCTCTTGGGGGTTCTCCTTTTTCAGTGTATAACAAGGGGGAAATGCTGTCGAATCTGAAAATTTTGGTTTTTGGGTGTTTTTGTACGCTATCGGGTTTTTTTCCGGGGGTTCTCTGTGGTTTTCAGTCCACTCCGTGGCTGGGTTCTGCACGGTTTTCTTTTTTTTTCAGTGTATAAAAAGAGGGAAATGCTGTCGAATTTGAAAATTTTGGTTTTGGGTGTTTTTGTACGCTGTCGGGTTTTTTCCGGGGTATCTCTGTGCTTCTCAGTCCACTCCGTGGCTGGGTTCTGCAGGGTTCTCTTGGGGGTTTTCCTTTTCAGTGTATAAAAAGGGGGAAATGCTTTCGAATCTGAGAATTTTGGTTTTTGGGTGTTTTTGTACGCTGTCGGGGTTCTTCCGGGAGTTCTCGGTGGTTTTCAGTCCACTCCGTGGCTGGGTTCTGCAGGGTTCTCTTGGGGGTTCTCCTTTTTCAGTGTATAAAAATGGGGAAGATGCTGTCGAATTTGAACATGTTGTTTTTTTGGTGTTTTTGTACGCTGTCGAGGTTCTTCCGGGGGTTCTCTGTGGTTCTCAGTCCACTCCGTGGCTGGGTTCTGCAGGGTTCTCTTGGGGGTTCTCCTTTTTCAGTGTATAAAAAGAGGAAAATGCAGTCGAATTTGAAAATTTTGGTTTTTGGGTGTTTTTGTGCGCTGTCGGGGTTCTTCCGAGGGGTCCTATGTGGTTCTCAGTCCACTCCGTGGCTGGGTTCTGCAGGGTTCTCTTGGGGGTTCTCCTTTTTCAGGGTATAAAAAAGGGGAAATGCTGTCGAATTTGATTTTTTTTGGGTTTTGGGTGTTTTTGCACGTTTTCCGAGTTCTTCCGGGGGTTCTCTGTGGTTCTCAGTCCACTCCGTGGCTGGGTTCCGCAGGGCATCTTGGTCCTTTTTCGGTAGTTCTTTGTTTTTGTTCAGTGGTTCGGCAACCGTCTTGAGAGCCTTTCAGGGCCGTCGTGGTGAATATTAGGCCCGATTCGAGGTCGTCGTGGCTCCCTCTCTGGAGCTTCTTCGACTTGCTTGGGGCCGTCTTGGGCGACTTCGTGCCCTCTTGCGTCGTTCTGGGTCGCCTTGGGGGTATCTTGGAGGCCTCTTTGAGCTCTCTTGGACCGTCTCAGGGGCCTCGTGGACGCCTCTGGAGTCGCCTTAGAGATCTCTGGGCGTCCCCGGAGGTCCCTTCATTCGTCTTGGATGCGTTGGCGTCTCACATTCCGCTGGGAGGCGTCTTGGGTGCTCCAGGGGCCTCTTGGGGCCTCTTGGGGCCGCTTGGGGATTTTTTCGGGGCCTGCTTGAATTCTCCGCGATCACTCGAAAACATGTTGGGAAAAGGTAAGTGGCCTCTTGGAGCTCTTTTTGGGCCCTCTTGGGGCGCTCTTGGGCACTCGTGAAGCCTTCTTGTGGCCATCTTGAGCTTGTCATGTGACTCTCCTGGGCTTTCCTGGAGCCATCTTCTGGCGTCGGAAGGCCATCGGAAACGACATGTTGGGTGGCTCTCGTTCGGGGGGGGGGGGGCAAAAGAGGCCGCACTCGCGAGGGATGACGAACGTGATAATTATTGTGATGATGATGCCAGCGACGAGGATAATGATGATGATGCTGATGTTGTTGCTGATGTTGTTGATGAGGATGAGGATGAGGATGAGGAGGATGATGAGGATGAAGATGATGATAACGGTGACGATGGTGATGATGATGGTGATAGTGATGCGGGAAGCGCCGCTTCTTGAATGACGGTGACGATTATGATGATGATGACGGTGACGAAGATGATGATGATGACGGGGAAGATGATGATGACGGCGACGATGATGACGGCCAGCGTCGGTCGTCGTCATCGTGGGAGCTATCTCGAGGCACGTACGGCTATCTTCAGGCATGTTGGAGGCCATCTGGGGCTGTCGGAATCTGTGCGGCGCCATATTGGGCCATGTTGGATTCTTTGATCGCTCGTGGCCCCTCCCTTGCAGGTGCAGGGAAGCGGGGCCGAAGAAGAAGGACGAGGTTGGAAGAGGAATCGCCTTGATTCAGGTTCTTTGGTGAGTTTGGCTCAGAAGTGGCGTATCCTCCTCTTTTGCAAGCCTTGACATTTGATTCTCGTCAGCCATGTCTGGTTTGGAGAGCTTGTTGCCGCAGATGCGCGCTTGGCTGTCTGAGCACTCTTCTCATGCGCCATTGGGCGCGTTTGTTTCGAAATTTCCGTGCCAGAAGAAAAAACATCTTCATCAGTATTTCGACTTCATGTCCGTCGATGGCATAGACCACATTTATTTGCGTACACTGGCGGCACATGGCGCGATCAACGACATGCTTCCGAACGAGTCGGCGCGGGATTCTCGCTCAGAGGTTCCTGCGGGAGACGTTTCCGTTAGTGGCCAGTTACAGAAGTGGGGCGCCCGTTATTCAGTGGGCGCTGTAGTTCGTGCTTTTGTCGACGACGAGTGGCGGGTAGCTAAGATCGTAGAGTTCCGCGGGGGCAGCTTCGACCTCCTCGTTCCCCCCCAGCGATTGCATGTTTTCGAGCTTCCACGAGCTTCTGTTCGTTTTCTGACGAAAGAACTGGCTGAAGCTGCCATTGCCGAAACGAAAGATGAAACACCTGCTGTCCGATCGCGGTTTCGACGCGGAGATTCGGTGGAAGTTCTCTGGCGCCAACGTGGTGTATATGTGCCCGCGCGCTTTCATCGGCATTGCTGCTCCGGTAATAGGGCCTTCGCGCTTGTGAAGTTCGGCGAGGGCAGTGCCGATTCGAAGGTTCCTGTTTCAGACGTTGGAGCCCGCGCTATCCCTTTTGCGACAGAAAGTTGGGATGAGAGCCTGGGGGCCCCGCCGCAAGGGCGACCTTCTACCGCGTCGATTTTCACGCAGAAGGACGATGACAAGGTCAACGTGTTAGAGGGCCCGGGGTCGACTCGCTATCCGGGCGCTGTCGTCAGTTACATCGCAGAGAATGGGTGCGGGAGTATCGCGTTTCGTTTCGGTTCGCTCTTTTGTTCGAGTCGCTCCGTGCGCGCCGGCGGCGCGCTCCGCGTTGGTCGGGAGGCTAAGTTCGAGATCTGTTGGGATCGGGAACTCCGTCCACAAGCTCAAGATGTAGTTCTCGGGCCGATGAAGTCCACGAGCAGCACGTCGTGGCGGGCGCGATTTGCGCGGGAGGTTGACATGGAGCTACGTCAGAAAGCCGAGTCGGCGGAGAACAAAGCCCTCGCGCAGAAGAACGCTCAGGCGCACCAGCAGAAGAAAGCAGAGTTCGTCAACGAGCGTGCTCGCCTGACTGATGCCAGCCGCCCTCCATAGGAACCCGTCGAGCGTCGCTTAATTGCGTCAGTGATTTTCCAGGGGATTGGCGCCTTGCCTTTGAATGCTCGGTTTCGTATTTCCTCTCCCCGCCAGCGCCCGACACCTAGCGTGGGCGGTGCAGGTGGCGGCATTGGATAGCGTGAATTAATACGTGGCATTTCAGTTTTCCACAATATGTTTCACTGGCGCGCTGCGGCGCGGCAGCGCCCGCCCCCGAAACCGAGCGTGGACGGCGCGGGCGTCAGTATATAATACTTTGCTGGGCCATTCCATTCGTTCAGTTTCTGACAGCGTAGTCTTCTCGTTCCCCCCCGTAGGTTTCTCCCGTTGTAGGAGCAACGGGTCGCCGTCGCGTCTTTCGAGGAGACACGCCAGGGGCCCCTGATGGAGGCCCCCAGCGCGGCCCGTGACATGAATGTGCGCGGGTCAACCTGTTTCGCGCGAGCCTGGAGTGACGGGCGCCCCGCAGCGCCCTGTCAACCGCCAAAAAGGCGGGGGAGGGGGAAGAGGGGGTGGGTGAGTTAGGAGGAGGAGGAGGAGGAGGAGGAGGAGGAGGAGGAGGAGGAGGAGGAGGAGACGGAGGAGGAGGAGGAGGAGGGGGAGGAGGAGGAGGAGGAGGAGGAGGAGGAGAGGCGGAGGCAGACCAGCCCGAGGGGTTGTCCCGACGGCGCGCCCGAGAGATTGTCTCGACGGTGCCTTTTCTCTTGCCCCTGTTGTCAGACCGCTGCGCTCGGCGCTTCGCAACAAAGTGCACTATCCCTCTGCCTCCCCGTCATCCCCGTGAGCACCGTCGTCCGATGTCTACTCCGCGTCGTCCTCGTCAGCGCCCTCTTTCCCCCCCCTAGTGGGCCACTCGGGTGGTGGAGTAGAAAGGAGGAGTTGAAAGGAGCGCGGAGGAGGCCAGAGGAGGGGGGAGGAGGACGGGCGGGAGGAGGAGAAGCAGGAGGAGGTCCACGACGCGGGCGACGACGATGACGACGACGCCGCCGCCGACGACGACGACGCCAGGGCGTGGCTTTGCAGCAATGGGGGCACGCGCGTCCAGAGGAGGAGGAGGAGGAGGAGGAGAAAATAATCACGACGGAGAATCCGCTGCCGATTCTGGATCAAGCTCCCGGCGATATATATCGCGCGGCCGTCCTCGGGGACACGCTTCGGTTTCTTGTACTTGAGACCATGGCTGACAACGCGCTCGCTCTGTCTCCGCGGGAGTTTTTCGGCGATCCCGCCGCGCGCGTTTTCGGGCGCGTCGTCATCGAGCGAGGCCCAGTGGAAGTGGGCAGCCAAGGGGGCGCGAAGGGCAAGGGCAAGGCCAAGGGCAAACGCGCTGGAAAGGACAGAGAGCCGGGGAGGAAGATCGAAGTGCACATGCTCGGCGGCGACTCTGCGGGCGACGTCCTGTTCCTCGACGCATGGGCGGACGCCGCCGCCCAAGTTCACGCCGCCATGGAGCTGGGCAGGGTCTACCGCGTGTCCGGCGGGGCCGTCGTGAACCAGACCCCGAAGTACTCCACTTCTCGGCTGTCGTACTTCTTGCGGGTAGAACCGCCTTTGGGAGTCAACGCGGTCATCCAGGTGTGCACCGAAAGCCCGCGGGTGGACGTTCCCCTGCATCACCCGTTCGCGGAGATTGCCAGCTTGGGCAGAGTGACCGATGCAACGCAGGTGCGCACGGTCGGCGCCGTGCCCCACCAGCCGGGCGTCGTGGAGCGCGACGCCCAGCACGGCCGAGCAGGCGTCTGCAACGCGGTGATCAAGCAGGGGCGCCGCGACATCCGGTGCGCATTCTGGCGAGACCATGCCGCGACTCTGGCCGCCTTCCCCGTCGGCGCCGTGATCGCGCTCATGCAAGTGAATGCGAAGCAGCGCAACGGGTCCTGGGAGATCTTCGCCACGGAGGCCACGCAGGTCACGACTTGTCCTGAAGCTCAAGCGGAGACTGTTCGCGCCGCCACGGACATCTCCGAGGTTGCCGACCCGGCCACGTCCCTCACCAAGCAGCACCATACCGTGGACTACGACACGGCGCCCGCTATGGCGAGCACGGTGAGTGGCCTCATGTCGGTGCCCGTGCTTTTCCAGACGCGCGACTTGCCTGGGTTCTTCGAGCTCCACTGCGTCGCCGTCACGGGCGTGGCAGGTGCTTCCGCCGAAAGCGACTGGCAGATCAAGAGCTGCGCGGAGTGCAAGAAGAAGATTCCCGACCACCAGGACACGTGCGGCACCCACCCCGAAGCGGGAACCGAGATGCGGTGGCTCCTGAAGCTGAGCATCGCGGACAACACCGGCGGGGGCACCGCCGTCCTGTACCGCGACGCGGCGTCCACCCTCGACGTGCTCGGCGTTCCGGGTGCGCCCCTGGGCGCCCAGGCACGCCGCGCGCGCGCTGCGGCACTTCGGGCGACGCCGTGGACGCTGCGGTGCGTGTTCAAGACAAACGATGTCACCGATGTCAACTACCTCGAGGCGAAGCGGATTGCCCCGACGCTGACGCCCGACGGCGTCGCGTCGACGTGGTTGCAGGTGACCGCGCCGCCCGCGGTGAAGACGGGCGGCGCCTGCCCGTTCGCGGCGTGATCGGACGTCATCTCGGACGACTCGCTCGGCTTGCTGCTCGTCCGTGACCGGGAGGTCCAGTCGGTCCGCGTGTTGCTGGTGATGCAGAGGCCCAAGGACTCGGAGACGGTGGCCATCCCCGACGCAGAGAATCGCGGCCTGCTCGTGCAGCGCCTCGCGCGCCGCGGGTTCCAGTCTGAGAAGGAAGACGCGCATTGCGTGAAGACGGCCGGCGTCGCCAGCGACGTGCAGTGGCTCCCGGCGGCCGGGCGCGGCGACGCGCACCTCGTGACTGCCACGCCGCGGACAGATAAGGGCCCCGGGCGCGGGGCGTGGGGCGCGCTGTCGCACAAAGCCGCGGCTTCCGAGCTCTTGCCCAGCATGGTCAAGCTCATGGCCAGCGCGCAGGGGTCCGGCGGCCCGGCACTCATCGCGCACGCGCCCGACGCCGCGCCGCTCAAGCGCATGCGGGACCTCGCCTTCTCGCCCCCCGACGCTGCGTCAAGGCCATCATCCCTGGCGACGCGTCGCCGACTGGGGTGAGAGCTCGTGCGCGAGCCGCAGCCGTGCCCGCGGGGTTGCCCCAACGGCGCGCTCTGGCACTGGCGCGAGCCCGCGCTGACTCGGCCGACGCTGCGCCGCCTCGCGAGGGCGCCCGCGACACAGCGCCCATCGCCGCTTGTCTCGCCTGAGGGGTTGTCCCGACGGTATTGATTTTACACTTTGTCTCTCCCTTCTGTCGCCGCCCCAGCCGCGCCTGCGGGGGCGCCCCAACGGCGCGCTCTGGCACTGGCGCGAGCCCGCGCTGACTCGGCCGACGCTGCGCCGTCTCGCGAGCGCGCCCGCGACACAGCGCCCGTCGCCGCCTGTCTCGCCTGAGGGGTTGTTTCGACGGTATTGATTTTACACTTTGTCTCTCCCTTCTGTCGCCGCCCTCGCGCTTTCTCCCGCAGGCCTAACGGGTTGCCCTGACGGCGCCCTGCACGCGGCGCCCGTCCGGACGGGGGCAGACAGACAGCGGAGCTACCGAGCATTGAAAAAAGGCCGGGGTCTGCGCGCCGGCATCCTCTCTCCCGCTCTCGCCTCCGTCGTCGACCTCCATCCGGATTGCCTGCCCTCACCAACCTCCTCGCGACGATCAGAGCCAATCTGTTTAGGGGGCAAAGGGGGCCACGATGATGACGGAAACTGTGTGAGCCAGGACGAGCATCACCTGGCTGCTGGCCCCCCCCGCCGCGCAGCGGGCGGTGCCGGCAGCTTTTGGCATCCCATCTTGCCCGAGGGGCTGCCCCGACGGCATATGCATTTTGTATGGTCTCTCGCTCTCGTCGCCGCCCACGCGCAGTTTCGCTGCCCCGCTCCTTCACGCCTGAGGCCCGACGGGTTGTCCTGACGGCATCTCTCAACTGGCGCCCGCTGCGAGCTGGGGCAAACGGAGGGAATTGCAAGGCCCGGGCCGTCGAAAATCTCGCGCCCGCGCGCTGCCTCTCACTGCCAGCAGGGAGCAGCACAGCTGACAGTAGCAGCCCAAATCTGAGACCACCCGTGGCCAGCAGAGAGCACAGGAGAGCACCGGAGAGCATCAAACAATAACTGAGACCAGCATAGCATCAGCAGCAGAGACCAACATGCAGCAGCAGAGAGCAGCGGAGACCAAGAGAGAACAGGATGCACTAGCAGAGACCAGCAGAAACCAACGCACAGCGGCAAAGAGCATGAAAGAGCAGCTGAGAGCAGCGGTAAGCAAGAGGGAGCGGGAGAGACCGGGAGAGACCAGCTGAGACCAGCATGCCCCGAGGAGACCAGCTGAGACCAGCTGACACCGCAGCGATTGAGGCTCAATTCGCATCGGCCCGCTGCAAACCGCATATCCCGATATTTCAACATGCCGCCCAAGAAGACGGAGGAAGCTTTTCTCGCAGACGTGGCAGAGCATCGTCGGTGGGCGGTTGCCCATATGACGGCTCTGAGACCACGGAGCGGCGTCGGCTTACAGGCGAGTCTCCAGCAGCGGGCGGGTCCCGAGGAAAAGCGGATGCACAACTGGTAAGTATTTGAAGCACGCGGGCGTTGCATCTGACTACCCGACAGTTGCCGCTGCCTTGTCTGAGCTGGACGCCCTGGTCAATGATTCCTCCGGCCCGGCGGCGTCGGCGTGCCCCGACGACGCCCCGCCAGCCATGCAGAGGCGCCTGACCGAGGGGGGTGGCGAGGCTGCTGCCTGCGCGGCGCCGTTGCAGGGCGAGTCACGGCCTGGCCAGTCGACGCCGGCAGCTCGAGGGGTTGCCCCGACGGCTTGCTCGGCTGGACATGGCCCGGCGGCTGCAGCAGCGGCAAAGGCGTCTCCCGCTTCAACGCCGCCCATCGGCATCGAAGAGACCCCGGCGAAGAGGCCTCGCCTGTTCGCCGACGGGTTCAGCGCGACGCCCGCGCGGACCGCCGGCGGCCTGACGCCTGCCGCCGCGGAGGCTTTGGCAAGGTCGTGCCGCAAGAGCTCGTGGGAGTCCCCGTTGGTCGATGATTCAGCGAGGCTTGCTCACCCAGGGACTCAGCCAGGGAATCCCGCGAGAGGTGCCTCGCGGTCCGTCGAGCGGCCGCGCCTGCGCCCGCAGGAAGAGGAGCGCCTCCTGGCGGCAGTGCCGCGGAAAGCTGTGAAAGATCTGCACGCGCACGTCCGCGATGAGGCTTTGCGCCTAGGCAACGGAGAATACCTCCCACAAGGGCGCGAGAACAAGCCAAAGTATCGACAGCTGAACTACGTGTGGACTTTGCACCAGCACGGCCAGCTCCAGGCGGCCGAGTACGCCCTGTTGGCACACCAGTCAGCGTCCTCTTCTCCCCCCCCAGTGTTGGCACGCCCTGGCCTTCCCAGTGGTGGAGTATTTGTGGCCCTCGTCGGAGCAGGACAAGGGCGCCATGATGGTCGTGGCCTTCTCGAACGCGCAGGCGAAGAACATCTCCACGGAGACGGTGAAAGCCAGAACGCTGCACAACGCCTGTGCCCTGCGAGTCCAGAAGTACATCAACGCGAAGATGAGACCGGGGGGCACGCAGAAGAGGTTGCAGTTGTTGTGGGAGCACGTCCGCGCCCTGGTCATCGAGGAGGTAAGCATGGTGGCGGCTGCTCTGCACAACGCGCTGGACCTTCGCGCCTGCCACGGGCGCAGTGACACGCACGACGTGCAGGAGTCCACCTACAAGAGGCCGCACCGCCACTTCGGCCGCGTCCCCATCGTGTTGCACCTCAGGGATTTCCTGCAGCTGAAGCCCACCGGCAGCATCGGGCTCCTGACGGACGTGAACGAGCTCCTGGAAGACGGGTCGTACAAGTACGCGGAGCCGCCGACGGTGGAGATCCAGCACGCCATCAGGGCATTCTCTCAGATCCCCTGCGTCTTCGAGCTGAAGGGCACGAAGCGCTTCGAGCCGGGGCACCCTCTGATCGCGCTCTTGGGCTGCATGCGCGAGGGCATGCGCTTCCCACCAGAGGTCTGGTCTGCCTGGGAGAAGACGTTGGCCGCTGACAACCACGGCGTCCTGGACCCACGGCACCAGCACGAGAATTTCCGGCTCGGCTACGGCATGGGCATCTACTGGGAGACGCTGGCGAGGTGGATCAACACGCGCGCTCGTCGCGACGCGCGGCGCCTCGGCGCCCCCCTCGTCTTCCTGCAGGCCGTAGACGAGTGCGGCACGATTCAAGGCGACCCAGACGCAGGCCGGCGCCTCCTGAACGTCCCGAACATGCACGAGACGGGGGACATCCACGGCGTCTTACCGGCACGCGTCGGCATGGAGGTCCGGTTCACGGCCGTGCAGGAGGAGCTGAAGAAGAAGTTGGGGCTCGTGCTGGAGCAACGGGCCACCATCGTGTCCTTCGAGTTTCACGCAGACGACGAGCGGGACTGCGAGGAGCGCGCGCCGGGCCAGCTCTTCCGCCCCCGCTACCTGCCGCAGGGAATCTGGCTGCAGGTGCACGGCTTCCAGGAGTCCCCGATCTAGAAGGAGGTCGCCGAGGTGCTGCAGCAGGGCGCCGATGGCGCTGCCGACGACGGCGAGGCCGAAGCGCGGGCGAGGAGCTTGCTCATGTTCAGGCCCAGCGAGCAGGAGCTCACGTGGCAAAGCTCGGGGGCGCACACTCTGCGCCGCTCGGGATTCACACTGGCGCACGCGTCCTACCTGACCTCCACGCTGTCGCAGGGCCAGACGCTGCGCAAGGGCGTCACCATCGACCGCGCCAGGGATGATGACGCTGGCCGCACGGGCATGTCGGACGATACGTGGTGGCTGCACCTCTACGTCATGTTCTCCCGCGCCACGTGCATGCGGAACATGCTGATCCTGCGGCCGCCCGCGCGAGGGTTCCTGGGGCGCGGGCCGCCGGCCTCCCTGCGGAATGCGCTAGAAGAGCTCGACAAGAAAGCGGTGGACTCCAGGGCTGAGGCGGAGCAGCTCGCGGCAGAGCTGGGTTTCATGCTGCCTCCCGCCTGAGCGCCGCGGCGCGCGCCTGGGGGCCCGCGCGGTTGTCCCAGCGGCTAGCTCCCACGCCCCAGCGGCCTGCGAGGTTGTCTCAACGGCCCAGCCCGAAGGTTTGCCCCGATGGCTTCGCGATCTAGCCGTCGGCAGACGCGCGCGCGCTGGCCGAGGCGGCGACGGCGCTGAGGAAAATGGATTTGCTTGCCCCGACGAAGGGGAAGGGGAGGTGCACATGGAGAAAAGGCAGGGGGATGAGGAGGGAAGGGGCATGGGGGAGGCCGACGACGAGGAGGAGGTGGCGCGAGAGGAGGAGGAGGAGGAGGAGGGGGAGGAGGAGGAGGAGGAGAAAGAGGAGGAGGAAGAAAAATGCAGGGGGCGAGAGGAGAGGGCAGTGCAGGGGGCGAGAGGAGAGGGTGTTCGCCAGGGGGAGGAGGAATGGGCAAAGGGTAATCTAAACAGATTCTCATGTGGGGTCCTACCGTCGGAGTATTTTTTGATGGGTTTGTCGGCCCCCGCCGACCACCAATTCGGGCGAAATGAGGGGCCGTACCGTGGCCGTACCGTGGCCGTACCGTAGCCGTGCCGTGGCCGTGCCGCGGCCGCGCCGTGGCCGTGCCGTGGCCGTGCTGCTAGGGGCCGGCCCCTCAGCGGCACGGCCACGGCACGGCCGCGGTGCGGCCACGGTACGGCCCCTCATTTGGCCCGAATTGGTTGTCGGCGGGGGCCGAAAAACTTATCAATTACTCCGACGGAAGGACCCCACATGATAATCTCTTTAGATTGCATGGGGGTATCCTCCTGCCCCTTCCCTTCTCCCACCTACTCTGGCCTCCTCGTTCTCCTCCTGTCTGCTCCTCATCCTGCCTCAACCCCTGCCTCTTCCTCCTCTTCTTGCCTCCTCCACCTCCTCCCCCTCCCCCTCGTTATGCTTCCTCCCCCCCATTCCCCCTGCCCCTCCTGCCTCCTGCCTCCTCCTCCTGCTCTCCCTCTCCCTTCTCCTCCTCCTCCTCCTCCTCCTCATCCCCTGTCCTCCTCCTCTCCCTCTCCCTCATCCGCTTCCTCCTCCTCCTCCTCCTCCTCCTCCCTCCTCCTCCTCCTCCTCCTCCTCCTCCTCCTCCTCCTCCTCGTTTCCATATTCCTCCCCCCTCCTCCCCCCCCTCCTCCTCCTCCTCCTCCTCCTCCTCCTCCTCCTCCTCCTCCTCCTCCTCCTCCTCCTCCTCCTCCTCCTCCTCCTCCTCCTCCTCCTCCTCCTCCTCCTCCTCCTCCTCCTCCTCCTCCTCCTCCTCCTGCCTCCTCCTTAGGCCTCCTGCCCCCTCCTGGGGCCTCCTGGGGCCTCTTGGGGCCTCCTGGAGCCTTCTGGGCCTTCCGGGACCTACTGGGGCCTCCTCGGGCATTCCTCCTCCTCCTTTTCCTCCTCGTCCTTCCTCCCCTCAGCCTCTTCCTCTTCCTGCTTTCCTGTCTCGTCCTGCATCATCCCTCCTCCTTTTCCTGGCAATCCTCCTCCTCCTCGTCCTCGTGCGGAACACGACCCAGAGGAAGCGCACGACGTGCGTCCCAGCCGATACGCGCCGGAGGACGACCCAGAGGAAGCGCGCGCCGGAGGATGACCCGGAGGAACCACGTGAGCTGCGGGACCCATAGGAAGGCTCCCGCCTGACGCGTCCTCACAATTCACTCACAGACGAGGGTCCCGCTTGATACTTCTTCCAAATTCAGACCTGAGGAGCCCAAAAGTGACGACAGTTACAGGAATCCGATGACCCGCTCGGATGAATAACATGATCTGCGGGCCCCATAGGGAGGGGGCTCCCGCCTGAGACTTGCTCGCAATTCACTCACAGACGACGCTCCCGCCTGATACTTCCTCCAAATTCAGACCAGAAGAACCCAGAAGTGACGACAGTTACAAGAATCCGATGACCCGCTCGGATTAGTAACATGATCTGCGGGCCCCATAGTGAGAGGGGCTTCCGCTTGAGACTTCCTCACAATTCACTCACAGACGAGGCTCCCGCTTGATACTTCCTCCAAATTCAGACCTGAAGAGCCCAAAAGTGACGACAGTTATAAGAATCCGATGACCCGCTCGGGTTAGTAACATGATCTGCGGGCCCCACACGGAGCGGGTTCCCGCCTGAGACTTCTTCACAATTCGCTCACAGACGAGGCTCCCGCTGGATACTCCTCCAAATTCAGACCTGAGGAACCCAAACGCGACGACAGTTACAGGAATCCGATGACCCGCTCGGATTAGTAACATGATCTGCGGGCCCCATAGGGAGGGGGCTCCCGCTTGACGCGTCCTCACAATTTACTCACAAACGAGGGTCCCGCTTTATACTTCTTCCAAATTCAGACCAGAGGAACCCAAAAGTGACGACAGTTACAGGAATCCGATGACCCGCTCGGATACGTAACATGATCCGCGGGCCCCACAGGGAGGGGGTTCCCGCCTGAGACTTGCTCGAATTCACTGACAAACGAGGCTCCCGCCTGATACTTCCTCCAAATTCAAACCTGAGGAGCGCAAAAGTGACGACATGTACAGGAATCCGATGACCCGCTCGGATTAGTAACATGATCCGCGGGCCCCATAGGGAGGGAGCTCCCGCCTGAGACTTCCTCACAATTCACTCACAGACGAGGCTCCCGCTTGATACTTCCTCCAAATTCAGACCTGAGGAGCCCAAAAGTGATGACAGTTACAGGAATCCGATGACCCGCACGGATTAGTAACATGATCCGCGGGCACCACAGGGAGCGGGCTCCCGCTTGAGGCTCCCGCTTGATATTTTCTCCAAATTCAGACCTGAAGGGCCCAAAAGTGACGACAGTTATAGGAATCCGATGACCCGCTCGGGTTAGTAACGTGATCTGCGGGCCCCATAGGGAGGGGGCTCCCGCCTGAGACTTCCTCACAATTCACTCACAGACGAGGCTCCCGCTTGATACTCCTCCAAATTCAGACCTGAGGAACCCAAGCGTGACGACAGTTACAGGAATCCGACGACCCGCTCGGATTAGTAACATGATCTGCGGGCCCCATAGGGAGGGGGCTCCCGCTTGACGCGTCCTCACAATTCGCTCACAGACGAGGGTCCCGCTTGATACTTCTTCCAAATTCAGACCTGAGGAGCCCAAAAGTGACGACATGTACAGGAATCCGATGACCCGCTCGGATGAGTAACATGATCTGCGGGCCCCATAGGGAGGGGGCTCCCGCCTGAGACTTGCTCGCAATTCGCTGACAAACGAGGCTCCCGCCTGATATTTCCTCCAAATTCAAACCTGAGGAGCGCAAAAGTGACGACATGTACAGGAATCCGATGACCCGCACGGATTAGTAACATGATCCGCGGGCCCCATAGGGAGGAGGCTCCCGCTAGAGACTTCCTCACAATTCACTCACAGACGAGGCTCCCGCTTGATACTTCCTCCAATTTCAGACCTGAGGAGCCCAAAAGTGACGACAGTTACAGGAATCCGATGACCCGCTCGGATTAGTAACATGATCTGCGGGCCCCCTAGGGAGGGGGCGCCCGCCTGAGACTTCCTCACAGTTCACTCACAGACGAGGCTCCCTCTTGGTGGATGATGTTGATGGGATGATGACGACGGTGTTTGATGATGATATATGATTGATGATGTTGATGATGATGATGATGATGGTGATGATGATGATGATGATGATGATGATGGTGGTGGTGGTGATGATGACGACGTGATGATGATGATGATGGTGGTGATGATGAGTGCTGATGGTGAGTGATCGTGCGATTATGATGGTAAATGGTGGTAATGATGATGGGGACGAAGTGGTGAGTCAGCGAGTAGTGATGATGATGACGACAATGATGATGCTGGTGATGATGATGATGATGATGATGATGATCGTTCGATGCCGATGATGGTGAGTGATCGTGCGATGGTGATGATGATGGTGATGATGATGATGAGTGGGGAGTGATGGTGATGGTGATGATGATGCGGAGGAGGAAGCAAAGAGGCGCAGAGGAGAGGGAGGAGGAGGGGGGGGGAGAGATCCTGCGCGGAGGGTGTGCAGAGAAAACAAGAACCCCACTGAGGATGTGGGGAACAATCATGAAATTCCGAAAGTGGTTATTGAGGCCCTCGCGGTCCTCTCGCGGCCCCCGTCGGACCATCTGGAGGCCCCCTTCGAGGGCTCCAAGAGGGCCCCAAGACAGTCCCAAGAGGGACTCCAAAAGGAGGCACACTCATTCATATACTGTGTGCTGAGCGAGCGGCAGACGAAGTTTCTTCGCGCGAGGATCAAGCTGAAAAAGTCGAGGTAACAAACCTGCGCGTAGTTGCCAATGCTAGGAAAAAGGCCCAGGGCAAGTGTCATTCGCGCAATGGCCAACGTGCGAATGCAATATGGTGATTACAAGAGGTTTCACATATTCGTTGTCTGGTTGATCGAATAATTGCTACCCTATGCCCTGCGCAGGGCCGAGCAGCCGACAGGCTTTCTCGCGCGGCTCGCTTCGCGCCTGGGGACGACGGTGCAACCGCTGGTTCATGTGAGACTCTGTCTGGGGGCAGCGCGCATATACATATGACTTCGTGCTCAAACCGGAACGAATGGAAGCCGTGGGGGCGCTTGACACCAGCATCAAACATAAGCACTGGCACTGACTGACATCGGCATTGACCTCGAGGAGCAGGCGTTTCTCATCCAATCAAAGAAATCTGACATTTCGCGATGGCGGTAGCGTTCGCAGCAGGCGATCGTTTCTGAGCGACCTTGGCATAAACGGAGTTTTGACCAGGCGCTGGAATCTGCTTGCAAACGCACCGTTTGGGTTCAAAACGGTGTTTGAAATTCACATGTAACTATCTGTTGTTTCACATGAGTGGTTTGGCGACCTGTTGGAACCATGGTTTGCCGTGCGTTGCAGCCCTTCGGAGAAGTCGCGCATGGGGCATGTGCTAAACGTTGCTCAAGCACACGCTGGACATGCAGACGCGCGCGATTTACCTTGACCGCGCGTGCATTGGACCATTCCTGAGTCTTGATTGAAGAAGTAGATGCCCATGCACCTGCGTTACTCGCACATTGGTTTAAAGATTGCGAATATATTCGTACCGTTACCCTTTCCATGCCACGCGTTGCTCGCCGTCTCATTGACGCGGAGCGCATGTGGCGCATTCGCTGGAGAGGGCGGCCAAGGGGGCTGGACGGCGCGCGGGCCAGGGGGACTCAAGGCCCATTGCCCATTGCCCCTATCGAATATTCGCCAGGCCCTCTCGAGGCCGGCGGCAGAGGAGCGAGGCTCGCGGGACCCTCGAACCCCTTGCAGAAGTGCGGCGCGGGGCTCCGGGTCAGCGCGGGCGCTTTTGGGCCCCCCTGGGGCCCGGGCTTGCGCCCTCCGGCCCCCTGCGAAGCTTCCTGAAATAGCATCGGGCCCCGGGCTTGGCCCCTTGCACGGCGGCCCCCTGGAGCGGCGGAGGCGGGGGCGGAGGGGGCGGAGAGAGCGGAGGGCGTCCGGTTTGATTGTTTGGTCTGCGTGGGCCCATGTGTTTCATGGCGCGTTTTGGCAATGCTGTCGCAGATCCCAGCGCGGCAGAAGTGCCCGATTGATTCGCTCGACGAGCCCAGGGCGGCATTCCACCGCCATCGACGCATAGCGCCGAGGGCTGCTTGCACGGGGGCCCCGAGACTCAAGAGCGCACGGTGCGCGAGCGGTGGCGGCCAGATATGTTGCATTAGTCGTCGCACTACTTGCTCATATTCATCATCTCCCCTCATTAGTCGCATTCGCCCGCTGCCGTCCTCCCCCGCGATTCTCTGGAAGTCCTGCAAACAGTGGCCCGCAATTCGGGCGCGTGCGCAATGCGCTGCTATTCGCTCCGCGTGCGACTCCTCCCGCGGGCGTTCGTGGCTTTCGGCGGAGTCTGATTGTCCAGGCCAGGTGGCTGGGCGCCCAGGCTGGGTGGCAGGGCGATGCCATGCGCTGGCGAGCTCCGCTGATTTTGACGAATACTACCGCGTGCGCGGAGTTTTGTTTATATACATGTTTATTTTTCGACATGGCAAAGCGGCATCCTCGGTTGTGAGCAGATGAATTCTTTCTCGCGAGGGGGAACGCAGCCGCCGCGCGCGCCTGCGCATCGGCGGCAGCCGAAAGCGCTGTAGCGACAGAAGAAGACGACCCACTCACCAAAGCAGATATCGCCAATATCCCAAAGACAGTTGGCGAGGCGCTGTGCGCATCATTGAGGACATGGATTGACATCGAGATTATGCGGCGAATTGTATTTCGAAGGCCTCCCATGTCATGGCGTCGCGACGCGCGTGCGAGCGGGCATTTGCAAATTGCGAGCGCGGCAGGCAAGGGCGAACCGCCCGCTTGAGACATGCGCTCGGGGGCTTCATGGATGTCGGAGCGCGTGGGCGTCGGAGCTGTCTTTGGCGCCGCCCGCCGCCAGTTGCAGCGTCTGCTCTCTAACGGGGCAGCCTTCCATCCTGATTGGGCCTTTGCAACCATGGGCGTCGACGCGGCGCTCCTCGATTGCCTGGCCCGCGAGGAATTGGCGGCGGCGACGGGCGTGGGAACTCGCTCGGTCTGGTTTGCACATCCAGCGGGAGGTGCTCGAGTGCTGCGCGCTCTGCCAAGTTTCTCCAAGCTCGACGAAAGTCGACGCTGCTTGCGATGCGCGGCGCCAGGCGCGGGCGGCGAGGTCGCCCTTGGGCGTTCTCGCAGCAGCGGCGCAGCGCAGCGCGAGCCGTAGGTCTGAGTCCGGCGAGCCCCGTCGCCGAACTGGAGCTCGGTCCTTATCCAATCACGGCCGACCATGTGGAATAAATCAATATGCCGGAACCCGTGCATAATATGGGCGACCACGTTTTCGGGTCGACCATGAATTTGGCAAATGGTTGTTCAAGAGACATACCCGCGCAACCTGCGCCGCCCGCCATTCGAAAAAGGACGTCGGGGGTGGGGCGATGGCTCAAGTCGAATTTTCAACAGTTCAGACCCATGACGAACCCTGAAGTGATCGGCGAGCGCGCGGGGGCCGAGGCAACGCAAGTTGTCTCTGACGCGTTTGCCGGCCCCCGCGAAGCGTCAACCCGCGAACTCATCGCCCAAAACTGGTCGGTGGTCTACGCAGTGTCCTCGCAGAGAATCGCGGGGCCCGCGAACGCCCACGCGCGTCGCTCGCACGCCATGGCGAAGATGCCCACCGGTGACCCCGCGAGGGCACGGCGAGCCCTGCGGCCCAAGTCGACATCCAAAGCGAACGTCGGCACCGCAACCTGGAGGGCGGCGGAGGCGATGAGACGAGAAGCTGCGACGCGCGACGGGCGCATATGCTCCGGGGAGGAAACTCGCCCAATGGCGTGTCCGTCGTGCACCTGCGCGATGGCATCTACAAGTCGCGTCGGCTTCAGGTTTGGCCCAGCTACGCAGCGGAAGCTCGGCGGGCCGCGCGGAACCTGGACGACGCGCGTGGCGCAGTCATCGCGCTGTGCGAGTTCCAGGCCAGCCCGCTATCCCCCGAGGCACTGCGCGGCGCGAGGCGCGCGAGGTCTGGTTGCAAGGTATCACGAACAATCGTCGCGGAATCGGCGTGCAAGTCTACGCCTGGCAAGGAGTGGGTGATTCCGGCCGACCATGCCTTCTTGGTTTTTCGTTGGGTACGTCAGCTTATGGATAATGCTTGTGTTGCCCATAGTGAACACTGGTGCGGCGCTAGGGGTATGACCGTAGATGGCCTCGCAGAAGGGGCGAGTGATGGGGCTTCATTCAGGAAGTTATGTCCGGATTTCAATTGTTCAAGCGCGACGTTGAAGCAGTCGCCCATTTCAGCGGCCGTCACGGTGCGAAGTCGAAAGACTCAGTTGTAAACTACTAAGTGCTACGTGATCTTTTCTGGGGTTGCACCGCGCGCGCTGTCGTTCTCCAGGCGCGCCCTGCTGCCCTTTCAGCAAGCCGGAAGCCGTGGGGCCGCTCGGATCCGAACAACTTTTGCGCGACATCGTTTAATATATGTCTCCATGCTCGTCGGTGAGGACCACCCGGCGCGTGGTCTCGCGGTTTGTTGTCGGTTCCTTATTGCCTGATGTTTGGGCGACAATTCTTTTTGGGCTCGCTTTCTATTGGGCTTGGTTCCTCCGGGAACTATTGTCGGGCAGCCTCATTCAGGCCGTTTTGTTCCGACGCGCTGCTGAATTTGCGGGCGCGCGAAACCCTCGGTCAGCGTTTGGGCGCAGTGCTGTTCCCTTCCCGACCTTGCAGGTCTGTCCCCGCGGGGGGGGGGGCGTGCAGCGCGCCCGATTGACGCCGCAGCACTGCGTGGCCGATTCTGGATGGCCAAGTACCTTCCTCATCTACATCCCATCCACAATTTGGTTTTCCCTGCGATGTTTTATGTGACGTTACCGCAGTGTGTTCGACTGTCTTGGGAAATTCGTGGGCCGTTTGAATGCCATCGTGGGTGTTCTAGAGGCATTTTTTTTTTTTGATTTCCAGAGTGTTGGAGCCCCTCCTGAGCGGTCTTGGAAGGCTGCTTGGGCATCCTAAGAGCGACGGGGAGATGGAGTTGGCGGCTCCGATGGTTCGAAATAGCCGCTGACGAGTTCCCGCTTTTCCGATTCCAGCGATTTCCTAAGTGGTTCCAGACCTGACGGAATGGAGAAATGGGGGAGGAGGGGTAGCCAAATGTCCCACACGCTTTGTCATCCTAGACAACCGAGGGAACGGCGGATTCGGTGCCATTCGAAGTTGCGCAATGTTGGCGAACCATGATATGCTATGCTGCGATAGGCTGTATCATGTGATACCGTACCATGTAATGATTGATGTGGGTTTGTTGTTTTGTTTCGCTGCCTTGTACATTCTGGCATCTACTGAACTGCATGCGTTGCCTGGATCCACAAGATCAAAACATTCAGTTTCGGCCACGGATGCAAGACCCAACCCGTTGTTTTGCTTCAGTATATTGATCGCCCTTTTTTAAAACAAGCGCAACACAGTGGAATTATCAATTGGCTTCGATGTGGTAACGAGTATGGATAATGTATCGGTTTGCGGTTTGCAAGGAGACAGCCAGCAGCAAGGGACCCGAGTCAGAACAGTTTCGGCACAGAGAACGACGCGATGACGGCTGCATGCGCCGACGGCCTTGGACAAACATGTTGCGATTGCGCGTCTGCTCCTGCTAGCTTCTGGAGTTTTGCCCATTTGGTTTCCGAGTCTGCGGTGCACGCGCAGTCGAGATCAGATGCTGTGCTCCCCAGGGCGCGCGTGCACATGTGTGGACATGCCATGGTTCGTTCCGGAGGCGCGCCGCGCCCGGCCGCGCACCAGGCTCTCGCGACGCGCGCCGGCATCGGCCTCTGACAGGCCCCTCTGGCCCTGCCCGCCGCTCCCCACCGGGGGCGGCTGCGGCATGGCGCGGGGCACCGGCCGAGCGGGGGCGGCCCTTCCGCCCTTTCCGTTTTCCTTTGGCGCGCCGAGTGGGGGGGCTGTCGAGGGCAGATTTCGACGCTCTGGGAACCCCGTGGGAGCATCTAGGGGCTCAGCGCGCCAGAGGCGGGTCATGCCTCCGCCACGCGTGCGACCTGAACTAAGCCGTGTTGTTCAGTGTGGTGTTTTGTCTCTTTGCGCGCGCATGTGTCCGCGTACGCGCACATGCGGGCGGGCGGGTGAGTCGACAGTGGACAGAGGCACATTAACAGATCCTGACTGTTCAGATTTGGGCATCAGACGGACCCTGGCTGGACCCCCAAACAATAGGTTTTCACATACATGTATACACGTACGCACATACATCTACGTGTTTGTGTGTGTGTGTCGCAGCATATTCGTTTTCGTTTTCCGCCTGGAGAGGGTTGTTCGGACTGATCCCCCCGTGACCATAGGTCGGATCGTGAGAGTTCGATCAAGCCATCGCCGAGCTCTGGCTGCCTCGCGGCCAAAGGCAGCTGACGGCATTGTGCCGGGGACCGTGCTTCTTCTTGCAGTGGTTATTGGGCCCGCGCGGGAAGCTTCGACGTCCATCAGGGGCGCAGGTTTCCAGCCCCGTCAAGAAGCGGATAAAGTGGGGGGACATTGCGTCTGATCGTCCCGCAGGAAGGGCCTGCGATGGGCTAGGCGGTGGCGCCGCGGCGCGATACCAATTCGGGGGGCAAGGGGAGGCAAGGCTGAAGATTCTGCTCTATCGGGCACTGTCTCCCACCCTCCCGCCTCCCCAAGCCTACCCCCTCTCCGTAGTAGGAGCAGCGAGGGGCGCCCCTTCGCAGGCGCCTACCTCTACAACTAAGTAGGGTTTGGGGCTTCTGAGTATCCCTCTGCATGGACTTGCCAGCGGGATCTGTGATGCGCCGCTCTCTCTCTCTCTCTGTCTCTCTGCTCCCGCTCTACCAAGTCTTGCCGCCCTTACGTAGGTATGCAAGCGGCGGTGTCGTCGGCCCGCTCGTGGGGCGGTGGCCAGCCGAAAGACCGTGCTCCGTTCGAAAGAAGCGGCGTCTCGCTTGGCTGCAGGCTTGGGAGGTCAGCAAAGAGGGAGTGTGCGTGGGTTGCGTGCTTCTCTTCCGCCGCCTCCCTCGAGAGGCCTCTCTGCCAGCGAACTCTCCCAGCCACCCATGACTGGTCAGTCACGTTTCCTCCCTCCATTTCTGCATT
Organism: Prorocentrum cordatum; assembly: GCA_963575745.1. NCBI lineage: Eukaryota > Dinophyceae > Prorocentrales > Prorocentraceae > Prorocentrum > Prorocentrum cordatum. Next base: position 414,070 of record CAUYUJ010019771.1, read on the forward strand.
CAAAGGGATCAGTCAAAGGGATCTTTCTGGAGGAGGAGCGACAGTTCCGGTCGGCCCGAGGTATAAGATCGAGACCAGCTTTGGAAGGGTACCTTCACGTTTTTCGTTTGTGTTGCATGCTCTTGTGCATTTTGGGGAGGATACCCTCGAATGATTGTATGGTTTGTGTTGCGCTGGCCGGCGGAGGGTCCCATGCTCTTGAAGAATGCTTTCATGTGCTAGGTCCGACCGTACCTCGAGAGCCACACCATGCATGCGTTGGAGACGCGAAGGCGTCAACGTCAAATTTCAGGAGACCAGGCCATGTCGCAGATCCGCTCGAACTCGAGAGTCTCTCTACTCCCGCTACCTCTGTCCGTCTGCTTCCTGCTGCCAGGCCTTGCTTCCGTCTGCGACTCCAGCTACGTTTCCTGCCGCTCCCCTTCTACACCGCCTTCCGCCTACTTCCGCCTCGCCCCCTGCCTGCCTCTGCCTCCCCTTGCTGCCTACTAGTGCCTACCCTCGTGCCCCCTCGCCTTGTTCCTCCACCCATCTGCCCCCTCACCGCCTGCCCGAGCTCCCGCCTACCACATCTCGCACGTGTCTCCCTCTGCTAGCATTCGGCGTGTGACGGAGGCTTCGCCCTGGTGTCGTGCCCACCAAGCGTTTCCCTGGCGCGCTGAAGTACTGTTGTTCCGAGAGTGGAGCGACAGTAGAGGAGTGGATCCGAGACCAGCGTTTGATTTGGGAGTGGAGGAGCTCTGCGAACTGCGCCTGCTTGTCGTGCACATCCCGACTCCTCGCTGCCCCTGCGAAGGTCATGAGCAGGGTGGCTCAGGGAGGGGAAGCGAAGCGCCTTGGAGCTGGAGGGCGCGCCGAGGAAGGCGTTTGCGAGGCTCCCCTGCAGTGTGCCCGCCGCCCCTCGGCCCCACCGGCCCACCGGGGGCGGTCCCATAGCGCGGCATGGAGGCCACCTGCAGGGCGAGGCGGCCTCCGCTGCGGCAGTCTCATCATCCCCGAGAGGGGCTGGGTACGCTGAGAGGCGAGGCAGAGGAGTCATCGTCATCGTGTCGGGATCCTCGGTGTCGACTTCATCGGCACGAAGCCGCCTCTCCACCTGTGCGTCAGCCGCCGCCCGCATGACATAGCATCCTTCGGGATTCTCGTTCGTCGGCACGATTTCCCCTCGCCCCTGAACCCCCATCTCTCAGCGTGTGGTTTCTGCACCCGGTCCTCCCGCTTGAGACGCTCTCGAGGCTGGCAAGTCTTCGGAAGGATGAGTTTGCGACGACCCATGGGACAGAGGTGAACGTCTTAGTGCGAGCTGTGCGTAGGGCAGGGCGGGCTGTTTTGTGACACCGTCCGCGACAAGACAGTGGTTCCTGCAAGTTCAACCTTTTGATTGATGGTTGCACCTGGCAGTTCCGATCCAAACGAGTTTTGAAGAAGTATTTTCAGCAGTGCCTACACTTTCAGTTGTATCGGCGGGAGGGCACATGCATACAGGGGAGGTGGAAGAGTGGCCGACGCCGACCCGCACACTTTTTTCCAGCGCTGGCCACTTTTTGTAAGTGCTTTGAGCGTGACAATCTCCCTCCCTGCTTTCTCAGGTTCTTACAGCCGTCGCGCCCCGGACGCCCCGGGAGGCCACCCACCGAGCGCAAGTGTCAACCTGTATTTGCGCTCCCCCTCCTCCTCCACTTTCCCTCCCTCCACCTCGTTCTCCTCGTTGGCCCTTTGAGGGCAACGTGGGGGGGGGGCAGGGCGGCTCTCTTGGGGCCCAGTTGGGGGACTTTTGGCTAGAACAGCCGCGTTGCCCGATACACTCTTTGGACCCGATGGGTTTCAACGATGCCTGGTTTATCCGTGCCCGACGTTGTCTGTATCAGTGCCCTCGTCTCACCCCGGGCTCCTCCCTCCACCCCCGCCGCTTGCATGCGCGCGAGGCCCGCCACTCCGCGCGGCGCGCGGAGCACAGCCTCGATGCCGCGCGACGGGGCGGCGGAAGGCCCCTCAGGCGGCTGCGGAGCGGCGCCCAAAGCCCCATCCCGCCCTCCCCCCCCCTCTGACTGCGGATTTTCCCGCCGTGAGCTCCGCACCGCCTCACATCGGAGCGTCGTGAAAGGGTCATGGCCAGCGGTTTTGACCCCCACAGGGCCTTTGAGAATCGATCTAACTCCAGAAGTGCTGCAGAAGTATACGGCCGACATCTCACGATGGTGATTTCACACGACGTTGCGATGCCTCCAACGATGTCGGATCTCGGGTTCGGAGCCCGCGATGTGCGACGATAATCGCCAGGGGGAGGGGGCGGCCCTCCACATCAGGAGGTCAGCTTCGCCTCGTCGGGGCACCGTGCGAGGAGTGGGTTCGCTTGTAGCTTGCTGCGCTTGCTCGCGACGCGGCTAGTGTTCCCCGAGAGAGTTTCTCTTACACACGGACGGCGTCCCACCGTTGACCGTCCGCTATCTATTGTGTCGCGCTGGCCCCCTCCTCGTTGCCGTTCATGGGACGTGGCCGGGAAACCTGTCGGAGAGGATCAAGGTGATAGAAGGCAGGATGAGGAAGGAGAGGGGAGAGGAGGTGGGGGAGAAGGTGGGGGCGGGAGGAGGAGGAGGAGGAGGAGGAGGTGGAGGAGGAGGAGGAGGAGGAGGAGGAGGAGGAGGAGGAGCATGAGGGCCATGCACGGAGGAATGGGGAGGCGGTACGAATTGGACAACGTCTCGTCTGTCCGCGAGCCCGCTGTACACGCCAGCGGCCCGCCTAGCTCTTCAGAGCGAGGGCAGAGGCTGTGATGAGTTCCTGGGGCTCCTGCCCTGGGGGAGCACAGGCGTTACTGCCTCCAGGGCGAAATTTCGGCCTACAGCGGCGACGGGCGGCATTGTAAGGGGGGCGGATTACGTGGTTGACGAGCCAAGTGCGGAGGGCAACCCAGAAGGCATCGACCATCAAGAGTACGCACGGGAAATGCACGCCGCGCCGTTCCTGGAAATGCACGACGGCGCCCGTGTGCCACGACGTGGAAGTATTGGGCCCCTTTGATGAAGTTTCCCTGCCACGTGATTTCGGAAACGCGACGGCGTGTTCCTGGCTGGGGGACAGTGCCTCCACGCACTGACACGGTAGAGCGCATGCGGTTTAGGATTTAGGTGATAAGTTTGGGGTGGCATTCACAGTGCCCCGGGCGCTCGCAGCAGTGCTGCGAGCCCAAGGCGATTGCAGAGGAGCTCCGCGCCGCGGTCGAGGTCCCTCGGGGTGAGCTGGGGGCCCTCGGTTGGCGTCAGGGGGGTCGAGTCGTGAGCAGTGGTTGGTTTTGCCGCAAGCCTCATGGGGGAGGGGATTGGGCATGTTGGTGAGGGACGTTGTAGCGGCGGTCGCTTGCTGAGCTTGGTGGGCCTGCGCCCTGCTGGCGCGGTCCATCAGCGCCTGCCGTTCTGCGGTCTGTTGCGCCGCTGTGGCGTGGAGCCCGCGGTGTTGCGATCCTGGTCCTCGTGCTTCGAGCCCGTCTTGACGGTGCGAATCGCGCAGTGAGGAATTCCGCCCACCGTCCACTCCTGAATTCCACCAGCCTTGATGGCTCGGTCGAGCCCCGCCTCTCCGTCGCGGAATTTCTCGATCGTCACGGATCTCGGGATTCCCGAATATAAGTCTTCTCCGAATTTTGATGTAATCTGCTCGATCTCCTTGTTCTACCACGGGCTGTTCAGCCTCAGTGCGAGTTGTCCGCCTTCCTCCCCGAATAAATTGTTGATGGCCTCAGTCTCCCTGGACCGCCTGCCAGACGGATTGGCCACGCCGTCCTACAGACTTTGCAAATCCCTGGGCGGCGTGCCCCTGAGCTGGAGGGACTTTTTCATCTTCGGTTGCGACCGCCTCCCCTCGTTCGCGTCGTCCTCGTTCACATCCTCGCCGTCGTCTTCCCCGGCGGCGGCAGGCCTCTTGCCGACGAACGCAGCGGGTTTCCTGGCGACGAACGCAGCGGGTTTTTGGCCGACAAACGTTGCAGGCCCCCCCCCCCCTGCGGGCACTCAGGACCCATGGGAACGCCGCTACCCTCCCAACTGGCTTGCCCTTGCCCTTGCGGTTCAGCACCTCACCGTCGCCGTCCTCGGCGCCAGCTGCATCGTCGCCCCCGGCGCCAGCTGCATCGGCGTCGTCATCGCCCTCACCTGGCGCGTCGCGGAGTCCATCCTCTTTGATATTGCCCAAGAGACCCTGCATCTCATCGAACGTGTTTGCCTTCGCAGCAGCCGCCATTACGCGCCAGAGCGTTGACGCGGGAGCTGCTAAGTGCAACGTAGAAGAAACCAACGAGTAAGGACTCAGTTGAGTCATGCGTCGCTGAGCCAAAGCGTGTACGGAATGAATGTGTATCACGACGGAGTTCAATATAGTTCCGATTTGTTTTTGATCTAAAGTGGATTGGTGCAACAATCTAGTGTTGATCTAGCTTTATAGAGCATATGCAGAGTCATCGATATGGGCCGCACTTCTACCAAACCAGATAATTGGTAGACCAGAAGTGGATCGTAAGTAGACAGAAGGAACCCTTGTTCGTTGGGGAGAGGCTCGGTGTTCCTTGATGGTTTTGCAGTTTGCCTTCGGTTTTCCCCAGGTTTTCCACCAGAAATCGAAGTTTACCTTGCGGGCAAAAGGGGCCTCGCTCCCCCGACGGTAGCCCACTGTAGATCTAAACTAGATCGAAACTAAAATAATATCACACGACATATATACAGCGCACCCAAAATATAAGTTAAACTCTACACAAGTCAGTTGAATCCTACTCCAGCTCAATCCCCCCCTCAGGTTTTGTGGAGCCGATTTCGCTGAAGGTTCGTTTCACCAGGCGCGGTGCGTTGCGCGCGTGCACGCTGCGCCATGGCGCAAGCAGGCCAGGCGAAGCTCAGCTGCGCCGAGAAGCTGGGCGCTCAGAGCGGCCAAGGGCCCAGGGCAGAACATTGAATCGCCGAGCAAAGCTCGACGATCAGAGCTTAGAGCTTCACGATTACAATTCCCTTGCGCGCTAACGGCTTGGGGGGGCGCGGCGTCGCGGCGTTGCGCGACTTTTAACATCGGCAGTGCAGTGCAACATAAACGAGCTTGCACGACTAGGCAACGCCTGACCGCGCATCTCATCGCGCACTGCCCACCCCTGAGCGCTCGAACTTGCAGCGACCTGGGCCCAGAATCGCATTGCAGCGCCGCTCAGAGCAGCGCGTGGGTGGATCACGCCTCTCGGGGGCCAATCGGGCGGGAGAACGACGAAGCGGGCCATAGCTTTCAAGCATTGCTCGCGGCGCCTGTCCTCGGCATGTCCGTAGAACTTCTTGCAGTCGCCAGTGCGTCCGCACATTGTCCGCAACTTGGCGTTTCTTCACCGCTGCTTGTACTCGCGTTGCGGGAGCGCATTAACTGGCTTGAAGTTTGCGCGCGCCCTCGGCGACGTTGCGCGCAATGGCTGCGCCCCATTCTGCTAGAAATGCCACCCTGAAACCCAGCGCCGTCGCCGATGCAACTACCCCCGCCAAACTATACTCTCCCATGAGATTGCGGTTCGAAGGGGCCGTCGTAGCTCGCGCGAACTTGTAGCTCGTGCCCGCCCGAGATGCGCGGCAATGGCGCATCTGCGCGGTGGTTGCAAGCTTCGAGCCTGTAGCTTCCGACCGCCTTCATTGGTCCTGTGAACGACGGTGTCCTCCCTGGATTCAAGGCGTCGGAAGCGCGAGCGATCGAAACAATTGTAGCGCCCGCCACTTGCCCGAGTACCGCCTCGTAACATATGGCCGAATACTATGAGCGGCGACAATTTGCATCTGCGCGGGAACCGCGGTACTCGCGGATCAGGTGCCCCAAGTAGTCTCTGCGCGCCGAAGGAGGACACGCGTTCGACGCGCCAATGAGCGATGGCCAAGGTTCTTCGAAAGCTGGATGGCGACGCAACTTGAACATGTCCGCCTCGCAGAATTTGACCCCCCCCCCCCCCCCGCCCCGCCCCCCACCCCCCCCCCCCCCACCCCACCCGCGCCCCCGTTAGCATTGAGCAGGCCCCGCCGCCGCGCTGCCTCATCACATCGAGAGAGAGATCTGTCACCAAACAGTTTTTCAAAGGCAACCCGTCGTCAGGCGAGTGAGAGACGGGGTGGTCTGCCATCGACGAACGCGGGTGCCCCGAGGGCTCTCAGATCGCAAGCTGGCGAAATCGATAGAGTAGAGATATCTCGCCACTCTAAGTGAGACTTGAGCGAACACGGCCATGGGCGGGGGGTGGAGGTCTTAGTTTTTTGGGTGCAAGGGTGCACGGTTGATTTGGGGGGCATCCTGAGGGTGTCCCGTGTGTGTGTGTATATGTGTGTGCGTGTGTGTGTGTGCGTGTGTGTGTGTGTGTGTGCGTGTGTGTGTGTGTGCGTGTGCGTGTGCGTGTGTGTGTGTGTGTGTGTGTGTGTGTGCGTGCGTGCGTGTGTGTGTGTGCGTGCGTGTGTGTGTGTGTGTGTGTGTGTTGTTTGTCCCCTCTCCCTCTTCTTCCTCTTCTCGAGCAACTCGGGGCGTCTCTGGGGCCTCTTATGCCGTCTCGATGCCATATTGAGCCGTCTTGGGTCCATCTTTGGCCGTCTCGCAGGCATCTTGGGGTAATATTGGGCTCTCTTGGGTGCTTCTTGGACGCGTTGAAGGCGTTTTGGGAACGCCTCGAAGGCCTTCTCGGGCAATCTGCGCCGTCTTGAGGCGTCTTGGAACCAGCTCAATCCTCTCCCCCCTCCCCACTCCACAAGTTTTATGGAGCCGAGATGCCTCGAGTTCCCTCTCCTTCGGCGTGGTCCGGCGCGATGCGCAGTGCGACGCGCCCGCTCCCCGCCGGCATCAGCAGCGCCCGCCTTTGCCTGCCCCGACCGACAAGAGAAAGGTGTCCATTGGCCAGTTGAAATTTTCGTGCACGAAGGGCGTCCTTTCGACGAGGTTGCAGGCGGTCGGGGCGTTGGACGACGTCGAGGGCATTTTTATGGTCCGTCACGGTTCGGTCCAGGAGAATCGCACCGGCACGGCATTCGTTACCATCGTGACCCAGGAGGCCGCAAATACACTGGTTTTGATGAGCGGCGCGCGTTGGCCTGGCGCGTCATTTTCTCCGACCCCCATCAGTTTCGCGAAGGCGCAGCCAGTCTGCAAGCAGAAGACAAAGCTAGCCGCGATGTTAAGGCAGCCATGTGAGCGCACGGAAGTAGAGGAGCGAGCGCCAACACCGGCGCCAATGGCGAGCTCAGCATCGACGGCGGCGCCGCGTGGCCCCCAGCGCCAGCGCCTCCAGCGACATTGACCGCAGCTCATGTATTGCAGCGGTTTTGGGACTTGATTGAGTCCGCCAGGTCGCAGCAGCTAGCCGACCCCCACGAGGAGATGACGACTGGCATTAGCACGAGCGATGTAGTCGCCGAGGCCATCGGCGGATCCAAGTGATCAGCGGTCTGCGCTGCATTATTTCGCTTCGACAAAAGCACGACATCGCGTCGACAAAAACACAGCATATCATCGTGTTTCCCTCCTCCTGTCTTGAGAGAGCGACGCCTTGAGAGGGCGATGTATATGTATACATGTAGAAGAAGATATATGAATACATAATGAGAGACCGATGCATGAAAATATGTCACGTGTGAAATTATATGCGCAGAAACATTATCACGAACATATAATGATAAAGAAACACTACATATCAATATCCACAGAATGAGAGATATGCACGCACGCATGGACATCAGAGGAGCTACGCGGCATGTGCGTGTAAATTTGTGCTTCGTTGGATGTGCGTTATTCGTGGTGCTCGAGGCTCGTGTCTCCCGTGCTCGATAGGATGACCATGCGCCCTTGTTCAGCCCCAGGATCTGCGAGCCCATGATTGCTGACCAGTCGCCGTGCGTGGAAGGTGGTATGGTTTACACTCAGCGTGGGCGCAACAGAAACGCGCTGACTTGTTCGCGGCGCCGCGCGTGTGCGACTACGATCTGAAGCTGAACTCCCACTACGCCGTTGCAGCGAAAACATATCGGCCAGTGAGGCGCGCTGTAGGGTAGAAATGCCCGACATGCGCGTGGCTTCCCAAGCTCAGGAAGGGCGCTAAGTTGCACCCTGGGCCCCAGCAGCACAACGCCGATAACCAGCGCGCCGGTCAGCAAAAGGCCCGCGCAGCGCCGATAAGCGGCACCAGCAGCGCGTTGCAAGTTGCAGCGGCCATCGTCGCGATCGGCACCGTCAGCGCGTAGCAAGTTGTAGCGACCATCGTCGCGATCGCTTGGGGATTCGAGCTGTTTTGCCGTAGCAGGCCGTTTGTGGGGACGTGCAGGTGCATTGAGAGCTCTCATTTCATGAGCGTTGAAACAATATGGGTTCGACCTGACATCAGATGCGGCCCCGTCGTGCATCATGTAGTTTCGATTCAGTTGTGGTCTAGACTGAACTAGTGCATCATCGCGTGGGATCTACTTTCGATTTAGTTTAAATCTAATCTCAACCCGAACGTCCCGAGATGCTCCCAAGCAGGCCCAAGACGCCCCAAAGAGTGACCTAAGAGGCTCCCTAGAGGCTCCCAAGAGGCCCCCGGGAAGCACCGACAGGCACCCAACATGCTCCCAAACGGCCCCCGAGGTGCTCCCGAGGGACCCCCCGCCTGCTCCTTAGAAGACCCCGAGAGCGGTCCGAAAAGACCCCCGAGAGCATCCCTGAAGACTCTGACTCACGTCAGCGTCGTCGTCGCCGCCGCCGTCGTCGCCGCCCCCCCTTCAGCGTCGGCGGCACCGCGATTTCATTCAAGACGTCGCTCCCTATCTCTTTCTCTCAAGATGAAACGCATGATGATGCACATGGTGATGACACACATGATGATGCAACACATGATGATGAAACACAATGGGCCCTCGCTCTGGCGCACATGATGATTCACATGGCGACGCAGCAGATTTCTTTCCAGACGTCGCACTCTCTCAGATCCCTAAATCATGGAACGCATGATGATGCAGATGGTGATGGTTTCCACCTTCATCCGTAGTGGCGGCAGTTCACTCTCTGATGCCCGAAACGGCGTTGCTAAATCTCCCGCCACAGCCTCACCCCGATGCAGACTTGCGCGAGCCCCGCCCGCGCGCAGACGCACTGCGCCGAATAATCATGTCGGCTGGGCCTACTCCTTACCGCGAAGCTCCTTGTACGTGGTGCAATGCCCCCTCCACTTGCATGTGGAGTACCCCCATCCGTTCTCGCGGTAGTGCTTGCGCGGCTCATCGGTCTCGGGCCTCCAGTAGTCGTTATTGCCGCCGCCGCCTTCGCTCGTGCACGACCCTTCGACGTCGGCGATTGGCGGCGCCTCTGGCTCCTCGGCCGGCCCCCCTGGAATCCCGAGAGACGATGCGTCCATCGATGGCGAGGCGATTGCTGAGCTGATACGTCCATCCAGAATCTGCGGTCTCCGCCTTGGCCTTCGCTATGCTCTTGCTCGTGCCCTTGGCCTCTTCTTGCCCTTGCTCAGGCTCTTGCTCGTGCCCTTGCCCTTGCTCAGGCTCTTGCTCGTGCCCTTGCCCTCCGTGCCCGTGGGCGCCGCGCTCGCGCCCTTGCTCGCGCCCTCGCCCTTGCAGTTGCCCTTGCCTTTGCGCTTCGTCGGCTTGAGGGTGCGGTTCGTTGTTTCTTTATTTTTCTGGGGGGGCCTCCGTGGACCTCTCCAAGACCGCCGCCAGCGCGTCCCACTCGAGGTCGGTCACGCCGCGCGGGCGCTGCGCAACCGAGACATGCTGCGGGGCCGAGCTGGCGGGCGGCGACAGCGAATCGACGTCGGGAAAAGCATTCGCCACGTCAATCGCGAACCTCTCTGCGAGGACCTCATATGCTCTGCTTCCTTCTCGATCTCCGATGGGACTTCAACCAGCTTGGGGCCTGGGGGCTTCTCCGAGCTCGAAGCCCGGCTGAACCTCGCTCCCGGGGCGTCGGGCGTGGACTGGAACGTCTCCCCGTCGCCGGCTTCGTCTGCCCCCCCTTCCTTTTTGCGCTCGCGCCCCAAGGCAAGCGCGTCGGAAGGTTTAGGGCGTTCCTGCGATTGTCCACCTCGGTGGTCGACGCTCCCAAGAAACAGCGCGTCCGAGCCTCGGAGCCAACTTTGACTGTGCGGAAGCCCACCCAAAGCCCAAGGCATCTCGATTGCCTCGGCCATGCTGTTGGACCAGTCCGCGGCGGAAACATCAGTGAAATTTGCCTTCTTCTGCTCGTCGCGCGCGACAAGGGCCTCTCGGGCTTCAATCCTGGCGCGACTCCGTTCTGGATGACCGGTGCCAACTCAGCGAAGAGGGGGCTCGCCATTGCCAGGGCGTTCGCCTTGGGGGCTGTGCACCACGTCCCATTGTGGTCGATGACTAGTTCAGAAACCCATGCATGCCACGAGTCGGACGCTCATCACCCAAGAACGTGTTCAGGGCGCTTTGGATTTCAGCAACCGAAGTCATAGGATCGGCAGACAAACGTTCGCTCGGGGGCGGGGGGCCCAGCGGTTCACGAGTGGCAGCCATGATGCGCTGCCGCAGAAGTAAATTTGAGCCGAAAAAGACGGAAGTTAGAGCTGCCACAGTCACTTAGAGCGCAGAACTGGCTACGGACGGCCTGTCATCCGAAACTGCGCAATACAACGCAGGCGACGCAAATCACAACAACATGCAAAATTGTGTGAGGATCTGTAGAAAACCAACGAATGCGATGCCATGCGAAGCTCCGCGAGACAGCTTAATGCAATGGCACGCAATGCAAACCATTATGAAAAGTTGCGATGCGCTGCCATGTACCATGTTTAAAGTAGTGTGTGTGGGGGGGTTCACTATGTCACGTCAGTGTTATGTGTCAGATTATGTGTTTGTTCAGGTTATACAGTCAGTTTGTTTGTTGGGTTATTCCTCGTAGGTGACTTGTTTGTTGGGTTATTCCTCATGGGTGAATTGTATGGGGCCTCTCGTTGGGTCCATTATGTTCCGGTTCTTTCGTTAGGTCCATTATGTTATTCTTTCGGTTATGTTAATTGTTCGTTTGTTTCTTAGGTTGCTTGTTAGGCCCATCATGTTATTCGTTAGGTCGTTTGTTAATTTGTTTGTTGAGCCCATTCGGTTATTCGCTAGGTTGTTTTAGGGGGCAGCCGTTCGGTTATTTGTTAGGTTAAATATCAATTTAATATTCACTTGGTCCGGCCCGCTCGACCAACATTGCCGAACGCGGTTGTTTTTGTCGATCGGTTATTTTTCGCCATGCGAAGTCTTGAGGGCGGGGGTTGGGGGGGGGTCGAGCCGGCAGCGACCCCTCCCGGTTTTCCAGCGGGGGGGGCGAAGGGGGGGGCGGGGGGGTTCAGCGGGGCGGGCGGATTTTCGGAGGGGGGGGCCAGGTTCCGGAGGAAGATGGGAAGGGATTTACCACGGTAAAGCGGCGGTGGATCACGCTCTCTCGCTTATAGGTATGGCAGTCTCCGCCGACAGTGCGGTCGACGATCAGCTGCTGTTATCGCGCGCCCCGTCGGCGCCGAGGGGCTTGGCCGGGGCCGACGCCCGGCGAGGTCCTGCGACGAGGGGCAGCGACCGCGTCGAAGGGCTGGCTGCCATCGTCGATTCGATGGGCAAGTTTCCCGACCTACCAGGCAGCACCTCGCTCGGTCGATCATCGAGTGGCAGAGTGCGAGACGCTAATTTACGGCGAAGGATGGTATCTAAGGGGAGCTACGCGACCTCGTTGATTTTGCCGAGCAGTCGGTTGATCTACGAACAGTTCGCGCCATCGCCAGCTTGCCGCTCGATATTCCGCCCAGTTCTGTTCGCGCGGCAACGAACGAGGGTGGCAATTTTATTCGCGCGCGGTCAACATAAACAGGCTCGGCGCAGTCCCCCATATTGGCGTATTCGTAGCCTCCAAAGTGAAGGGCCAGAGGAAGGGCGAAGTTGTTCAAGACGACCCACGCGCCAGCAGAAGGGGCATGCGTTGTCGAGGGTCCCGCGCGCGCCCCGCGGCAGCGTGCCCACTACTCTTGCGCGGCTGAACTTGTCAATGACGGCCTGGCAGTGACGCGCGATTTCCAGATCCTGGCCCCGCCATCGGAGTCCGCGGGGTTCAAAGCTGTGGGTTCAGACAGGAACAGACAGCACTGCTGCTCGCATCCCCAGCATATGGTGCGCACTGCGCTCCGATTGTACTTCGCCGCGCCTCAGCAAACATACGCCAAGGGGTTATTGTCGGTGGTCCATAAGGTGTCGAACGGGGGCGGGTTCGAGCTGGATTTCGCCGCTGCTGCCGACCCCGACCCACTCGTTCCCGTTGAAGAGGTGGGGGTTAGGTCAACGGAGTCGGTTCCCGTGCCTCCTTGGGAGACGGCGCAGAAGGTTGAGGGCTACGAGCAACGATAACAAGGTACAGATGCGAGAGGCCCGTCGAGTGTTGCGCAGCCCTCGGCCGCGAGCGCAGATCCAAGCGATCCTAGAAAGCCGACGGCGGCCTGTCTTGCTCCCGCGCGCCTTCGCGGCGGACAATTTAATTTGCCTTGGGTGAACGACGTCTACTGGGGCGTCGATCTTGATCGGGCAAGTTTTTCGTGGATTACGACGCACTTCTTGATGCGAACATTCTGGTCCATCATGATAGACCGGTGGGGTTACGCGCGAATAACGTCGCCCCTGCGCAAGTCGAAGTGGGCGAGCGTTGGGCGCAGCATCCGCCAGGGGACTTCATGCGCTACAGGTCGATGAACCCAACGCCCCCGGGCGGAGGGGGCCATGTCCCGAGTCCGGGGGGGGCAGGCCGAGATCGCCTGTTCACCACATTGGCGACGACGATGAGAATGAGGACTGGATCGGGCCAACCCATGACCGATTTGGCAGGATGGACTACCGTTTTGCCATCGTGGACGTGGCCGAGGGCGATCTCGACAACGCCAACGCACACACGATGTCCGATCGCAAGCTCGCGCCACCGAGGAATTGCCAGCTATTGATCGAGGGTTACCTCGGGGCGGCGGGGGTCAACAAGGCTTTTTTTTCGCTCGCTCGTTCGCCTTCCGTCGAGAGAGGCGCGCCCGGCTGCTCTTCCGACGAGCCGGCCGTCTGATCCTAGGGATGGGGCGCCATTCCATCAACCGCCCCCGATGGATGGTACAAGACCGTTGACCAAGGAACGCTCAATTGAGCTCACGGAGAAAGTGGCGCGCATGGGGCAGGTCTACATCTGCCCTCGCGTTGATTGTCATTGTATTATGTTCAAGGAGATGCGGCAGGGTGCGAAGAAGAAGAAGCCAGTGCACCTGCGGCCGGTGCATTCGCGCGATTACAAATATATTGCGACGCCCCGAACACTGCGGTGCATATTGATTTGTGCGCCCCCCACCAGCGAGCATGTTCGCATTGGGCCAACGCGCGCAGGCGCGGGTCTCCTCCGGATATTCTCGTTCACCGAAAAAGCTTATTCGAGTGGTGGTCCCAGGCCGAGATTAGTGAGCTCGCGCGTGAGTTGCTTGCAGAGACCGACAGCCCGCCGGGCATGTCAGTCGACCCAGAACGCCCTGCAAATGAGCCAGGGCAGTCATCCGCGGCTGATGCGGGAGGAGGGGGCCCGGTCATGCCGCTGCCTCCCCGCCCGCCCCCTTACCTTCTGAGGCTGTCGCGGATGCTCAAGGCCATGGGCCCGTCGAGGGCGCAGTGGCAAGGCCCGAGCAACGACGGCAAGCACAGGAAACAGCCAGATGTCGTCGACTTGGGCGCGTCCGGTGAGGGAATCCTCTGCCGCCCGATATTCAGGAGCGAAAGAAGGAAATACACGCGCATGAATCCACACTGTTTTCGAGATTTCGCATTGCGCGGATGTCCGCATCACGCGGCCGGTCTCGCGGGTCAAGGGGCCGCGTTCATGCGCATAGTTGGGCGCGCGCGTCCTCTGTGGGCCCCGTGGATATTCGGGGGGCGCCCCGAGCGCAAGCGACAGTGCGCGGCGCTACTGAGGAGGGAGAAACGGACGAGGACGAGTCTGGCGAGACGGAAGACCAGGCCGAGTCGAGCGACGCAGATGAAATGGGGGGGGATGGGCTGGTGGAGGCGATGCCCCGCGGGCGCCCCCTGGATAGATTCCTTTGGGCGCGCTGTCTGACAGGCTTCCTCGGGCCTTTACGTCGAAGTACTTCTGCCTCAGTAGAGCGCTGGCGCCTCCCAAGAGCGCGCAGATTTCAATCGACGCATGCCAGCAGAGGAAGACACGGGGCTGGGGCGCCGCGCGCGTGGGGCTCGATCGAGCGCCCCGAGAAGGACGAGCACGGCGCCCCGCTTATCGGTGACGGGGATGACGCGGCACTGCGCGCCGCCCCCATCGAGCTGTCGCGGAGGCTGGAAGAGTTGCGCGACGCTGGCCCGGAGTCCTTCGAGGAGCGTGAGAAGAGAGACAGGGGGCGCGAGAAAAAAACCTTGACTGGGCGCGAGGGTTCGGTGTAGATTAGAGCCACTATTCGAGTTTATTCCTCGATTGCCTGCTGATGACGCCGCAAAAACACGACGCTTTCTACGTGCTCGATTCAACGCAGTCGAACTTCACCGTCGTCCATCCCGGGAATTCCGTTTTATCCTGATGGATTTAACCAGTGAGAGACGCACATTTTCGTATTATTCGGGTATGCGCGTGGAGGATGCCGGGCGCCTGGGCTCGCTCATCGTCTACTTGGCGATGCACAGCGCGGCCCGCGTTCGAAGCTGAGGGGGGATGGGTAGAAGCGCGCGCCATCGTTGAGGTGCTGAACGACGAAGGGCACGACAAAACATGTGCGCGCTTCATGCAAACCCTCGCCCACTTGCCCCCCCTTTGCGGCGCGGGTTCTCGGCGCGGACACGGCGGGCGAGGGCGCCAGTCCAACCCGCGAGCCCGATTTCAAGCCCTTCGGCCTTGAAGAGGTGCGCTTGGACGCTGTCCGCGACTTCGGGCCCCAGAGATGGACTCGGACAGGCGCTGATCGTGCCCAGCGAAATGCACGCAACAAGTGGTTCGATGCCGCCGAGAGCGCGATTGCCAGACGCCGGGAGAACGCTCTTCATGGCAAGACCGCATACCACAGCAACATCATGGCGGTCTTCGCGCGGTTGCCCACATGCCGAGAAGATGCAGCGCCTCCGCCACAGAGTCCTTGCAACGTCGAGAAGGCGAGGAAGCTGGCCCGGAGGTGCATCAGGTTCCAGAACAAAACATCGCAAGACGTCAGCAACAGGGCCGAACGCGGCGGTTCACCCGAAAGGGTGGTGGCCATGTCAACAGGCTCGTGATGGAAGAAGAGGGATACTCCACATTGAGCCCTTTCGACTGGGACTACGCGAACCCAGGAGACCGTCATCGAGAGACGCCCAGCGGCGGTCGGTTCGCTTGGTGCGCAACGGCTCCAGGCGCGAACGCCATCGAGCCGCTCGCCTGCCTCGAGGATGCCATGGCGGCAGAAATTGAGGATTACTGGACCGTGGCCGAGTTTTTCCGGCCTCCTCCGTTTAAGGCGCGGCCCGCGTACGCGGGTGCGCCAGCTGACTGTGTCGGTGGCGCGCCCGGGCGTGAGCCTCTTGCAAATGGTGAGAAGCTGCCTTATTGCTCAGGCCGCACGGCCAGCGCCGCCGACCCTGGATACCTCGGCCCTCGAGTGCGACGGGATGCGCGATAAGACGTCGGAGGTTAATGGAGACGCGGCGGAGGGGGGGGGGGCGGAGGAGGAGGAGGAGGAGGAGGTGGAGAAGGAAAGGGGGGGGGAGGGGGGGGAGGGGGAGGAGGGCGAGCTAGGTGCGCTCGCGTCATATCTGACATCCTACCCCTCCCTCCCATCCCTTGCCATGGCGTAGATCCCCTCTCTACTCGCGCAGTCGGATGTCGAGCAAGGTAATGATCCCGACAGGGTACGCGATGCATTGTAGAGCACGGCGTGGCATGGCGGAGAAGAGCACCGCAAAGCGCAGCATCAACCTAGCATTGCATTGCATGCCGTGGCATGGCGCGGGAAATGACGCCAGCGCTGCAGCGGCAGCACGAGTCGAAACGAGCGGAAACGCAGAAATGAGGCCAGCGGTGCAGCGGGGGCGCGATTCGGAACGGGCGGAAGCACGGAAACGGGGCCAGCGCTGCAGCGGGAGCGCGATTCGGAACGAGCGGGGCCCGAAAATGAAGCCGGCGCCCCAGCGAGAGCAGCATTTTGAAAACAAATGCAGGCGAAAACGCAATTCCGGGGAATCCCGCGTAAAAAAACAAATGCGCGGGGGGGGGGATCGAGCACATTCAAACCGTCATCAGGGAAAGAAGGAGAGTAGTATTCATATAGAGTAATTGTGCAGGAGGAGGCCCGGGTGCGAGCCCCCTGCGAAAGGTGCGAAGCGGTCTGATTTCGCGCAGCCCGAGGGCCGTCCGAAGATTACGAGAGCGGGTGGTGGTGGGCGGGCAAGGGCAAGAACGATGCAAGCAGTGGCGAAGGCACGAGGAGGACCAGCAGCCGGGCGCCAGATGACCGACAAGAGTTTCGGAGGCGCCGCGCTGAGACCCCGACGCAGCGGGGTGCTCCGCAGAGCTCGGGGTTGGCCTTCTGGATGCGCGCCGACGTTGCGTCGTCTGGCAGCTGGGGACTTCATCGCAGTGCCCCGCGGCGCTCTGATGCGGAGGCGCCAGGGCGCCAGTCTCGGCGCGGGCGCGACGCCGCGGAGCAACAGGCCGCGGGGTATTTCCCCCTTTGGCATCGTTGAGCCAGCGACTGGTGGTCACCATGGACGTGGGGCTCGGGCGGCTGGAGCAGCGACAGTTGCGGCCCCCGGTGGCGGCCGGCGAGGGTGGTGAGAAGAGAACGAGGAGGGGCCAGCGACGATGTCGCAAGGCTTCTCCTCGAGCTCGCCTCATTCTGCGGCTCGACAGCGCCCGTTTGGGGCGGTTGAGTGGCCGCGA
Organism: Prorocentrum cordatum; assembly: GCA_963575745.1. Lineage (NCBI taxonomy): Eukaryota > Dinophyceae > Prorocentrales > Prorocentraceae > Prorocentrum > Prorocentrum cordatum. Next base: position 430,978 of record CAUYUJ010019771.1, read on the forward strand.
GGCAAGGGTGCGACGCAAGTGCGTCGAGCGCGCGGCGAGCCAGTCCGAGGCCAGACTGCCGGGCGCCGCGAGCGCCGGCGCTTTTATGCACACTTCGGGGCGTTGCTTAAAACAGGCCTGCGCGCGCGGCGCGCGCCAGGCCGTCCGCGGGGGGGGGGGGGGGGGGCGACTCCCGAGGCCCGTTTTGCCCCCGCAGCGATGCTTCCGCAGCTGCGCGCGCTGGCATTGCGTGGGAAAATCCCATCTGGCATTTATGCTGCCGCGCTCATGGCGCGGAGGGCCGCGCCCCCCATTTCCCCCGAGGATAAACCTGAGCGAGAGGCTTCGAGGATATGAGATGCCGATGTCATCGAAGGATTGGCAACGTACTGAAAGTGTCGCGTGGGGGTCCCGAGAACGGAGCTCTCGTGAGGTTGGGGTGCCGGGGCGTGGCGTGGGCGCGGTGGGGGCGCGGCGGGGTGCGTCGGTAAGTTTCGGGCCTGAAATTGTCGCGTGGGGGGGCCCCGAGAACTGAGCTCTCGCGAGGTTGGGGCGCCGCTGCGTGGTGGGGGCGCGGTGAGGGGCGTCGGTAAGCATCGTGCCGGAAATTGTCGTGTTGGGGGGGGGGTCCCCAGAGCTGAGCTCTCGAGAGGTTGGGGCGTCGGGGCGTGGCGTGGGCGCGGTGAGGGCGCGGTGGGGGGTGTCGGTATGTCTCGGGCCAGAAAGTGTCGCGTGGTGGGCCCCCGCAATTGAGCTCTCGTGAGGTTGGGGTTCTGGGGCGTGATGGGGGCGCGGTGGGGGCGCGGTCGGGGCGTTCGGTCAGCGCCGGGCCAAAAATTGTCACGCGGGGCGCCCCGAGAACTGGGCTCTCGTGAGGTCGGGGTGCCGGGGCGCGGCGGGGTCGCGGTGGAGGCGTTGTGGGGGGTGTCGGGAAGTGTCGGGCCACATTGTCGCGTGGGGGGTCCCAAGAACGGAGCTCTCGTGAGGTTGGGGTGCCAGGGCTTGGCGGGGGCGCGGTGGGGGCGCCGTGGGGGTGGGGTGTTGGTAAGTGTTGGGCCAGAAATTGTCGCGTGGGGCGTCCCAAGAATTGAGCTCTCGTGGGGTTGGGATGTAGGGGCGTGGTGGGGGCGCGGTGGGGGCGCGGTGTGGTGTGTGTGTGTGTGTGTGTGTGTGTGTGTGTGTGTGTGTGTGTGTGTGTGTGTGTGTGTGTGTGTGTCGGGCCAGAACGTGTCGTGTCGGGGGTCCCAGTGAGGTTGGGGTGCCAGGATGTGGTGAGGGCGTGGCGTGGGCGCGGCGGTGGCGCGGTGGCGGGCGTCGGTAAGTTTCGGGCAAGACGCTTCGGGTTAGAAGTTTTTGAGAGGGAGGTCCCAAGAACTGAGCTCTCGTGAGGCGGGGGCGCCGCGGCGCGGCGGGGGCGCGGCGGGGGCGCGGCGGGGGCGGGCTTCCAGGAACTAAGCTTTCGTGGGGTGGGGGTGCCTGGGCGTGGGGGGGGGCGCGGTGGGGGGTGCCGGTAAGTGTTGTGCCGGAAATTGTCGCGTGGGGGATGCCAAGAACTGAGCTCTCGTGGGGGGGGGTGCCGGGGCGTGCTGAGGGCGCGGTGGGGGCGCAGTGGGGGGGTCTAGGACTTGCGGTCTCGTGGGGCTGGGGTGCCCGGACGTGGCGGGGGCGCGGTGGCGGCGCGGTTGGGGTTCGGTGGGGAATGTCCGTAAGTTGGTGCGATGGGGGGCAGAACATGTGGTGGGGGGGCCCAAGAGCTGAGCGTTGGTGAGATGGGGGCGCCAGGACGTGGTAGGGGCGCGGTGGGGGGGTCCAGACTTGAGCTTTCGTGGGGTCGGTGTGCCGGGGCGTGGCGGGGTGGCGGGGGCGTGGCGGGGGCGCAATGGGGGCCGGGTGGGACATGTCGGTAAGTTTCGGATGAGAAATTCTCGCGTGTGACAAGAGTTGAGGCATCGCGGGGTTGGTGCCGGGGCGCGGCGGGGGCGCGGCGGGGGCGGCGGGGGAGGCGCGGCGCGACGTGATGGGGCGCGCGTTGGGGGGGGGGGGGGGGGGGTCAGGCCAGGTGAAGGCGTCGGCGAAAGATCCCTGTCGCATGGGATCAGTTTGCGCACGAGGGGCGCGTCGCGCGCGCCCCCCGGGCCAGCGGATGTCCAAGCGGCGCCGAGAGCGCGCCGGGGCAACGCAGCCGCGCTGCGGTTCAACGCGCTGCCATGGGCGAGCGCGCCGTCGCGCGCGAAACAACGACTGATAATTGCGGCCAGTTAATTCCAGAGAGAACTTCGCGATGCCAGCGCGCCGGCTGGGCCTGCTTGTCTGCCTCGTCCCAGATGGATGCTCTCGGCGTCGCCGCGCGCGACCCTGGCTTTCCCCGCTCAATCGATGTGGTGAGTCATCATTTTCTATAGCAAATTGAACTGCCGGTGCGCGGGGCTGGCCGCGGCAAATCTTCCGACGGCAGTTCCAGAAGTGAGTCCGCGAGCGGGCGGGCGCCTCGTTCGGCGTCGCAGGGCGCCATGGGCGCGCCCGCTCCGGTGAACAAGCATGAGATTGTCATTGCCGATTGTCGCGCCCCAGAGCGCCTTCGGCCGCCGGTCTGCTAGGGCCGCGTCGCTAACCCGGACCAACTGCTTCATGTGGGGAGATTCTGGTCCAGCCACGTGCACTTGAAACCCTGCGCCGCCCCGTCGCTGCCAAATCAAGCTTCCAAGACGCGCGTCCACGGACGCGGGTGCGCAGGGGGTCGCGATGGCGACGCGATGGGAAGCGCGCGCCTTTCGCATCGGCCGCCTCGATTCGGCCGGCAGTGCAGCGGGGGCGACGCGGGCGCGCTGCCGCCCTCGTCTCAACCCTCGCGGCCTCGTTTCCGCAGCGATGTGGCTGAACAGCCGGGGCCCGGGGCGAGTTGCGATCCGAAGGTCGGGTTGCGATCGCCGCGCCCGACGGGCCCCCGCCCCCCCCGCCCCCCCTCGAGGCCCTCGGGATCGAGGGCTTTTGACGCGCGCGGCCGCCCGTGGAACCGCATCGCGCGTCGCGTCGCATGCGCGCGCGAAGATGCAGGTGAGCATGCATGCGCGCGCATGCGCGCGCGACCCCCCCCCCAGGACGGCGCATGTCCGTGATGCATTGGTGCCATGGGCGACCTTGCAGATGGCAGTGTCAATGGCCGACCCTGTTATGTAGTAGTAGTGGTAGTAGTAGTGGTAGCAGGTAGTAGTAGTGGTAGCAGCAGTAGCAGTAGTGGTAGTACTAGTCGTACCAGTAGTAGTGGAAGAAGTAGTCGTAGTCGTAGTCGTAGTCGTCGTAAAAGCTGTAGTAGTTGTAGGATTAGTAGTCGTAGTAGTAGTAGTAGTAGTAGTAGTAGTAGTAGTAGTAGTAGTAGTAGTAGTAGTAGTAGTAGTATGGTAGTAGTAGTAGTAGTAATATGGTAGTAGTAGTAGTAGTAGTAGTAGTAGTCGTAGTAGTAGTAGTAGTAGTAGTAGTAGTAGTAGTAGTAGCAGTGGTAGCAGCATTACCAGCCGTGCTCGTGGTAGTAGTAGTAGTAGTAGTAGTAGTAGTA